>OX387324.1:19083630-19683630 GCA_947562085.1 Eudonia lacustrata
CTTTTTAAGATGTACTATACTGTAACATATTATTTTGATCTATCTCTTAGGGTTCAGCCAGCGTTTGCAATGTAAGCGCAAAAAAAATGTGAAACCTCTAAAATTATCAGTGTTTCTCTACTATATTACGCATGTATTTATACATATAAACATTCCTCTTGAATCAGTCTATCTATTTAAAAAACCGCATCAAAATCCGTTGCGTAGTTTTAAAGATCTAAGCATACATACATACATAGGGACAGCGGGAAGCGACTTTGTTTTATATTTTGTAGTGATTTATAATTATTGAGTAGCTATTAAAACTTATATGTAACGAACAATACTTATTTTTGTAATTTATAAGTTTTAAAGAGAGAAGAGTTGAAAGCAGGGAATGGGATAGTTAAATAATTACTCGATTACCAATAACTCAAGAAACTATCTTTTTAGACAAAGTCTTGAGGAACCCTTTAAGTTTCTCGGATCCCCTAAAAAAGTCCGGTGACGCTGAAAATACCGATTTAGCCTATCAGCAAACTCTCTCGAAATAAAAGAACTTCACAAGAAATTTTCACTATTAAGAATAAGAATAATTTATTTAAACAAGTAACATTACAACAACATATTTAAAACTATTTAACAAAAACAGATAAACTTGTAACTTGGCTATGCAAAAGTAAAGCTAAAAAAGTGAATCCCACACTAGGAAATCAAGGAAGGAAGGAAATGAAGGAAAGGAATTGGTTATTTTATTTGTGTCAGAATAATGTTTTAAACATTCCTAACGGTAGTGGTATTTGCCAGGTGGACTAAGTGAAGGTTCCACAGGCCAAACCAAGTACCTAGAGCAATATGAGTCTCTAAGGGTGTATGATGATGATGATGATGATGATGAAAGATATTTCATCATCATCGTCATCAGTCTACACTAGTCCACTGCTGGACATAGGCATCTATAAGTGCACGCCACCGAGCACGATCCGCGGATACTCTCATCCAGATCTTGCCAGCCACTTGGTACCCACTTTACCCGCTATTAATTGATTTCTGCCTTTAAGAATAAGATAAGAAAGCAAATAGAACACTGTTTTACTACAAAATTAAATCGTATAAAACCACAAACGACAATAAAATTAAAAACAAGCTTTAGCTTAGCTAAAAGCTACAGTCACAAAACGAGCCAAAGAGAAAAATGAGCCAGGCCGCATAGCGCTTTCATTATGTACTGTGCCCAAAAACAATAAAAACCTCACAGAAAAGAGAACGACGTAATTACAACTCATTGTCTGTGGTGCCATCGAACGTTCTATACGAGTGATTAAAATAAAATAGCCTCTTAGTCTCGCTGCTGCCACGTGAAATCATACTGTATCACTTTCGAAATAAGGTTGGGTTTCCGAAAAGCTGGTGCGTGAGTTGAACGTTGGAATTATGCTATCACGACACGGCATCAGGCGTAGGATGCAATTAATGCAATTGATTAAAGTTGTAAGCGGTCGACGGGACAATGGTTCGGCGCTTAAGTGTTTTATGCCGATATTGAGTCGTGTTGCGTGTTGGCGCCCTTATTAAAATGTTACAGTAATCCTATTATCTGTACGTTAATACGTGAATAAAATCTTTGTAGCCCTTTTAACCCTTAACTACTCGCATGGGGATCAACACCAATTTATTCGCCAAAAAATCAAACTTTGGTCTGTCGGGAAGTGCTCCCACGTACAGTAGCTTCCTAATTCGCCCTAAAAATGACATTTTAGTGGCAAACAAAACAAACTTTGATCCTCCCCATCATCAGCCAAGAGAGGACGGTGCAATAATTGCCCTAGAATAATTGACTGAAATGTGCCAAAAATGCATAAAATGCAGTAAATTCGCGTGCAATGAGCACTCCATGGTATATTGTCAAGCCTGTGTAGAAAGTGATTTGGATAAGTTATAAATTGGGGTCAGTGGAGGAAAATTAAAGGAAAATTTAAGGAAAAGTGGAGGAAATTACATAATTACTCGCACGGGCCCCCCCGTGCGAGAAATTGTGTAATTTCCTTCGTGCGAGTAACAAAGGGTTAAGCAGATTGCGCACACGGATGAGTGTAAGATTTGGTACTATATTTAAAATTCATAATAAAGAAAGAGTTGCGAAACATAAAATATATAATACATAAAAATCTTTGAAATAAATTAAATATGCGGGTTATTTCAGTCTGATAATGTCAGACGCATTCATTAGTCTATTTTGCATGGTAAATAGAAATATTTTAAAGTTTTTTTTAATTACAGCCGAATGTTGACCCCTGGGCGCTGATCGACTACTAGCGGTTTTTATTATGATCATTGGCCAATAAATGTACCACTGCTGGGCTTAGGTCCTTCCAAGACCTCACAATCAGGGTAATTTTGTTGTCGGTAATATAAATTTTTATAAAAGCTTGTAAAGGAGACGGCCGACCTTCCATAGAACCTTGGGCTTGAGGTGAAGTTGAGGTGTAACACAATGAAAGAAGTGTTATTTGAAAGGTAGTATGAAACTAAAGGATTCCTAAAAATTTGGCTATAATTGGCAGTCTGAGATCTGAGAAATAGAAGATTAAGTGAGGTTTAAAAATTTAGGTTAAGAAAAGCCTACGCCGCTATAGTTAATTTTTACTAATAATAACCTATAAAAGCATTTCTTTTTAAAGTAATGGAACATTTTGTGTTAATACAGATAAGTGTATTTTTGTTACTAGCTATTTGTGTCCACATTGGGTAAAAATATTTAGGTAGGTAGGTACCTAATCTCAACAGTCTATCTACACGAGTAGGTAGGTAGGTAATTAGACATAACCAAGCAGCATATAATGCTTATGCATGGTATTTATATACCTACCTACTCAGTTGTTTTTCCTCGTCATTTAATAGCTTACTATTATCGCACGAGTAAAGAAACGGAATTTACTCATGTATATGAATAATCGATTACAGTTATCATTAATAAAAAAAACAAAATTGCTAACATCTATTTTAAAATGATTTCTATGTTTTATGCATGTGTTTACATGTTTTTGATATTATTTAATATAATTGACCTGACAGTGAAACGATTAATTAAGAAATCAATCAACTTATTGTATTGTGATAATTCGATTCATTTCATTCGATAACAGTAACTTCTTCCTTACGTCGTGATCTTTTTTCCTAGACTGTAGATAAAGCTGATTTTTTATATTTATCTTACCTATTCAATATGACTGTGTTTAAATGAACAATATTTCATCTAGTTACCTGCTTGTTAAACTTAGGCCAACGACGGTCCGTCTCCTTTGTTTGTAAGCCTTATAATAAGCTAAATTCATTTGCAATGGAAATGATTTAAATCGATAATAAATAAATAAATAAATGATTCCCCCACACACACAACAATTTTCTAGCCCCATGAAAAGCTTTCTTAAGAAACTCGATAAATGGTTAACTAGACAACGGATAAACATACTTAATATACTTAAATACATACTTATTATACATAGGAAACACCCAGAGCCGAAACAATTTAGAAAAACAGGTATTTCTAAATTGATCCGACCGGGGATCGAACCCGGGACCTCAGAGATGGCGACACTATGATTACCGGTGTGCAAGCCACTCGACCAAGAAGGTCATCAAATATTCAATTCAAATTCAAATTCAAATTCAAAAATCATTTATTCAGTTTAGGCTACAAGTAGCTCTTATGAATGTCGCTATGCCATCGGTTCGTAAGTCTACTCTGGGCGGGAGATCTAGCACTGAGAAGAACCGGCAAGAAACTCAGCAAGTGTCCAGCTCTTTTCTCCCTTACAGCGTCAAAAAAGATAAAAATTGGAAAATGCCCTATCATAGCAGGACACTTTCCATTACAAATAAACACAAAAAATATAGAAGACAACCACAACATGTAAAAAAACAAAACAAATAAACAAATCTAATATATCAAATTTACATCTGGTATAAGGTAAATTTCCACAATGTCATACAGTACTACTACAGAACTCTAATAAAAGTCAAAAATTGTTTAAGAAAAACAAAGTCAAACTATAGTAATTAATACTAACAATGAGATAAGTATGCAAGAGCAGACCAGCCTCCACAGGCGGCACCCGTTCACGAGTATGACATATAAATCAGCCATCGCTTCGCTCAACCATATTTTAGGGAACGTAACGACCCGACGCACACGCCACCACCGCAGAGACAATAAAGAGAGCATGACACACTCAAGATACTTTAAATAAAAACTTAATGATCTATTTAACGCTGTTTGTTATCTGTAGGACACTGTTCAAAATTATCATATCAGTATAAAAATTATATAAATTAATTTTATTATGTATATTGATACAAATAGAGTATAATGTGTTTTTTATTACAACCAGGCTGTTTTATCATCCAATTATTCTTTGACTTTAATAATAACCTTTTATAAAAAAGTGTAACTACTTACAATGTGAAATAACATGTGCAGGCGAGCAGACTAAGATGACCACACATTCTTATCATTAAAATAATCATCAATTTTATAGTAACCTTTTTTCATTAGACCTTGTTTTATTTCTGTCTTAAACTTGTGTAATGGCAATTCTGTTAGAGTGAAAGGCACTTTATTGTATATTTTTATACATTTCCCAACAAATGAATTACCAACTTTATTGAGTCTAAGTTTTGGAACAGCAAGTTTGTTTTTATTTCTTGTGTTAAAATTATGGGTATTACTTTTTTTTTCGAATTTATCTAAGTTTTTATAAACATAAATGATATTTTCATAAATATACTGTGAAGCTACAGTTAAAATATTAATCTGCTTAAATAACTCTCTCAGCGTATCACGGGGCTTAAGGCTATAAATAGCTCGAATGGCTCTTTTCTGTAAAACAAAAATGGTTTCAATGTCAGCCGCTGAGCCCCACAATAAAATACCATACGACATGACGCTGTGAAAGTAACTAAAGTAAACCAATCTTGCCGTTTCTACATCAGTAAGTGACCTCATTTTTCTAACCGCATAGGCAGCTGAGCTAAGTCTTCCTGCCAGGGCAGCAATATGAGAACCCCATTGTAATTTATGATCTAAGGTAATACCCAGGAAAACTGTCGAGTTAACTATTTCAACTATTTCATCGTTCATAGTGATACTGGTATTAACCTGCTTCACATTGGGCATCGTGAATTTCACACATTTAGTTTTTTTTTGCATTAAGCAGCAGGTTATTAGTGGTAAACCAATGTAATATTTGAGAGAGAGTATTACTTACGTCGTCAAATATTGCTCTATGTCTATCAACTTTAAAAATCAATGAGGTGTCATCAGCAAATAATACTATCTCACAAAGATCTTCGGTGTAGTAAGGTAGATCATTTACATAAATGAGAAATAAAAGAGGTCCTAATATTGAACCCTGGGACACCCCCATAAGTAACGGGGCGCCAGAAGAATCAGTACCGTTAATATTAACTTTTTGAACTCTGCCAGTGAGGTATGATTTCAATAAGGAAAGTGAGTTGTCTGAGACACCATAATATTCCATTTTTAATAACAAAGTATCGTGATCGACACAGTCGAAAGCTTTCGATAAATCACAGAAGATACCTATCGCATCCTGTTTCTGCTCCCATGCATCGAAAATATGCTTAATGAGTGCAACTCCCGCGTCGGTAGTATTTCTACCTTTAGTGAAACCGAATTGTTTGTTATGAAGTAACTGGTTATCTGTAAAATGTGACAGCAATTGATTAAAAATAACTTTTTCAAAAATTTTACTAAGAGCCGGTAGTATGGATATAGGCCGAAAATTAGATGGGTCACTTTTATCGCCTGTTTTAAATAACGGTATAATTTTACTGTACTTCATTAAATCTGGAAATACACATTCATCAACGCATTTATTAAATATTATTGCTAAATTAGACGCGATAGAAGATATTATAGATTTTAATATATCAGTGGAGATACCCCAAAGATCCTGTCTTATTTTAAAAGTTAAACGATTTGAAAAGATTAAGAAACCTTACCGAGTTCTGTGAGTCATCTAAAATATTTATATTAAAGTCGCCACATACAACTATCCTCTTTTTACAATTGCATACCTTTTGCAAGGTTTCTTCCATAATGGACTCAAATAAGTGGTAATTACCAGAGGGAGGCCTATACACACAAACAATAACATACTGCTCGAGCTCCGCACATGATAGTTCAATATTTCGTTCAACTGAGAGAGATACTATGTCTTTACGCTCCTTTGATTGTAATGTATCGTTAATTAATATCAGTGACCCACCTCTTATAGCAGACTCTCTTGTGAACGAACTAATGACTTTATAATTATCAATGCTTACTAACAGTTCGCATTGTTTTAACCAGTGCTCGGTTAAGCATAATACATGTACATTTTTTTCATTTATATATAATTCTAATTCTAATTCTTTTCCAGAAAAGCCCTGAATGTTTTGATGTATAATGTTTATAAAGGTGGATATTTCATTTGTCTTAATATTTAAGTCGCAAGAGTTTTCCTCTATTGTCTGAGTGATCAATTTAAATTATTGTAAACGGATTGATTTGGAACAGATTCCAATGTACAATTTACAATGTCAATATTCTGCCCAATAGGGGCAGATAGGCTAGCCAAATTTTTGGCTGAGTATTCAATATAATATGATAGCGATAATGCTATCTGTCTCTTAAGATATTTATTAAGATAAAATTTATCTTTTGTCAAATATAATTTATTATCTAAATACTTATTTAGGTCAATTAAATGGAATTTATTCTTATTATTAAAAGTCAGAGTATGTAATGTCATATTTATTTTATGCCTTATATTGTTTTCAGTCTGTGGCAAGCTTTGGCTATAAGAAAGTGTGAACAAAACAACATTTTTAACATTTAATGAATACAATAAATCAAAACATTTTAACAGTTCAGTCTTGTCCATACTTCCCCTGTGTCCCACTAAAACCAATAGTGTGGTTTTTTCATTGAATTTGTAATTCATAATTTTTCTAATAATATCATGATAAGTTAAACCAGGCGTACAATAATTAGTAACAGTTTGTCCCAAATATGTACTTAATAATTGGCCCATGGATTTCCCAAGTTCATCACTAAACATGATAGTCTCAGATTTTACAATGTTATTCTGAGTGGAGGAACTATTGGTATTTTTACATTTCTCTTTATTTGATACAGATGAAGAACTTTGGTGATGATGAGTGAACAAGGACTCACAGACTGACTGAGGGCTGCTAGATGAGCTATTTTGGTCTGACTGGTCACAATTAGACTGAATGAGGCACTTTAAAGCAAGCATGTGTTCCTCGCACTCATTTTTAGCACTATTATACTTATTCGTCATTAATTCTAAGGATTTGTGAAGGTTACAAATCTCAATTTCCATTTTCCTTATGTCACTGTCATATTCGGTAATATTATTTTCTAATAATAATGAATACATATCAAGTTCATCGCCAAGTTGCCTTCTCTCTTTAATATACATAATTTTTTTGTACATACATTTTTGCCTCTTAATAAGTTTTTTAGTTTTGGCTATATACTTATTAATTTTAACATACTTTTTAAATTTGTTTCTACTGCACTGAACAATCCCCACTTCAGTATTTAAATTTAAGGTTTTTATAGTGTCATCACTTGTCAGATCAATTGTTACAATGGGTTCCGATATTTGTGCAGTAGAAACCAGGCTGGGCGCACTACCGACTAACTCATCAAACAAGCTGTGGCTATGGGAAGTCATGGTGTCTCGTTTCTCCGCCTCCAGGGTGGTAATGTGGCGGTGGGCTTCTTGCAGCTCCTGCTCCAGGACCGACATGCGCTTGAGGCCCTGCTCATACTCGTCACTGCATTCCCTGAACCCAACCAGTATGCTATGCAACTTGTCCCGCTCATCTACTACTAACCTATGCTCAGTGTGCAGCTCAGCCATTTGTTTTTTCAAAACATCATATTTATTTAACGAATCCAATAGTTCCATCTCATTGTCATCTCTTTCCCTATGCAATTGTTCAACCAACCCCTTGGAAACCTCTAATTCCTTCAAAGCCAAGTCGAGTTTTCTCAATGTAACATCGAGCTTACTCTCTTCTTGGCGAGCTGAGGTCATGCTACGCGTAGTGATCGGCATTTTAGTTAATTAGAAAAAAAACAAAAGATAAAGATAAACACCAAAAAGTTGTTCGAACAAAGTATGAGAGGTTATAAAGTAAATTACAAAGTAACCTCAACGCGAAAGTGATCAAATATCACTTTAAATATATAAAAAGAACGGTATTGTCTAATGATTATTATAATTAAATGTAAAATTTACCACACAATGCTATTTAAAAGAGATGACAAAGATTGACAATAACAAAAAATGCAGTGCATTGACTGCTCGCCGGCCGGTACGTACGATACCTGCAATTCACTAATTCACACACAATACACAGTTTTATGCACAGATTATTACGCAAAAACACTTAGAATATACTTAAATTTTGTTTCGTGATGAATTTTGGGACCAAATATAAGATTAAATAATAAAATTAGTAAATAAATTCGAGACAAAATGCAATCAGCTGTTAGCCGTAGTGTTGCCACAGAGGAAAAAAAAAGAAAAAAAAAACTGGACAATATACTGGAGCTGTGGGGAATTATACCACAGATTCTCGCGTTTCATATTTTTAGAAGAGTTTTTTTTATATATTAACCGGTAAGCGTAACCTGGTATGTGATGACAGCGAGAAACTTTTAGTTCCTCAAGCCGTAGCCGAGCAATTCAAGGAAGGTTTCTAAAGGCTGACAATACTAAAGCGTGTCTCCGTACCTTCCTAGATTTCTCTATTTTTTATTTTATATTTACGGTTAAGCACAGTGCCTTGATCTCACCTGATGTTAAGTGATGATAAGGCCAATGATGGAAGCGCACTTCACCCGGGATCTTCAACTAGTGAGGCACTGGCTATCATAACTAGCTGCCGGAACACAACAATGCTACAAACATTGATGTTATGGTGACATAATTCAGATAAGATGGTGGTAGCTAGCCAGGCGGACAAACAAGCCCTACCACCGATCAAACCGAGTACACAAACATGTACCCCCCGCTGGAAATCGATCGGGACCTCTGGGTCTAAGCGGGTGGTCTTAGCCACTAGAACATAGAGGCGGTTAGTTTTAAGGATAGATAGAAAGTGTTATGAATAAGCTTTTAATAACAGTATGGAAACTACTTTGTAATTTGCTTGCCCATCGGGGTTGGGGGGTATATCATTTCTCATTTCTATTATCATTCATCATCATTATCAGGATCCTTCCTGAATATTGTTTATTTATGTATTACTTGTAAGAAAAATTACTTTGACACTGGCTAAATGTGCTAATCGCACGAAGCCATCAAATAAAGTAAACAAAAAAACTACCACAAACTGTTAGATTTCCTCAATAGACTTTGAGCTTTATGTATATGGCATATGGTTGAACATTTATTGAAGAAACTTGACAGTTTTAGATAAGTTGATGTGCAGCATTTCCGAATGCAATCGAACAATAATTTCGACTTCTTGGCGGGAAAGTGAAGCGTCATGTCTGCGGTTTTGTTTTATTTTCTAAAATTTGGGTTATGTCGAATATTAATGTGAAATAATGGTGGATTCTTAACCGTTAAGTGTTCATGAGTGTGCATAAGTGTTGGTAAATGAAACAAAACAGTGCAACGTTACTTTTCAAATTCTCTCAAGAAGCTCGCGTGAGGACTTAGTAAAGCCCCACATCTTTACTGAGATACTCGAGGGGTTGAGGGGTATATCATTTCTCACTTCCCATTTCTAATATCTTTCATCATCATCATATAAGAAAATATTGTTTATTTATGTATTACTTGTAAGAAAAATTACTTTGACACTGGCTAAATGTGCTAATCGCACGAAGCCATCAACTAAAAAAAAAAGAAATTAATTTCCATGTCCATTCATTATTAGATTTGTCTTGTATATAATTTGAAATCAGAACAACGTACTTTACTGTTGTTTGGTTTTGATTTTTCGTGTAAACTTTATAGAGCTTGTAAAACTATAAATAGTAACAAAAACACAAATGTTGAAACAAAAAACAAAAACATTTTATAAATAGCTTGCCTACTTCTTAACTGATCTTTAGTATTTGTAAAAAATATTATGATCGGATGTTAATAACGGTAGTTGTTGACATTGAATGGGCGCCTTTTGCTTTCAAAGTGAAAAAATAAATAGTGTTGAATAATTTCGGCGGGCTGGTTAGAACCACGATAGCTCAATTAGGAGAGCACCCGACCCGGTATGTCAGAAGGGTGCAGGTTCAAATCCTGCTCGTGGAATTTTTTTCAACATTTGTGTTTTTGTAATTTGTTCGCAACCAAATTTGCGTTAAAAATTATATAAACAAAACAAAAACATTTTATAAATCGTAAATCAATTACGTATGACACAATAGTACCCTTATTCTAAAATAAATTAATAGGAAGTAAAAGGGGTAGTCGCAACTCTATATACCCTTTAACTAATAGAAAGCCGATGACAGCTCAAACACAAAGTTGCTGAAAAACACTGTATATTAAAGACGAAAGACGATTAGGCACTTCAACGAACTTATAGGTACCTACTCCGTTGAAATTCGTCTAATTACCACCGCGGAAAGAACAAAAGATGATACTACACAAACGAATTCAATGGGGCTCTGGTTTTATACTCTGCAGAGTGGCGTTAATGCCACCTCATTGTTTTTTGTCGCAAATGGGCTTTTGTGCTTTCACGATCAAAACAAAACACATTCGCTTTTTGAGGTGCCAAAACACAAAAAGACACTGAAAATATGCAAATGTTGTCGTCAATTTTCGCCTCCATCATTGGTATTAAGTCATGGCCACTATCAGTATTAATTAAAATTAAGCAGTTTAACCACCACGCTTACAAAATGCGGGTTTACAAACTAAAGGTATGCATTGTATATATTTTTTTATGAACAGGTATGCACATGTTTTTCATTTCACCTGATGATGGATAAGGCCGAAGGTATATGCACTCTTCACCAGGAATCCATAAGAGGCCTATCACAAAATGCACGCGCTCGCGCTTTCTCAGTACTACGAGCGGCTGACGCATCGCAAAAGTAGCATTTTGTGCAGTTGTAATTACATTTATTTGAAGCTTAATAATTTTTTATCGTTCAAAAAAAGTATATAATTTGAAATCTTATAGACTAATGTTAATTCTGGTGTATATTTAACTTAATAATATTAATGGAGTAAGGAGATATTTACAGCTAATTCTGAACGTTTTATGGCTTTGAATGGGTTTTTTTTTGTAGCAATTCCATTCATATTTCGATATTCCGAGGCCGCTACGAACTTAACCACTATTAAGGATATATTATTATATAGCTTTCATTTCGTTTGCTTAGTAAAGTAGTTCAATCCATGAGCTTAAAAATTGCTGTCAGCATTGAAATGAAACAACTTTTACGGATCTACTCGTGTTTATTTTACACATTACTTATTTAATGTTTATCCTGACGTTTCGAACCCTTTGCAGGGTTCGTAGTCACAGGGAGACTGAGGTGTTGGTCATCTCATAATTAGTTGGTAGCTTGTATACCCTCATTTAAATTTAATCAGGTGCGTTCCGTTTTACGCAGAAAGAGCTTACAGTATCTTTTGGTCTGGCAGTATGGTGTCGGGGCTGGGATTTAATATTTTGTATGATGGGATCCCAGGCTGGTGGTAGATTCCAACCATCTTCTCTATTAAAATTAGGATGTTTTTTAATTTCAATAGCCTCGCGTATCATCCTAGGGATGAATCGTTGTTCTTTAACGAGTATTTGTGGTTTATCAAATCTGATGTAATGGTTGGGCCCCTCTAGGGAATGTTCGCATACTGCAGACTTATTTTCGCGCCTATGCTTGACGTCGGCTATATGTTCTTTAACACGGGTTCCTATACTTCTCTTTGTTTGCCCGATGTAAGAGAGCCCACAGTCGCAGTCCAGTTTGTACACGCCTGCATCTTGAAGGGGTATGTTGCACTTGACAGGTCGTAAAAATTGGTTGATCTTCTTCGGCGGCTTGAAGTAAGTGTTGATTGAAGCTCGCTTTAAGATATGTCCAATCTTGTCAGTGACACCTTTCATATATGGAAGTACAGCAGGTTGGCGCTCGACTGTGGTTGGTTTATTGCGTTTTCTGTGACAAAGCCGTGGTACTTTCAGTTTATTATCCTGTAGTACGTGCTTGACATGCTGAAGCTCAGCAGCCAGGTGTTGGGTGTCACAGATGCCGCGTGCTCTCTGAAACAAAGGGCTCGAAACATCTGGATAAACATTAAATAAGTAATGTGTAAAATAAATGCGAGTAGATCCGTAAAAGTTGTTTCATTTCAATGTGCAGTGTTCGCGTAAACTTTAGAAAACAATATGCTGTCAGCATATTTAATTGAAAACTTACTTCGGATTTTTGGCTTTATATAAATAGATAAGGCAAAATTGCAGAAAGCGACGCCGCTACGAATTATACTAATAACTATTCTCCACCATAAAATCAGTCAAAATTGTCTAAGGGTTTCAGTTTCTTTAAACAAGAACGCCGAAAGTGGGCATTTTATGCAAAAATCACGGTCAAAATGTTATTACATTTTGACCTATTGGCCTCTTAATAGGAAAATCCGTCACACTTTGTTCGACGCAAGAATTAAAACCCAGTACCTACCAGTACCAGTAACATCGTGCGCATTACCACTCGGCTACCGTGGTGAAACTATTGACTCTTTAGTCAATAGTTGTAAAAGGACTAAAGTGAAAACGTATATAGACACAAGTAGGTAGTATACGTACGTAACGAAGACTCCATGGAACGGCTGGTGGTGCAAGGGAAAGTTGAGGGCAAGACACCTCGCGGGCGCTCTCCGACACGGTGGATTATATCTCCTCATTGAATCTGTGACGCACTTCAACATTAACGTTTGCTCTCACTCTGCAAGTATCGGGACACATGGCGACGCATAACGAGGGAAGCGTGAACGGGGAAATGACCAAGACGTGACGACGACCACTCTGTCAAGAGTGCACGACTAGGAAGAGAAATATTGGTAAAACATCTGTAGCCCAGTTTAGGTTTTTTTTAAATTACCTAAATCATAAAAGCAGAAACAGCTTTTAAGTAGGCTATCTGAGATATAATTGAAAAAATGGGCCTATATTTTTCTTTTCAACATTAACGTTATAAATGGTATTTAAATTAATGAAAATGCGTACGCTCCTCATAAAATGCTAAATAATTTTCAATGGGGTGCTAAGGTACTTCAAAACAATATATTACGTTTACTACTCTTTAAACAACCTTAAAGCTTTATTAAGAGGCTGGGGAGACCATAAAGATGTTTTAACTGGCCCTAAAAATTACGAAAATTTCGTTAACAATGTCGGGTAATTTAAACTAAATTTTTCACATTGTAAAATATTTTGCAAGTTGGTTTTTAGTGCGGAACTAAACCGTATAGTTTATGAGCACCATAGAGTTAAAGTTGATAGAACTGCAGACTAATAATTCTGATGCATTCGCAAATTAGTTTTGTATTCGTGTTGTGCAAACTCTGTTGTTCACTGGCTGTAATGGATTTGTTTATTTTACAAATGTAGAAGGTTCGTTCATCCACCTACACTTTTACTAATTGTGAAATATTTTGTGAGCAATAAACTTTATTCAATTGTTATCAACCAATTCGGTCTGAGGTCTAGATAAATCTCTGCTTGATATTTAAATAGAGAGTAAGGTTTGATTAGTGGTAGTGCTAACTCTAAATGTTTAGCTACCACTATCTTATGTCTAAGTCTGTCGCCGATAATACACAAGTTAATTCCGTTCGGCCACTACCGTTCGGCCACGACCACTGGCGGATTTTGCGCGCGATTTCTCTAGTCATTTGGTTATTTCTATTACTGTTGACTAACACAGCCGTAGTATTACGCGTTATGAACTAGAAACCCGCTAGCCGCGTCGCAAGAGGCTCGTGATCGTGGTCAAAACATAGGTCTAAATAATAGTTTTGAACATCTGACCAAAAATTTAATGTTATTTACTTTTTTATCCTCATTAGTTTTCTTCCACATGAATGAATTAATATTTTCTAACAGCCTTTCTGAGCCGTGCAGGAAAACTGCGAGCGCTACATTATCATTTAATTTTAATAACTTGGTAACTTCATAGACTGTTCTAGACACTTTTAGTTCTATAAACTAACAAGGCTGCAAGCTTGGAGGTAATTGTATGACAAACGATATCCCCCGCAGCTACGTCCGAGCTTTTTTATTTAGCCTCATTTGCTGGGAGGTAGCGTTAATAGTAATTCCGAATTTATGGCGCCGCAAATCATGGATGATGGAGAGCCTTTTAGGAAGTAAAAGGAGCAAGTTGGTTACACGCTAGACGGTTAAGGCTACATGGTATTAACATAGACAATAGTTTGCGCAGTAAGACCGCCCTCGGTTTTGATAATAAATATTTTAGGTAGTTTCTTTTTTTCTTTTGACAAAGCTTTCTGTGTATTAATGTTATGTGAAGAGGATAAATGTATTGTGTATCCAGTTATTTTGCATAAATTGTGTATTCCTTAGCTATGTTGGTGGTTTTGCGCAACGGAATGATATTGCTTGATGGTTTGAGATGGCCTCGTTTACAGTCTTATTACTTATTGCAACTCAAATACGCCATCCTATGCACCATCGAGTTCAAAGCATAAAATTCACAAAACCAAGCCCTTCAGGTTTCTAATTGGCACATTATTGAGTTTCGATTTTATCCTTTATTATATTCTTCACCAATCTCAAGTTCTAACTAATATTTAATCTTTGCAGTGGAAGGACGGAAGCTATAAAGCTTTGACAATATTTACCTTAATTTATTGGCAATGCCTTGACATTGTTATTGGTTCCGAGACATTGGCGTCGTCGTCTTAGCAAGCATTGAGAATATTCAATGACATATTTTACATCAAAGGAGTAACGTAATAGCATTTTTAAATTCCGGACTTCAACATAAATTTGTGAAATATTTATAAAATTTTCAAAATACAGTGAAAAAATTAAACGCCTACACGACCCAGCCAGGAATCGAACCTGGGTCTTCCGCAATCCGGGTGGCTGCACTGACCGCTATGCTACCGGGAAGGCTGACGTAGACGCTGAATTTTGTCACTGCTTTTGTAATTTTTAGAGTGCTAATAGCGGCACAGTGCGCCGTCTATCCAACGGCCATTGCAACCGTTGGCTATGCAGATTCATCTTTGCAGATGAAATACTACAAATTTGATAACACAACGCTATAGTAAATTTTTACTTTTTTTATTTTATTTTCAAGTGCTAATTGCTGCACTGAAGCTAAATTAAATATTTATAAAATTTTCAAAATACAGTGAAAAAAAAATTAAACGCCTACCCGACCCAGCCAGGAATCGAACCTGGGTCTTCCGCAATCCGGGCGGCTGCACTGACCGCTATGCTACCGGGAAGGCTGACGTAGACGCTGAATTTTGTCACTGCTTTTGTAATTTTTAGAGTGCTAATAGCGGCACAGCGCGCCATCTATCCAACGGCCATTGCCGTAAATTTAAATTTTTTAATAAATTTGTGACCAAAATAGAAACACGACTTTGACTAATATTTTTAGCTATCTAGTGATGCGTCTTTAACTCTATTTTTGTTATTCCACAATATCTTTAAGTACTAATGATGGTCAGAGTCGGAAACCAGTCTTAGTAACAACGTGTTTTGTTTTTCTAAAAGAGATAGACAGTGAAAGAGGGAGAGCCAGTAGGGCCCTTTTGTAAGCTATAACAAAAACTGATGTGTCAATACTGATTTAATTTGGTTTTATTCACAATCTTATCCTACTACCAGCTCCGTCAACGAATATAATGTATTTGTGCATGCCTAGAAGCATGAGTAAAAGTAAACGAGTATTACATTCTTATTGTACGTATTTATATTAACCTCAAGTTATGTTGGTCGACGTGCGTTACTTAAAATATTGTTGACAATTTGAAAAATAAATAAAATAAAAATTTATTTAATTTTTGTATTTGTTTGCGTTGCCAAAAACATTATTGTTTTAAACAAGAATTTGAATGGCAAAATTTTATCTCTTCGCGTATGTCGCCAGGAGGCGCTGTCATACAAATTTTCGTTTTCGTAAACGTTAACGAATGAACACGGATAGTAAACGAAACTCATACTAGTTACCCAGATCGTCGGTCCACCTCGTTGGCATACGAAAAGTTTAAAAACATTTGTAATAGGTACATTCCTTTCATACCGAGCACTGAGAAATTCAATTCATATTTAATTAACTCTATAAGAGCAGAAGCAGGTTGAACCACCTAAGATTAATTAACAATGACGTGCTGATACCTGCCGTCGCGTATTTCAATTCAGGAAGCTTCCGAGACAGATGCGAAGCGAATGCACTAAGATTTGATGCGGAGTCATATTACTACTGCAATAAAGCTCAGATTAACGTTGTCAATCACAGATATATATATTTATCATATTACTATATCTTACACATATTTAAAAAAAAGAAATTTTAATATCCTGACTCTTCTCAATGGAAGACTGCATTCCAAACTGGTGATATAGTCACGACTATTTGGAGATGCTTTTCAGAGTGAGCTAAGTACTTACTTAGTCTATAGTTATTAATTTTAACTTTGACTTATTTTGCTATGCTTATATTATTAGAAAAGTTTGAGTGGTATGTTTATGTATGATGATAATTTGCTCAAGAATATTATGTATGTTGGTTAAAGTGAGGTCTTTCCCTTATCTTATGAGCACTGTAGCCTTCTTTACGGCTAAAGCACCTACATTATTGCTGCAAACTTGAAACATAGTGTAGCAGTTTTAAACTTTGTAAGAGCCAGTGATAAACTTTAATGACAGTACGTTTTAAGATGTTTTTATCGAGATAAGATATCTGTACCATAACATACAGGCCCAATGTGAATTGGTGGGTTTTAACGACTGCTATTTTATGAACCGGGGCCAAAGGCTTAATGTGTAATTTCAATTTGTTTACCTATCGGCATACCCGGCATTTGGAAAGTTGCTTAGCTTGAAAGACCGAACTGCAAACACATTAACTAATATAATTTCACATGCACTAAAAGATTCACTATACAATTTCGATTAATAATATTCTGACTGACCTTTTATTCAGGACAAATGCCATGTTTCTGGGGGCAAACAATAAAGTTTTTTGTGACAGGACCGAATTTGACGTGATTCTATGTTCTAGATTCCTAGTGCTTTTTATTAGAACTAGTTGTCGCCCAGTGGTCGAATTCGACCGTAATTTTAGTAAGGCTGCACGGATTGTATAATAAGCAATGAAAAATTAAAAAAGATAGTTTGGATCTCATAATAATAATTTAGTTATTGTTCTGAGGTTTGCATTATGAAGCTGTTGGTTTGGATTGGCATTGACAGATTTCGGCCGCTCCTCTTCCATTTTTGAAATTTTTGAAAAGAGAATATATATGCGTGTGTGTCAAATACATGGTAGTGTGTGTAATGTTTGTTTTATATGCATAATTTAAAAAAAATAACATTCGGATAACCCTCTCTATATAAACTATAAGTGTGCGAAATTTCATACTCATTCGTCCGCGCAATTTTCGTAGAAAAGGGGGTATAAAGTTTTTGCTTCACGTATTAATATATAGATAATAATAATAATAAACCAAAACCCCTTGTGATACAATCGAACGTTACTGGTGGTAGTTTGTTCTTTTTTTTGTTTTTTTTTATTACTTACTTGGCCTCCATGTCACCTGAATAAGGCCGAAGATGAAAACGCACTTCACCCGGAACTCTCAACTACTGTGGATGAGATTGAAGTTAGTTTGTCGTAAACTTGAAAAACAATAACTAAATCTAACCAGTAGTCATTAATGCTACGGCCACACTATCGCGGTAGCGCGAACATTTGCCGTTTACACAACAAGCAATAATTACATTTATGATCGTGTTCTGAAATGTGACTATTGCTTGGCCCGACTTCGGAAAATGTTCGCGACACCGCGATAGTGTGGCCGCAGCATAACTAAGCAGTGATTGTATCTGCTGCCAGATTATGCAAAATGTTGTGATTAAGGTCAATCTGCACGTTAATGTATAACTATACTATACCACCATCAATAATTAATCGGCTATAACATCCAACTACAATAATAGACAATATGATGTATTAGTTTTAAGTTAAAGTTAGTTTAATTTGCCTCGGTGCCTCAGTGGTCTAGTGACAAAGTACTTCGCCCGATACCAGAAAGTCCCGGGTTTAATTACCAGGTCGGTGTTTCGGATTTTTCGATCGCCCGGGTTTTTGATCACCAACCCGCATTTAGCAAGCGTGGTGATTAAGCCATTACCCATTAAGGCGACGCATCGCTAAACAATAAATCTCACCCGTACCATAAGAAAAACTGTTTTTTTTACTTCAAATTAAAACTACAAATTATTTGAAAAAAATTAACTACAATATTGAAGTGTGTGTTAAGACTAATCTACTAAGAAAAAAACACTAATGTTGAAAAAATGTCCACGAGCAGGATTTGAACCCGCACCCTTCTGACATACCGGGTCAGGTGCTCTCCCAATTGTGTTTTACACATTAAACATTAGTGTTTTTGTAATTTGTTCGCAACAAAATTTGCGTTAAAAATTATATAAAACATTCTACTAAGAAAATTTAGATGCTTAATTCGGTCTGGTTTGCCTGTAAAATGCAAATCTATGTTTTAAAAGAGGTTACTTTGATATTTTTTTCTCTGTTATAAAAGTTGACAAATCGTGTTTCTGCAACTAGCAAAATGAAGTCAATTATATGAAAAATCATGTCATCAAATATCACTTTCATATGTTTTGTAATTGTTGGGAAAAATCAAGATCCCCGCCACGTAAATTTCCAATGCGTCGCCTTTGTAGTGATTACTTTATTCCAATGATGGAGGTCTTCGGTCTTCTTATTGGTGCCGGCTCCAATTGTTTATCTAAACCATTCTCGAATTACTTTTATTGCAACACTATAAAACATGAACAAAAAAAATTAATAATTTACAAAGCTACAATTTGGCGGTTTTATCGCCTTTAAGCGATTTCTTCGAGACAACCAGTCGGATGGAGAGAGCTAATAAACTGTAAGATCAGAGGTGAAACTATTAAAACTACTAGAATAATGTGTATTTTATAAATGAAATCTATAATCATAATGATAATAATATGTATGCATATAAATACCATATAAATATAAAATAAACCTACTTAAACATAATAGTAGTCTCTGGTAGGAAAGTAGCGGATATGGCAGTTTTGCAGCAGGACAGGGTAAATCGGAAAGGTAGAATATTTCACAAGCTCTTTAAATGTGTGAATGAATTTTGCACACCTGATCGTAACTGGAAGCGAATTCCAGAGACAAACGGCTTGAACGGTAAAGAATAATCATAAAATGTATTAAGCTTACTTTCTGGGCCCTTTTTATTTTGTGCCGTGTGTGCCTCTAATCTAAAGGCTCAGATTAACAGTGCTTCTATTTTCTTAATGTCTCTCGCATTATCGAATGCAACCGAATTCGTCCATATCCATTAACTATAAGATTTCTAGGATTTCTCATCTATAAATCTATACTCATATTATATAGAGGAGAGCACGAATAAACGCAAAAACTACTGGACCGATAAAAAAAATCTTTCACCATTAACGCTGAGTAAATATTACTAGAAAAAAAATGCTTGATGATAAATAAATAGAAATACATACGATTTGTTTGTTTTGTTGTCATAGAAACTGTGAAAGCGGTACGAAGTCCGCCGGGTCAGCAAGTATATCAGGTTCACTGTCCATAACGTATAACAATGGTTAAATCAATTATTACGTACCATACATATGGCGTTTGGACAGACTAGCGGATATGATAATTTGAATTTAGAACAACTATCTTACTTTTTGTATATGCATGTTCTTAATCTCAAACCCGGGCAATGCATCAAATTATTTAAAACACAGTTTGTCTGAACTGGGTATTGCACCCAAGTCCTCCAGATCCTGATGCCTTATCTCTCGTCTACGACCTGCATTCAAAATGGTCGCTTTTCAAGTTCAAGGGTTTGGGCTTTGATGGGTCAGTGAATAAGTCAGAACATTTCCTTTTATAATATACAGATTATAGCTTGACAGCCATTGTACGTTCCTCTTTTGTTTTAAAACAATAACTCCATAAAGTACGAAAGTAAACACGAGCACGTAAAACAAACACATAACATTTTCACTTTCCACAATAATGTCGAGTTACACCAATCATAAATCTTCTGAAAAATGATTTCGCTAAATAAACTATCGACTGCCCAACGACAGGCTTTCATTGCAATACCAAAAGCTATAACAAAGCCCTAAATAAACCCGCGGGCCAATAACTCACTGCTGACCGGGGCTCATGGCAGATCATTCGCAATCCGCGCGAGCGCAAGCCAAATCCCACATATTGCAATATACGATTGTGTGAATTGTCATTTAATAGGTACTTTCCTGGTAAATCCGCAAGCGTTTTTGTTAGTAAGGCAGTGATTTAGGTGCCGCTTCTGGAGAGAGAAGGGATTGTTTGACGGCCCAACTCTTTGGTTGTTTATTGTGGTTGGTGTTTGTGCTTTGAACCTTTTTGATTTACAGCGGATTTGGGATTTTATAATTAATTTGAAACTTTGTCTTTATGAATTTTGATAAATGTTTTTTTTTTCATACAATAAAGCGTGTATGTTCCTAACTTACTAGTAAAAAGTTATTGACGTTAAATAACGCTTTGGCTAGATAAGCTAATATTATTTATTTGGTATGAAATTTAAATGGCCAGCTACCCTAGTTAACCATCATTACTATCAGTCGAATCCTTTTATTTATACTCTACTAGTGGTCGCCCAGTCGTCGAAATTCGACCGTAATTTTATTAAGGCTGCACGGATTGTGTCTAAACAATGAAAAATTAAAAAAATAGATTGTGAGTTTGGATTGGCATTGACAGATTTTGGCCGCTCCTCTTCCATTTTTGAAATTTTGAATAGAGTATAAATGCGTGTGTGTCAATTACATGGTAGTGTGTGTATTGTTTGTTTTATTTATTTAATGTTTTTTTTATGCATAACTTAAAAAAAATATTAACATTCTGTACTCCTTCTCTATATAAACTGTAAGTGTGCGAATTTTCATACTCCTCCGTCCGCGCAATTTTCATAAAAAGGGGTACAAAGTTTTTGCTTCACGTATAAATATATATACTCCATTATGTGCGAACCTATGAATAGACACCTCGGTGGTCGAGTGGCACGCTCGGCCCGATATCTTAAGACATTACCCATCAATTGTTCTGTAGTGATGACTTGATAACAATGATGGAGGCCTTTGCCCAGCAGTGGGACAGTTATAGGCTATTTACTTACTTTCTTTACTTATTATGTACATTATTACTATTTTCAAATATTTTTGGTATTTTCAAATGTCATTAATTTTAATTCGAATCTATCTATATATATAAAAATCAATTGCTGTTCGTTTGTCTCGCTAAAAGTCGAGAATGGTTGGAATGATTTGGCTAATTTTGATTCTGAAATATTTGTGGAAGTTCTGGGAAGGTTTAACGGTGAGAAACATAAATGATAAGGAACGGAAAATACTAAAAACGACCATTTAATTATCCAATACAAAATGTTCCTAGATGTGAAACATTAATTTGATGTCTTTTGTCTTTTTAGAAATAGAAATTGTCATTTGGTGGTCAAATATTTATAGGTGCGTTCAGAAGTTTGTCTGTTTCATACTTCATAGCTGTAGTATGAGGTCCTATCTCTTTGCTCTGGAGTTTATTTGTTTGTTTGATACGCTTACACGCGTAATCTATTAACTGATTTGTTGTTTGTTGCGATACGAAGTCCGCCGGATCAGCTAGTCAGCTTATATTTTTCGTTCTCTTTACCGATCAAGTCCCGACTCGAACCCGCACCTTTTGACGTACTGGGTCAGGCGCACTACCATTTGACGACCTCCTTGGTCGAGTGGCTTGCATACCAGTTTTCATGGTGTCGCTATCTCTGAGGTCCGGGGTTCGATCTCCGGTCAGATCAATTTAGAAATACCTGTTTTTCTATATTGTTTCGGGTCTGGGTGTTTCCTTTGTATAAAAGAATGTATTTAAATATATTAAGTATGTTTATCCGTTGTCTAGTTATCCATTTATCGAGTTTCTTAAGAAAGCTTTTCTTGGGGCTAGATAATTGGTGTGAGTGTAAGAAACATTTATTTATTTATTTAGGGTAGCGTGGTGACGTCGAGTTAATTTCCTCCAAAAACTGAGACAACTCCTTTTTTAATAGAAGGGAAAATGCATTACTACGCGGGGAGACGCAAATGGTTATGTGGGATTCTCCCCTCGTCTCTCTCAAGGGGGTAGGAGGGTATATTATTATGGTATTAACCGCTTCTTCTAGTGGCTAAGACCACCGGTTGAGACCCAGAGGTCTCAGGTGCGATTCGCAGTTTATACATGTTTTTGTACTCGGTTTGGTTGGTGGTAGGGCTTGTTTGCCGCCTGGCTAGCTACTACCATCTTATCTAAATATGTCGTCATATCATCAAAATTTGCAGCATTGTTGTGTTCCGGCAGCTAAGGATAAGATAGCCAGTGCCTCACTAGTTGAAGATCCTGGGTGAAGGATCCAAGGTAACTCCTTCCTGTGACACTATTAAACTAAGTAGATATAACTAATAGAATACATCAATAAAATCCAAAGAGTTAAAATTTAACCAGTGATGGTAGCTTATTAAAGTGTAGTCTAATTTGTAGTTCGTGTTACCCTAACTACTTCGTAACTCTCAACTTGCGAACAAGTTTCCAGTAAAACAAGACTTTTAATACAAGTTATGAACGTCGGCGTGTTCTCTTTAGCTTTCATAATGTGTTAATCGTTGGCTTTTATACATGCTGCACACCGTAGCTTCATACAGTTAAGGTTTTTTGCTGTATAAAGGTGAGCCCACATTGAGTAACATGTTACATAACTATTTTATAGTAGTGGTCGCCCAGTGGTCGAAATTCGACCGTAATTTTATTAAAGCTGCACGGATTGTATCCTAAGCAATGAAAAATTAAAAAGAGAGAATGGGAGTTTAGATTGGCATTGACAGATTTCGCTTTTGAAATTTTTTAAAAGAGTATTTAAGCATGTGTGTCAAATACATGGTAGTGTGTGTAATGTTTGTTTTATTGATTTAATGAATTTAATGCATAACTAAAAAAAATATTAACATTCGGATAATCTTCTCTATGTACACTAGTGTGCGTAATTTCATACATCTCCGTCCGCGCAATTTTCGTAAAAAAGGTGTACAAAGATTTTGCTACACGTATTAACTCTTTGAGGCATGGTGGTTGATTTTTGACCACATTTTTCATTTGGTTTTTAATCTTATCTCAATCACATAAAGTTCAAAATGAGGTGGGAATATACATCCCTCTGACGCTGAACGAGTTAATATATAGATAAATGTTACAAAAAAAAACGAGCGAGCCTTACAGTAGTCGCATAAGGTGTGTAACATTTGGCATATCACTTTAGTAATAAACAATTTTAACATTATATTCTGAAAAAAATGGGTCAGGTATTATAACAATAAAATAAATAATGATAAAGTCTATTACACACGAAATTGTTCAAATCAATATTACAATAATTGAAAATATATTAGAATATAGAATTAACAATACGTATATTTTTTTACAAATTATAAAAAGAATGCAGTAAAGACTCATTAGAAGACATTTGACATATCAAAATGACCTTTGATAGTCAAGTGACACATTAAGTCACATATAATAATAATATGTCATGTTCTTATTATCGATTATCTATATAATTTACAAAATGACGCGCTCTTGCGCACTTCCCCGACTTCCTGTTACACTGTTGGACACTTCCGTCCCATTTCACGAAATCACTCCCCTCCCACAAATTGCTAAAAAGCGAGAGGAAAGATGTTATAAAGTTATTTAATGGACTAATATTGGATGATGATTATGATAACGATAATAATATACATAGTAGCAGTCCAATGAAAAAAAAACAGCATTTTTTTACCAGAAATTATATCGAGCGCACAAGCAACAACTTTATCGGATGAACGCATTTAAACTATCCCGCCCGATCCTCTAAATGCCACTACACATTTACAGAATACATTAAACACGCACACTCTCTTAGGCCCAAGACACCGTACTCTTAGAACAAGGGTCAACGACCCGGTTCACACGCGCTCTATACCCTGGGCGCTTCTCCCTACCCCCACGTTGCGGTCAAAAAATAGCAAAAAATAGTTTTCGCTTTCGTAAGGTTTATATTTGCTAAAAGTAAGTACGTTTAAAGGCGTCTTACTAGCTTCCTTGGCTCATCACCCTCCATACATACCTATATATACCGCAATATAGAACGCCGCACGCCAACTAGAACTGCGGCGGCAATCAAAAACCAGTACACCGAAAACGTTTGAGGAAGATACCCGCGCCGCGCTAGCCATTGGAGATTTCCATTTCGGCCATCCGAAGATCTGCGTTAGGAGTGTTACACCTGTGAGAGACCACGCGCTGGTGTTCCAAGTCCGTACTTCAGCAAAGTGCGTCTACCGGCTACCAACCTCGTGCCGCCAGTTACTACTGCTCGCCCGCCTGCCGCCCACGCGTCGTCTGCCGTTCGCTGTTCAAGGTATGTCCGGTCCCACCTCCATAAACTGCTCACCTCTTATCCTTATCGTCGTCCCTCGCAGTTCAAACCTCCCATATCCTAGTGTGACGCCAATAAAAAATACAGTCCACTATAAATAGTATAACATCGTCCGCGCCGCCATTTTTATCCTTCTCGCCAAACCAACCTTTAAGTATCTTGCCGCCAAAAGTCAGATGATGCTGAAAATAACGTCTGAGACAATCAGTAAACACTCTCCAAAAAAGCACATAACAACACCAACTAAAGTCCTCTATCACATACCTCAACTTCTTTATACGAACGAATTCAAACCCGTCCCGTTTGTTTACTCGAGATATAAATATGAAACATTGCATTTTATATGAAATCTTCAAATCAATATTTTTGAATTTACCTAAATGCACTCGCTAGAGCTCGACTTTGTTCACAAAACTGCATAAACGGTTGATAGAAACTGTCACAGAAGAAAGACACTAGGTACTGTGTATACATGTGTATAAAATAACGGTGAACACCTACATATTATTATGTAATATAATCATTATTAATCTTTGTTTGCCCCATACACGTTTTTATAAAATTGCGATGAAACTTTGGTAAGTTGTAGTGCGCGCGTCCACGAAGGTTTCCAAGTTAATAAAACCGGCACGGGATACGGGTGTTCAAGCGGACGAAGTCGCATTCAGGCAATATTTGTAAAAATATTAGGATCGGATGTTGATGACGTAATTGTCGACATTGAATAGACCTAAGCTTACAGAGTAAGAGTAGATAATGTTGATTAATTTCGGGGAGTTGGATTGAGCTACGATAGCACAGTTGGTAGTGCACCTGGTCCGGCATGTCAAGGGGTGCGGGTTCGAATCCCGCTCATTATTAATCCCGAAATTATTAAATTCGTAGTTAAAGCTTTGCTACTTTAAATGATCCTTGATATTTGTTAAAATGTTAAGGTAGGAAGCTGACAATGAATAAACCTTTTTTAACAGACTTTAAAAAAAAAGGAGGAGGTTCTCAATTCGACTGTATTTTTTTAATGTTTGTTAAGAACTTTCGACTGGGTGAACCGATTTAGAGGATTCTTTCTTTATTTGAAAGCTGGTGCTTTCCGTTTGGTCCCATTTTAATTTGGTCCAGTTCTATTGGTGGAATCTTTAAGGAATTGAAGGAAGTAGTTTAGTTTGTTCAATGTACTTGCAATTAACCTTTATTATACTCAATTTTATATTCTTAAAAACTTTGCAACTGCCATATACTTAACTTCACATTTAACAGAACACATACTATGACAAACAAGCAAATACTAAATATTTACTTGCAATCCACTTAAAGAAACAAATAAAAAATATATTTTTAGACTGCATAAATAGTCAATCATTGTATTAGGAAAATATATAGGTACAATTATTGTTATTTTTGAGTCGGTGCTAGCCAAGGTAACTTTAACATAAACATTTAACGACATACTGTATATCATAATAGTACATTCAATCTTATGCATGAAATTTTGACTACAAAAGTTTTTGGAGCTGGTGCCAGTCCGGCACCAGCTCCAAAAACTTCGTTGGCTGGCACCGGCTTCAAAAATAACAATAATTGTACCTATATATTTTCGTAATTAAATGATTTTGTCTATTAGCATTTGTCATAATATGTGTTCTGTTAGATGTGAAGTTAAGTAAGTAAGTAAGTAAGTAAGTTAAGTATATGGCAGTCGCATAGTTTTTAGGAATATAAGATTGAGTGTTTGCCTTAGTAACTCTGAATACATCTATCTATCCATATATATCTACTAGCCATCACCCGCCCGCTTCGCTGAGCGAAAATAATGGATCAATGAATGCTAATCAAAATAATTATTAGGTTTACCCACATCATATTATATAGCCTATCATTTGCACAATTTCATGTTCTTACTACATACAAATTTTCATCAAGAGCCGCCCACTTCGCTGAGCGTAAAGTTGTGAATAAAATTTCATTTTTTTTTATAGTCTATCATTTGCACAATCTTATTCTTACTACATACAAATTTTCATTAAGAGCCGTCACCCACCCGCTTCGCTCAGCGTAAACTTGTAAATAAAATTTCATTTTTTTTATATAGCCTATCATTTGCACAATCTCATGTTTTACTATATATAATTTTTCATCACGACTTTCTTGAGTTATAAAAAGACAAACAGACAGACAGACACAAAAATTTCAAAAATCGTAGAATTGGTGTGGTTTGGTAAAGTATGTGGTTTAAAAAATTGCATGTACAGGCAGAGCCTACATATTTATATAGTAGTATAGAATAGATATAGATATATCGATCTAGATCGGATACACTTTGGACCTTTTTACTTTTACCACACCTTTCTGTCACACGTTGTATAATATAAATCTTATTGCAGCGACATGTAAGTTGAATTTCCATGTCTAGTTTGCAAATTAGACACGTATGACTTCCAACTTGGCAGATGTTCATACGTTTTCTTCAGAGAGTTTATGTACTAACACGTGCTACTCCTACATACGTGCAAAGAAAACTTTTTGTATCATATTATAGTTTAACTCTATAGTAAACGTATTGAATTTTTGATTTAAGTTGATGTGTTAGAATATAGTTTTGTTGGATGCCTAACTTGTTTAGTAGATTTTATTTACGGCAAAGCTAATAAAGTGACGAGTACATATTGTGTTCGGTTTGATTGGTGGTAGGGTTTGTTTTAAAATCTCCTGTATTACTATCACTATCATATTTAAGTATGTAGCTAAAACCACAAAGTTAGTTTTTTTTTGTACTCGATAGCCAACCCCTTAGTAGTTGAGGACCTCCAGCCTTTAACTTCAACCTATACAATGACAAACACATGAGCCATGGAAATCGTAAACTAGCGATAGCGATAGCTTGTTTAAAGAAAACCTCTTCCACTCAACAGTAAAGTTGTACGAGTTCTAATACTACTCGTAGAAAAAAAAACAAAAAGTTTTCTGAAGTGACGTCATAGTTCGCTATTCTAATCACTATGAAATAACGCACGGAATTTTTTTCCTACTCAGCAAAAGAACACCCTTTTGACAGGTGCTCAAAAGTTTCCCCATTCTGTCAACAACTAATCGGCGCTGCACGATCTCCAGCGAAAAGGCACTATTAACACTAAATCGCACTAAACAAAGTACATTTCCGCTTGAGATGTCCCGAAACTTTTCGCAGGATGAGCGGTGTTAGCGAATTCCTGCTTGCATGCTTGTTGCTGACGCGATGCTATGTTGAAGCTTTGGCAGTTAGGCGTTAGAGCACCTCGATCGGAATCTGTAAAGTTCGCGATGTTTAGATAGTGTATTCTTGTGCACAACCGCTGTATAGGACACTTTAACAGCGGTACTTGTAGTAAACACACTACAACATTGAGTCAGAATACCCGCGTTGTTGGGACATGCCTCGTTCACTACAACATATTAAGCTGGGGCGAGGTCATAATTACTGTATATGATTGCTATTTTATTTTATTTTAATTTTATAACAAACAAACAGAAGGGAAAACATAGCAAGAATAGACAGTACAAGGGCGCTGCTTATTTCACAGTGGAATATCTTCCAGCAGGCCCGTAGAAGGAGAAGACACAAAAAAAATTGAATAATTTAATTTGCTATTTTCATTGGATTGGTTAGTTATTAGTGTAGTGTGTGTAGTGTTAGTGCATAGTATGTGCACTTTTAGTATATAAATGAGCTCGATCTCATCCAGTTCTTGCTCGCCTCTTTGCAAAAATCGTCGCTTCACCTAGTCTGCAGGCGTCCTATACTACGTTTACTTCAAAGCGTCCGAGGGTCTATTATCAAACTAAAAGTTAAAGATACACAGGTTAAAGATACACAGCTCGGCCACTTGGGAAGATCTACAGAAAACCGTGAAACAATGTAAATAATCGTTTTTTATCGTGCTTATAAAAATGTCGATTTTGAATAGTGAACCTTTAAATGCCCGACGACTTTACCTTCCTCTTAGACCGTTAAAAAGTTTTTAACCATACGCTGGAAAGACTCACGTGGGATAATTTTTATTTTCTTTATCTCAAATGCTTTTGTTCAAATTAAGTGTAAAAAAGCTTTATTTTGTTTTCAGGAAGCTTACTTAGAATAATTTCATTTCATTAGGTACTTAATTTCACTAATGGCAAAACGTTAAATTTGTAACACTATTTTCCGAGCGAAATTTTAAGGACTTCAGCTAAATGAACCGGAAAAATAAATTGTAAAATGGCCGAAAACGCCGTAAGCAATTAGTAGGGCTTATGTGTGGATATAGATAAACTAGATGGTTTAATGGCATTTGCCGCAATACTGTAAGCGCACTAAGGCATTTCCGTGCTTTGTTCCCTTCATGTAAACTACATTTCAAATTAGAGTATATGAAACAAAATTAACAAATCGAAGATTGTTTTTTCACTAGTACGGGGGTCAATCTTTAACTTTATAGCTTTATAATTGGCTTTCAAACTGTTCAACTTTCTAAATGTATGATCATTTCTTCTCTGGTTCCGATTTTTAGGTGAATGCATCTAGCTTGACATTAAAATCCATGAGGAACCATATGGCTAAGAAATAAATAAAAGTAAACCTAAAAACATTAATCTCCTTACAATTAGCAAAAGGGGTAATTTTTTTTCCACGTGGTTATTGGAGTTTTTGGTAGTCCCGCAGCACCCTCTGACAGTCTCGGGTTAGTTCCAATTGCTTTTGTAGCCAATTTAAAAAAAATGTCAACACTTTCTTAATTTTTTATTATAATTTTATTTAGATAAACTATATAATCCATATTATTGTCTTCTTCCTGCTCTTAGTACCAGTTTATATGGGCCTCCTTTTACGTCTACGCCAGGGTACTCTGTCCTGGGTTATCACTGTTCGATGTGTGGTGTGATATAGTTTGTGGCTGAATATCGGCAACGGCTTATAAGTAGGCTGTCAGTGCTGAGTCACAGTTCCTTTTTGCTTCCATTAACTATATTGTAGAAACATATATTGTAGATTTAATATGCTTGTGTTTTTGGATAAAATAAATAATTTTCATTCATAAATTCATATTTTATTAATATTCAATTATTACTTCAGTGTCACATCCAGTGCTTGTAGCTCCGTCACGCTCACCGGCGCGGCTCATAATTAGGCAGCGCTAATTTTACGCATTATTTACCCACCTCCGGTTCTTGAGGGGTAATTATTGTAACACCGAGTTTGTGCTCCACTTCTTTAGTAGTCGGCCACCCTGAACGAAATTGTGCAGTTAGTTTGAAATTTGCTTATTAGCAATTTGGTATTAATAGGATTTTACGTCTGTGGGACGTACAAGGGAGCCCTTTGGAGCAGCGTGTAGAAAAATCGGGTTACTATCGGGTTAGTTAAGAATTTCATATTTATTAATATTTTAAGAAGCAACTAGCAAATTTTCAAAAGCAAATGATTGCGTCAGGCTAGAGAAATGGTGTAGTTTTGGTAATTCTTGTCTTATAGTAAAGTAAAGTAAACGTAACTGTAACACTGCTGGGCAAATGGCTCCGTCATTTAAATCAAGTCATCGCTACAATTGATGGGTAATGGCTTAATCACCACGTTTGCCAAATGCGGGTTGGTGATCTCAAACCCGGGCATGCATCGAAAAATCCGAAATACATTTTGTTCGACCTGGAAATTGAACCCGGGACCTTCGGGTATCGGGCCGAGCGCTCTGCCACTCGGCCACTGAGGCGTTCATCACTAGCCATGTCTTATACTACTAGCGAATGAATATTAAATTTTATTTGAGTAATGTACCAATGTAAGTAACCCCATAACCACTCGCGCGTCCTTGGGCGCGGTGGTACACGGGCGACGAGTTTTCCACTATCAAAAAAAGGTCTTAATTAAGAATAAATATCCTTAAAATTATTAATAAAAAAATATAAGCTTATCAATACTAAACAAATTGTTGATAAATGTTGTTGTCATTGAATAAATCGTAAACTAATATTAGTCCATGATGCAAGGTAAGCATCAAGGCAAAAAAAAATAATAAGTGATTTTTTAGTACTTACTTCCTCTCGAGACATGTTAAGCAGTTAGTTCTAGTTATTGTCGTAAGATGGCATCTGCACCTACGAGTATATAAAAATGTTATAGTCGTAGTTTGCTTGCACAGTAGTAAAATGCTTACTAATATGCATGCTTCGGAAGGCACATAAAGCCGTTGGTCCCGGCTGCATTAGCAGTCGTTAACAACCACCAATCCGCACTGGGCCCGCGTGGTTTATGGCCTTATCTCCCTATCCATGCATAGGAAAGGCTCGTGCCCCAGCAGTGGGGACGTATATGAGCTGGTAATGATAAATAAGTTTGAAATACACAGTAAGCTACAACAATATTTGATATCAAATATCGTTACACATAAATATGAGCTTGTAGAAAACTATAAACAGATTAAGATCTTGGTCAGCCTTCATCTCGATAAATGCCCTGGGGATTTTCAATTACCAGCGTACACCGTGTGAACTCAGGCGAAGCTGTAAAGCTAAATTCATATGTTTACTAAAATGTAGTATGTACGTGTATGTATGTGTTTAAAAGCGTTGTGCATATAACAAGGACTAACGGCTAAACATGCCTTATTCTGAAGCTCAAAATTGCCTTTCGAAACACTCCTCCTTTCGAAATGAGGAGTGTTTCGAAAGGCAATTTTGAGCTTTAGACTATATTAGCTGACTATATTTGAGTATATTGAGCTTCGGAGCTCAATATACTCAAATATAGTCAGCCATCCGATGCCGCCTTTGTAATTGTTGTTTTACTTCTAAGATCGCATTGTAAACTTTTCATTATTATTTTCTATACTAAAATTTCTCATACCATCTACTCACGTATCATATCGATCTTTCACCAAATCTCACTTCGGTAGGGAGGAACAAATCTATTTTACAACCGTGAACAAAAAAAACTTGAGAGGTGTCAAGGGACACCCGGATGGAACGAAGTTCCTTTCGATTAATTAGTGAAGGAATTGTAATAAAATTTTATTTTTTTTAAGTTATAATAATATTTTTTTTATTATTAACAAATATAATGTTATATAAACTTTATCAGTAGGTTTTTTTTTTGTTTTTTTTTTGTTTTTTGTTTTTTTTTTGTTTTTTTTTTAGGTTATAGTGCATACTTGCTAAAAATACAAAAGCATTTATTATTATCTGTATATAATCTCTACTTACCTAACTCCATCAGCAATATCCGGAACTTGTGCAGAAACACTGTCAGGATTCATTATTATTATTATTTTTTATTATTTATTATTTACAAAAAACCTGTATACACTCAACAAAAATAATCGTCGAAATAGAAATGAAAATATCTGGCTTGCTTTCTATAAGAGAGAGAGAGAGACAGACAGAGAAACATTTTGACAGCCTTACTATAGCAAAAATGAAACTCATTTTGAAAATACTGTATATTATTATTACAAAATATTAAATCAACGAAAAAAATATAAATAAATAAATAGTTTACAAATAAAATTAACAAAATAATATTTCGACCGTCACAGGACTCGAACCTGCAATCTTCGGATCCGAAGTCCGACGCCTTATCCATTAGGCCACACGGTCTTGTGATAACAATAGCGAAATTAACGTACACTTCTATTGATAAAAAAAGTGTCGTGACAACTTTTTTCGTAAGAATTTTTTCCGTCCAGCCCCCTTTCACAAAGCGCGATAAGGAACTTCGTTCCAAAAAGTCGAACCCACAACAACGTCGTCACAATACTGGCTTACAACAACTAAACCCAACGGCTAAATGTGCCTTTCGAAGCACTCCTTATTTCGAAGCTTAATATACTCAAGTAAAGGCAGCCATCCGATGACCCGCCTTTGCAATTGTTGCTTTACTTTTAGGATCGCAACATAAACTTTTCAATACTATTTTCTATACTAAAATATCCTACACCATCTAGTCACGTATCATATCGATCTTTCACCAAATCCCACTTCGTTAGGGAGGAACGATCTATTTTACAACCGTGAACAAAAAAAGGATGGGATGCGATTTTTGGCGTGATAACGTGACATTTCTTACAAGGCAGTCCGAGACGTGACGCCGGCGACGGACGTGACGACCGTGACACATGTCGCTGGGCCGGGCACAACGCGATCAATCTTTGAACTCTTGTCAAATATTGGGACGGTCGCACTACAAGTTTAGGCTGCTTTTCCACTAGATCAGTGGGAGGTAGCTAAGCGGATGTTTTTTTGAGAGTTTGCCAGGCTTTTTTGAGGGAGGCGAGAAATTTAAAGGGTTTAAGCCACGTGAAACGAAGCGCCTTCGGAGGTTTTCTAGAGGGGACGGCATCACGCACTAGTGCGTGTCCGTGCCCTACTAAATTCAAAATTCCATTCAAAATTCAAAATCATTCATTCAGTTTAGGCTACAAATAGCTCTTATGAACGTCATTATGCCATCGGTTCGTAAGTCTAAGTTTAGAGACTACTGGGCGGGAGATCTTGTACTGAAAAGAACCGGCAAGAAACTCAGCAAGTGTTCAGCTCTTTTCTCCCCTATAACGTCAAAAATATTGGAAAGTGCCCTATCGTAAAAGGACACTTTCCATTACAAATAAACACACAAAAAAATAAAATAAAGGACAATCACAACACAAAAAAACAACAAAATAAAAAAATCTAAGTTCGCAAAAATTACATCAGTCATGTCATACAGTACTAATATAAGTCGAAAATAGTCAAAGAAAAAAAAGTTAAAGTATACGAGTATAATAATAATAAAAATAAGATAAGCAAGCAAGAGGTAATCTAAGAACATAATGAATTGCTTAGCGCAACATAAATATTATTTGTAAACTGTAGGACACTGCTGATAAATGCTATCATATCAGCGCTAAGATATTAAAGTATAATGATAGATCCAAATAAAACAAAATTGTGGATTTATATTATAACCAGGCTGTTTTGTCATCTAAATATTCTTTGACTGTACCTTCATTGACCTTGACCTTTCTTAAGTAAAGAAGATTTTACATGATTTTTAAATTTATCTAATAGTAAATCTTGTACAGTACTAGGTATTTTATTATAGTAGTGTATGCCTTGCCCCAAGAAAGAGCCAAGAACCTTTTGCAACCTGAACAGTGGCATTACAAGTTTTTCATTTTATTTCTAGTATTGAAATTGTGTACATTACCGTGTTTAGTAAATGACTTGACATTGCAACGCACAAAGACTATGCAATTATAAATAAACTGAGATGTAGCATAAGAATACCAATTTCTTTAAAAATATTTCTTAGAGTAGTTCGGGAACCTAGTCTATAAATGGATCTTATTGCTCGTTTCTGTAAAATAAATATAGTTTCAACATCAGCCGCTGTAGCCCACAGTAAGATGACTTCAGACATGACACTATGAAAATAGCTAAAGTAAACTGTTCTGGCAGATTCGACGTCTGTTAATTGTCTTATTTTTCTGATGGCATAAGCAGCAGAATTGAGTTTGCCGGCCAGTTTCGATATATGAGGATTCCATTAAAGTTTTGAGTCAAGTGTTATACATAAGAAGACTGTTGAATCCACTAAATTTAATTTATCACCGTTTATTCTAACATCGGTTGGTTCAGTTTTAACATTAGGTGGTGTGAATTTGATACATTTTGTTTTTTTTTTGCATTAAGCTGTAGATTATTAACAGTAAACCAACTGAGTACTTCTGCGAGAGCATTGTTTACATCATCATTATTATTCTTACACCTAGTAACATTAAAAATTAGTGAAGTATCATCTGCAAATAAAATAATTTCACAGAAGTTCTCCACAAAGAATGGCAATTCGTTAATTTAAATTAAAAATAAAAAGAGCCCAAGAATTGACCCCTGCGGAACTCCTATTTTTACATGAGAACCAGATGATTTAGTTCCATTTATATCGACAGTTTGTGTGTTCCTCAGTAGTTAAAGAGTCCGGGTGAAGTGCGCTTCCACCTTGTTAAGTCCGCCATTATGTTGCCATAGCAACAATATTAGTAGCACCATTATTCTGTTCAGATAATTAGATATAAGATAGTCAGTTCCTCAGTAGTTGAGGATTCTGGATGATGAGCGCTTCCACCTTCAGCCTTTTCATCACTTAACATCAGGTGAGATACCTTACCTACCTTTATAATAAAAAAAACTATATTTCTTACCGCAAAGTGAAGGAAGCAGTTCTGTACGATCTAACATTTCGCTATTCAGCACTTTGTTATTAAGTAAATAATTATTCATTATTGCATTGTAAGCACTTTACATAATTTACCTACTTTTAAGTTAGTTCGCAATCAATCGTTCTCCTAGCTAGTATCATCTATACCTTGGTTCACATAAATAAACAGTTATCAGTTATATCAGTGTTTCTATCAAGATCTTTATCATATTAATCTACCATCATCATCATCGTTTGGTGTACAGCCCGTACAAGTTCTATTGGTGGATTTTTTATTCGCATCGCTTAGCTACTTCGCACGACTCTGGTGGAAAAGAAGCCATATGCAACCCGTTGCGGACGTAAAAGAGTTGAACGGTGTAACCTTTAAGGGATAGGAAACTAAAAGCATTATGGACTTGGGGTTATGTAGCCTTTATTCTTGGTAGAGAAAATAAACTCAAAATACAAGTGTGGACGACTTAAGGCCCTTATTACATTTTGACTATGATTTTTGCGTAAAATGGACATTTTTGGCGTTCTCGATCTCAGAAACGAAAATACATTAACAATTTTGACTTATTGAATAGTGTAGAATATCTATTGGCATAGTTCGTAGCGGCCTCGCTTTTTGTAAATTTTGCTTAACTTTTTAATGAAACCCAAAATAGCAGAGAAAGCTTTCATAAAATGCGCGAAGGCATTTTTTTGAGCTCCTAGATTGAACTACTGTTATACACAAATGAAATAAAAAAAATAGAATGTTATCTCTTATATAGTCGAATAGTTCGTAGCGGCCTCGGAATTTTTAGATATCATTGATTTTACATAGAAAAATAATCTTATTCTAAACAAACCAAAAAACTTCGAAAATCGCTTTAAGATCGCTGTGAATTTCTCCTATCTACGATAATATTATTGAGCAAAATTTATACCAGAATAATTGTTACTTCATGAGGAATAAATATTTTATAATTAATTTATTATCCTATTTCGATAAAACGATAAATACAACTGCAAAATTATACAAAATGCGATGCGCCGGCCGTGCGAACTCAGCTTTTTCTCGCAGAGTGGAAATTTGAAATACTAAACATGAATTTATTATCCTATTTCGATAAAAACGACAAATACAACTGGAAAATTACTACAAAATGCGAAAATGGGCATTTTACGTAAAAATCACAGTTGAGATCTAATAAGCCTCTTAAGGAAAAAAAATATTTTACGTTGCCGTGTTGGCTATCATTTTTATTGATTTACACATAGTATTTTTTTTTCTTGCTCATTGGCACTTGGAGAGGCCTATGTCCAGCAGTGGATTAGTGTAGGCTGATAATGATAATGATGATAACGATTTTTTTATTCTTCACGGGTTATTAATCAGGCCTTAAGGGTGCGCCGTCCGTAAGTGACAAGTTTCATATTATTATATTTTATTTGAAATGTCTTCGTCCATATTTATTTGATGCCGCGCGGCCATACTAATTTTGTATGGGGAATTTAACGTATTAATTTGAAAAATTGTAATTTAAATAACTGCTTGATAAATCGAAATCGATTTGTGGTTTAGCCATTGGGGGATTGTTTAGACAAAATTAGAGGTACAATAATTTAGATTAACTCAAAGAAATCAACTAAACGCCGCCACTCGTTTTAATGATTTTTGCCCAACTTTAAATGGAAATGTAGAAAAAACTATAGTGTGTTATGAATTTATGGATCGGTCTAATTATAAACACGTTCCCTTTGATACTAAATATATATTTTGTTTATGTAATACGATAGTATTTTAGATTATATCAACTTAACCGTGACTACACTTTTGGCATTTTTTACTCTGCGCACCCTTAAACTTATCTGATGTCGAGTGGAAGCGCACTTAACCCGGAATCCTTATTTATTAAGGAACTATCTATCATATCTCTAACTGACGGAGACCAAATTGGGCCGCTAACATTGTTGCTAAGACAAAAGATGGTAGTTGCTACTACCATACAAGGGAGATGGATTTACCAAGCAACCCCCAACCAAACCGAGTTCTGGGTCGAGATCAATGGTTTTAACCATTAAGTCATAAGTCATTTATTCCATAAAACAATAAAATCGTATTGGAAATCAACATACACATAATTATATACATACAATAACACAAAAAAATAAGATTAATCACTAGAGCATTAAGGCGGCGATATTTTCCCTACAGAGGTCTACAAAAGCGACATTACAAATAAATTAAAACATTTAACTTATTATCTATCTAAACCAAACTCTGTCAGTTCAGCTCTTTCCATGAAAAGCCTTTAGTTCAAAGGCATTGTTCATTTGAAATCTTTTTCCAACAAATGTCGCAAATAATGGGATCGAACTGCATCTCGGTGTTGCCAGGATCAACGACCGTAAATTGATCCTGAACAATGGGCTCTGAACGTCCCCGAGGCAATTCCAACTGTCTCCGGTACCGCAAGGAATTAAGCGGAGCCGAAATAGGTGACGGGTCGGCGTTCAGGATTTTATAACGACTTATAGGGAAGCAGCCTTTAAATTTGTTTTTAGGATGTTTTTAATAAGGTTGTAGAGCTTTCTGTTTACGTTTTTTCTGATGGAAACTTAACTTCTTATTTCTATTTAACTTTATACTCTACTAGTAGCCGCTCGCGGTTTCACCCGCGTGGTTCCCGGTTTCATCCGCGTGGTTCCCGATTTCACCCGCGTGGTTCCCGTTCCCATGGGAATATCTGGATAAAAAGTATCCTGTGTTATTCCCAGTCATAAACTATCTTCAAATCGAATTTCATTCAAATCCATTCAGTAGTTTTTACGTGATAGAGTGTAAGAAGAAGAGAAGAGTAACAAACATCCTTACAAACTTTCGCATTCATAATATTAGTAGGATAGTTACCCCATCTCTTCCCTTGGGTGTCGTAAAAGCCGACTAAGGGACCATTCCAGAGGATGGGCAGCAGCATCTCTCTGAGGTTACCCTCAACCTACTGCGATCGCCAACCCGCCTGCCAAACGTGGCGATTACGGCAAATAACCCTCATATCCTTAGGGGAGGCCTTTGTCCAGCAATGGACGTCTTTTGGCTGAGATGATGATGATGATGAGTTACACCACCGCCACCGCTCTAACGCTGAGTTCTAAATAGCTAGCTACTACCATAGCGCTTGCTTTTACGTACTTGATGGTAACTAGTCACACCGAAGATTGGAGATTGGAGATTAACGCAGAAGAACTTTTTTTATTATTTAATAATTAATTCTAATATAAATAAATATCTACTTCTAGAAATGGTTAACTAGTGTATGTACTAGTAGTACTATGTAGCTAGGTTGGCTAATACTAGTTCATACACCGTTAGTGGACGGTATTAGAAATGTAATCATTCTCTAAATTAACTGCTTTGGTATAAACAATACATAAACAAGGAAACAAAACACAACGACAAAGTAATTGACAAAGCGTTCCGTCCGTTACAAGCAAGAAACAGAATGAGCATAACTCATCTCAGTTTTCTTGTAGCAAACATTATTAGCGTTATAAATGGCCGGCTCTGATATCGTCCTGAATTAATAGACCCACTTGTATCTCAACATCAGTTTTGGCATCGAATGCGAATACGGCACAATACTAATGTAACTGCAGTTTGAATAAACAACCAACGTAAGCTGATACGTCATTGCATACACAAACTCGTGACTTCTGTGGTACTTTAAGACGCAGACGGCTTCTCAGAGGTTAAGTTACGTTGGATGTCTGGGCAATATTGCAACAAGGAATGAAGAAAAAATACGGTGTGGTCTAAGTTTACAGATTCGAGCGTTTGAATATTCAGTGGGAAAACTTATATCTAGAGTATACATTACCCTAATATTTTTTATACAATTTAAAAAAAGTACTGATTCTATGATGTAGTAGTTAAACCACCGACCATATAAAACCGACCAGTCTTAGAGATGATAGGATCGATTTCCAGCGTACGTAGAAATAGCTATTTCTGGGAATCGGCTTTGCACGCCGCGTGCGAAGAATGCGTACGTCTTGTACCTCAACTCATCAATAACTTGCCGTCTGAAGTATTATACAGTGTCACACAAAATAACATTAAATTTAAACTAAAAAAACTTGTGGATAATTATATTATTATCAGACCTAATAATTTTACACACACATACAACTATTGTATGTGTGTGTAAAATTTACTGACTGACTAATCAATAATTCCGTGATCATGGCGCATGCAAATGTGCCAAAATATCGGATACTCACAAGTAATAAACATGGTAAGAATCCCGTTAATAATTACTTTTTAACAACAACGTTTGTAGCATTTTTGTGTACCAATAGATAAAGATAATGTTAGCCAGTATCCAGTATCAGTAGTAGAGGATTTCATGTGAAAGCATTTGAAAGCAGTTTTAAGAGCAACCAGAAACTTAAAATTTCGTTAGCCATATAAACCAGACCAACGACAGAGGTTTTCTAAAGGCAGTATCACGCAAGCGTGCCTTGGTCATGTACCTAATTCGGATTTCAAGTAACATTTTAATCCACTGCTACAGGCATTGACATCAGACCACTACAAACTGTCAAATTACCCCAATAGAATTTGAACTTTATGTAAATGGCATATGGTTGAATATTTATTGAACAAATTTGCCAGTTTTGGATATAAAAACACAAATGTTGAAAAAATTTCCACGAGCAGGGTTTGAACGTGCACCCTTCTGACATACCGGGTCAGGTGCTCTTCCAATTAAGCTATCGTGGTTCTAACCAGCCCGCCGAAATTATTCAACACTATTTACTTTTTACTTTGAAAGCCAAAGGCGCCCATTCAATGTTAACAACTACCGTCATTAACATTCGATCATAATATTTTAATAACATAATATAACATAACATAATAATATAACATAATAACATTTGTGTTTTTGTAATTTGTTCGCAACAAAATTTGCGTTAAAAATTATATAAACATTTATAAATAGCTTGCCTACTTCTTAACTGATCTTTAGTATTTGTAAAAATATTATGATCGAATGTTAATGACGGTAGTTGTTAACATTGAATGGGCGCCTTTGGCTTTCAAAGTAAAAAGTAAATAGTGTTGAATAATTTCGGCGGGCTGGTTAGAACCACGATAGCTTAATTGGAAGAGCACCTGACCCGGTATGTCAGAAGTGTGCAGGTTCAAACCCTGCTCGTGGAAATTTTTTCAACATTTGTGTTTTTGTAATTTGTTCGCAACAAATTTTGCGTTAAAATCTATATAAACATTTATAAATAGCTTGCCTACTTCTTAACTGATCTTTAGTATTTGTAAAAATATTATGATCGAATGTTAATGACGGTAGTTGTTAACATTGAATGCCCCTTTGGCTTTCAAAGTAAAAAGTAAATAGTGTTGAATAATTTCGGCGGGCTGGTTAGAACCACGATAGCTTAATTGGAAGAGCACCTGACCCGGTATGTCAGAAGGGTGCAGGTTCAAAAAATTTGCTCGTGGAAATTTTTTCAACATTTGTGATTTTGTAATTTGTTCGCAACAAAATTTGCGTTAAAAATTATATAAACATTTAGTTTTGGATATGTTGATGTGCTGGCCTCTGTACGTAGTATTTAGTAGTATAATAAAGTAATATTTTACACTTTAATTGTCGATTGAACCGCAGCGACCAAGACGCATGAAAAATATTGGGGCAGATAAATTTTTTCATCTAAAAATGAAGGTTTATCAAAAAGTAAAGAATATAAATACTTATTTTTGAGTCACACTGTAAACGTGACTCCTATTCAGGTTGACAAAACCCGAGTTTTCCAAAAAGTAGACATTTTTAGATTTCTAAAATCGCTTAGCGCTCATCACTTGCTAAGTTTCGCATTGTTTCGAATGTATTCAAATGAAATCCGCAACTTCGCTGTAAGAGCTATGAAACGGCAATCATTAGCTCCGAACCAACAGTGAGTGCTTTATTATTTTAATTCATATTTTTCTTCGGATTCATAAAGATAAGCGTAGTAACAGAGGCCAGGGACAATAACAGAAAGATATTAAAGTTTTGTGTCTTTAGGGTCATTATGTGTTTGCTCACTAAAAACTTTTATTGAGCTCGTACAAATTAAAGAATACAACCAGAAACCTATTCAAGCGTTGAAATTTGCCCTCAATAATATTAGGACACATTTTTTGGCTTCCGCTTAATAAGAGAGTCGGTCGCTTCTCCCTTTTCCCTGAAAAACAATGAAAAATGGCGACAAAGAGGAGTATTTTCTATAATCCATTAAAGTTGAAGTGTCTGTCAAGGGAGCAATAATGGTTCGTGTATTTTTTGTTCACCGCCTGAATTGACGGGTGGTACGGGGAAGGGCCAAGGGATTTTATGAAGGCTATTCCTCAAACGCTACTGAAACACTTTTCTTTTCAATATGATTTGTCTTTGTCTAAGCCTGTACGAGTGACGGTGACAGATATACTGTTCAGAGTTACTCTTTTTTGAAAGGAGGCTTTAGTGAAACCCTTTGATATTATGATATTTGTAATTAGAGGTTGTATAAACAATGTTATGAAGACTAGTAATTATAATCAATCTAAAAGCTACTGCTGGGCTCGGGTCTTCCTACATGGACAAAAGTTGTGCTTTTTCTGTAGATCACATATTTAATAAATCTATCTTGCTAGCGCAGTGCGAATTAAAAAAGATGAAGAAAAAACATTTCTTTTAAGACAGACAAGAGACAAAAGGAATATATTGGCGGATATTAGCGACTACTATATTACGATAAAAACTTGAACCAAACGGTTTAATAATTATGTTCTCTGAATAAATTTGGTGGGCCATTCGAAGACTTTGCATTCCAGACACATTAGCTGCTGCGTAAACCAGCTTCCCAGGCTCCTCAAAAGAGTTTTATACATAACAAAGAAAACCAGAACAGACCATCATTATTTTTTATTATAAAAAAAAACATTTAAAAAATACAATAAATTATACGGATTTACTAAACCTTATGTCAAAGCACTTTTCATAATTTAAATTATAATCGTTTTGATCTGAAGAGCAATGCGAAGCAACATGTACTTAATAAGTGCCTAACTATATCATAAATAAATAAATAAAAAAATATCTAAAAAAAAAGAACTCAGTGTATATGATTTTAAACCTGCCATTGTCTCAATCCTTTGTAGAAACCTGTTAAGATGATAAGGCTTAAGTGTCGGCGTACTGGTAGAAATCAAATAAATTTCCCCAAAGGCCCGCGTTCTGATCGAGATTACCGATGTTGAGACAAAGAAATTCGTTCGATACTTTGAATTCTACGAGTCTTTGTGAAAAGGTTTTAAACGGTTTTAATGTCTCCTTGTAATGTAAACCGTTCTTTTTTTTCGTTGATTATTCATTAGGTTTCTGCCGTTTTTTAATTATAAAGGACAAAACATTTTTTTTTTGTCATTAGCATTTGTGGACATGTTTCACAGGGATGGAATGTATGGCGCAGCGGCAGGCGGTCCAATTTTTATTCACCATTCTATAAATTTCCTTTTCTTTATTTTATTTTAATACATCAATCATATCATCACCATTGTCAGGTATATCTATGATCGTTGCGCCAGTCCGTCTGTTATTATATTGTATAGGTAATGGCTCACCACGCTTCGCGAATGCGGGTTGGTGATCACAAACCCGGGCTATGCATCGAAAAATCCGTAACACACTGCCCGACTTCTGGAAATTAAAGTACTTTTGTATACTTGTTTGAAATTATGCATGCCGTGGCAGCCTTTAAATAAAGCAGCGCATGACCAATAGTTATAGGGTTTTTAGTGTAAGAATGTCTTGGTGCATGCTTTTTTGGATGTCTATAAATTAATAAAAAAAAATATAAAAAAAAATTAACCCGGGACCTTTGGGTATCGGGCTGAGCGCTCTGCTACTCGGCCACCAAGGCGTCGGTGTATGCGCAAAGCATTTTACCTAGTTAAAAAGTGAGAGATGAAGGCCAATCGCTGTTTTTGCGGAATCTATATATTATACACTTTTAATCTTATCTACCTATATATTAATACGTGAAGCAAAAACTTTGTACCCCTTTTTACGAAAATTGCGCGGACGGAGGAGTATGATAGCTGTTTATATAGAGAAAGAGTGCAAAATGCTAATAATTTTTCAAAATATGCATAAACATACATTAAATTTAATAAATATTCTTTCATGCATCTTTTTAAAATTTCAAAAATGGAAGTGAAGCGGCCGAAATCTGTCAATGCCAATTCAAACTCACATTCCATCTTTTTTAATTTTTCATTGCTTAGGATACAATCCGTGCAGCCTTTATAAAATTTTGTTTAGTAAACAGCTTTTTATGAAAATTACAGTCGAATTTCGACCACTGGGCATAGTATATAATTATGTATATAAGCACTGGGCGACCACTAGTAAAAACAATTGCTTGTTATAAATGAAATACAAGCTATTTTGGTATGTATTAACTGTTGTAGCGATATTATCATTCACAAATTAATGCGAAGCAATGTTTCACGGTTCATTGTGCAAAGCTATTGTTATAATTGGTGTTTACTACCGCTTTATGGGGCGTAATAAAGCTGAAAGTTAGGTACAGTGGGCTTCACAATTTCACATGCAGGATGACCTAGTGCTACAGGCGGTGGTATAGTCAGCAGTGTTTGCCGAAAAGTTTGGGTACTTTCTCAAAGCATGGTTGCTTTGTCATCTTCTTACAGTTTTCAACTTGTATTAACATTGCTGTGGCATAATACTAAAGCGATCACAGGCTTTTGTTACTGACACTACCAAACAATGAACTTATACTGTACTGTGGTACAGTGGCCCAAGAAAGTGGTGTACCAATTTTGATTTATTTTTCTAGTCATCGAAAATTACAATAACTTTCATACTAGATATCACTGAAAGAGATGCATAATAATGACGTAAACCTAATTGATAATTATTCATACGTCGTAGGTCACTTATAAGTGCATGACATTTTAACCTTTATTACAAATGGATAAGACATTAATTACTGTAAAGAAAATATAAACTTTCTAAACAAAAGTAATAAAAACTATTTATATAGACAACCAAATTCTATTTGATAAAAAGAAAACTGACAGTTGACATTTTGTCAAATATATTTTAGTAATTTCTATTTTTTTCCTCAGAAAAATCGATTTATTTTCCGTATTATTTTTTTACTCAACCCCATATAAATAACATCTTCAATACCTGCCAACTTGACTATTGCTGAAAGGGCGCAAATCACAATCACAAGCGCAAATCAAGGCACTTCATAAATATAATATCGTGCCTTTACTTTTCTTTTTAGGTATACTTTGGCTGCCTTTCTTTTTTTGAAATATCAGAAAAAAGTTAGTTGTAAAACCAGGGCTAGCCGCACACACACAATGTTAGGTATTAGCAATTCAATAATAATTATTTATCATCCCCCGGCCATTGATTTTACGACGTCATTGTTTCCATCAAGTTCAAACTAAGAACAGCTGTCACGTAACAAACAGTAATCTAATCAAATAAAGATGGCAATAGAAGTTGTCAGTTCAATGTGCAAGCGAAACTAATCTTTATCGCCTATGAATCTGCCATGCGACATTCAACCTTAGGGTGGTAAACCAATTTTTTGGGCGACTGTACCTACAAGCCACTGTTACGATTACTCAATAGTTTATAAAGAACATTGTTTTGGAAGATGAAGGAGACAAAAGTCGAAGTGGTTTAAAAAATTCCATATCAAGAAGTTTTTACTTGCGTTCTATCTGATTGTCAGTAACAATGTGGTCGAGAATGCAAGCGCACTTCACCTGGAATCCTTAACTACTGTTTACATTGCTATTTTAACTTTAAGTATCGGAATACAACAATGCAGTTTCCATCATTGTTGCGACAGACTTAGACTTACTTAGACTTAAAATGATGGTATCTAACCATACCGGTGGCGGTAGCCAAAGTAACATTAAGAAAACGATAGCGACGTTCGAAAATAATGAAATGTACGGGGTTGACATATGATTGACCACGTGATTTAGCGCAGTTTATGTCAATCCCATACGTTTTATTCTTTTCGAACTTCGCTATCGTTTTCATAATGTTACTTTGGCTAAGCCTACTGGTTAGGGTAACATCCTTGTTTGATAGATAGATAGATAATACTTTTATTGCAACACTATAAAACATAATCATGAACAGTAAAAAAATTAATATTTATTTATTTATTTCACAACCATAATTCACAATGTATGTACTTATAAATAGATACACAGGATAATTATGGACCCCACAGGTGCACGAAAATTAAGTAGAAGAGAGGAAGCGCTTTTAGTTATTATAATAGTTATTATAATAATTTACAAAGTTACAATTTGGTGGTCTTATCTTGTTGCTTGTTCTAAGTCTACCGACTTAAAACAAATCCTACCACCAACCAAACTAAGTGCAATATAATAACCCTGCTGGGAATCTAACCAGTGGCGGCAGCCAAATTAACGATACCGAAGTTCGAAAATAATAAAATGTATGGGATTGACATAAGATTGACCACGTGATTTAGTGCGGCTTTTTGAACTGCGCTATCGTTTTCTTAATGTTACTTTGGCTAAGCCTACAGGTATTTCAGTATCTAAGAACCGGTGGTCATATACCACAAGACGACGGAGGAGAATTGAAGAAAGTGTAAGGGTGGCTTACTTTCCAACAGAGCTGTGCGAGGTAACTTCAATGGAGAAAGAGAATGCACCAATAGTATCTCTTCATTTTACAACGCTCGAGCGGAATAAGGAAAATTGAGTAATTCTATTGGTGAACGTTTAGCTACTTCGCGCATCTTTGGTGGAAAAGCAGCTTTATGACGTAGAAAAGCTAGCAGTCGATTATATGCTATTATTACACTTTAACGTAAACAACAATACATCTTCAATTTCAATGCAAACCGTTTTAGTAGGCCATCAAAGTCAGTTTCACGGCTTGATTGGAATTGCCGATGGATTTACAGGACACATCAACGTTCCACCACGTTAGTCGGAACGAGGGTTAAGCCGAAAGGAGGGTAAAGTATTTTATTTTATTTTTTTAGTTGATGGCTTCGTGCGATTAGCACATTTAGCCAGTGTCAAAGTAATTTTTCTTACAAGTAGGTTTTAGGCAACACGAGTTTTTTTAAAAGTATGTCTATTTTTAAAATCAAATTAAATATCCCTGAACCATAACATTTGCGATTTTTAACATTTAAGGTTGTTCTCAACGCTTCCGCGTTCAATCTTTATAACCGGCACAGCTTAGCACACGAGCGGTCTTAGATCAATTTCCGATTGACGGGAACGTAAAGACTCAGTTGAGTGTGATGTCCACACGTAGGCAACATGGATGGATGAAGATGAAGAAATAGATGTGGCTTTTAAAGAAATGAATCAATCAAAAAATTGCTTTATTACTTACGAGCATTTTTTCTGCGACTTCGTCCGCATGGGTTTGAGATTTTAAAAAGAAAACTTTTTTTAATAATATTAAATGTTGCTTTATCTTTTTGACTTCTTGGTGGGAAAGTGAAGAGTCATGTCTGCGGTTTTGTTTTATTTTCTAAAATTTGTGTTAGGTCGAATATTAATGTGAAATAATGGTGGATTATTAGCCGTTAAGTGTTCGTGAGTGTGCATGAGTGTTAGCAAATGAAGCAAAACAGTGCAACGGCACTTTTCAAATTCTCTCAAGAAGTCCGCGTGTGGACTTAGTAAAGCCTTACATATTTACTGAGATACTCGAGGGGTTGGGGGGTATATCATTTCTCACTTCTCATTTCTATTATCATTCCTAATCATCATCAGGAAGGAAATATTGTTTATTTATGTATATTACATGTAAGAAAAATTACTTTGACACTGGCTAAATGTGCTAATCGCACGAAATCATCAAATAAAGGAAAAAAAATGTAGCTTATGTTACCCACAAGGTTTAAAGCATTATATCAGTGAAATAATTTTAGGAATTGGACCAGTAGTTCCAGAGATTAGCAATTAATTATTAAACAAACAAAGTTGCAAATTTTACCTCTTTATTAATAGTATAGACAGATTTAACTATTTAACATAGTATTGTAACATACACCCTAGAAAGTAATGCAGTACCCGTATTGAGATGACTCGCACTTTCCTATGGCAACAGATAATATTCAAATACATAACAAGCAAAAACGATTGTAGTAATATTGTGTTCTAAAGTTTACGCGAACAATACACAATAAAATTACGCACTTTTTACGTAAATCACCACTCAAGTTGATTTGTAAATAGTGTAACTATAATCAGCGTCTTTTTTTATGCAGATTGTAAATTACATAAACAGGTAATGTTTCAATTATGGTTATGGACATTTCTGTTTTAACTGTAAGTCAAAAACATTTTACATTTTCATTTTAAAAAGTGTTCCGATCTGATCCGAACCCTTCGGAGAATCTAGTAGGGCACGGGGACACGCACTTTTATGTGTGTAATACCGTTCCCGCTAGAAAACCTCCGAAGGTGATTCGTTTCACACGGCTTGAGGTACCCTTTACGTACCTCGCCGCCCCCAAAAAAGCCCGGTGACGCTGAAAATGCCATTTGAGGCAATCAGCAATCTTTTTCAAAAAAAAGAAAGTATCATAAATTTATATTGTTTAAAGCAGTCTCCCCACAAAGAGCTCTGGTCACAACCACGGACCATGCAAAGGGTTCGAAACGTCAGGATAAAATAAGAAAAGTCTCAAAAGTTTTAACGTAATTAACTCTTTATCAGTTAGTATATTAGCACAGATTTAGATTTATTATCTATAAATTGTTCCATAGCCTAGGGTTTGATACCGTTACCAAATCCCCACTATAAGTACCAGTAAGTAACGTTATTTCTATAAAGGTAATTTGGTACCGTTAATCGTAATGTTATTTTTACGAGATATCGGCAATTAAAAATAAATAGTGACAGTGACAGGTGTCAGTGGTTGCCGATTATCTCTGATCAATAGAGACGGGTATATTGATAATATGGTAAAACAATAGAGGTGGTAACCGACGTTACCGATTCAACTTGATTATATAATACTCGTATATATGTACCTACTTTACAGATTTGCAGTTAGATTCGTTTATAAAGTAAACTTCCGTAGTCCGGACACTTCAGCGACAGATACACATTCCTTACCTTTTCTGCCCCCAGACCCATTAGAGGTACATATTCTGTAAGAGCTTACAGCAAGATTCCCTACATTCCAGCCCTACATTACAGATAATAATAATTATCTACTAACCAATCCTTTTTATTTACCCCTTATTTTATTATTGTTTTTTATCCAAACTGACCTCAGGACTCCTGGTACCCTTATTGTCTTAATAAAAGTTTTATTTTCACATAGCTTACTCAATAAAATTGTAAATCCACAGTTGTAGTGTTTAATAAAATTTAACTTCAATAAAATACCATTTTTTGTAAAGTGTGGTTTTTTTATATTTATTTTTATTGTGAGATGTGCTTGCTCTTGGCCTCATTCTAATGCCTAGGGCTAAGAAGAGGCCGACGATGGAACAAGCTTGTTTAGAAATAGCTTATTCACTCGGGCTTTAAAAACTTTAGGGTTATATGCACTCGGGAACACAGACGCCGGTAGGGAATTCCACTCTTTAGCTGTACGCATTATAAATGTAGAAGCAAAACGCTTAGTGTGCAGAAGTGGAATATCAACCAGGTAAGGGTGGTAGCCAGCCGTACGTCTGGATTCTCGATGGTAAAATGGGGAAGGTGGAATGAGCTCATGTGATGAGTGTCATGAGTATTTTTATTATATTATAGCCTCCCAACAGGTGGAGTAGAGGAGCCCCACATTACATAATGAAGGTAACGTTATCTACAAGAAGAAGAGAACAGCTACTTCTTAATAAATATGACGCTTTAGCCAATCCGCGTAGAGCAGTTAGTTAACTAACGATACCAAGCTTACTGTTACTTCTTTAGTACCGGTATCTTCGTTTGACAGAAGTGTCGATACCAATTTGTTGAAGGTATTCAAAGCCCTACTATATCCTACTAGCTAGCTACCATAATCTTATGTAAGTCTGACGCCATAATAATAGTTAACAGCATTGTTATGCTATGACAATTACAGGTATTAAAGCTAGATGGTTAAGTGCTCTTTCAATCCTCGACCATATCGTCAATTACGAGTATTATTGAAGACGCTTTCTTTTTACTGAATGAATAAAAATTACAACATTTTTATATCAAGCCAGGTTAGGCCGTAATAGCCGTAATAGCCGTAAAAGCTTTAAGATTCTTGGTATCAACAAAACCTTTGACGGTGTTTAACACTTTTGTTTTCAACAGTATTTGCTTAAGAGTCTTGTCCAAAACACGATGGTTTTAAAACGGGGGCAACGCGGCCGGGTGTATACCAGAATAATACCTTTTTCAATGTGGGTGCATACCGGCCGGGGGCAAACCGGACTGAGACCATAACGGCCGGACCCTTTCGTTTTACACGGCTTGAGGAACCCTTTAAGTTATCGTCACTTAACATCATGAAAGATGAAAGCCAAGTGTTTACACAAGATAATATAAAAAAACATGTTTTTCACCGCCCTCAAAAAAGTTCGGTAACGCTGAAAATGCTGAGGCAATTAGCAAACTCTCTCAAAAAAAAAAGTTAGAACCGTTAACTAAATCACGACTTTTCTGCTATTTTTTTACCTTTTAATTTTCTTCTTGGTTCTTACATCCTATCGCACAACAGTTGCTTGCAGGCACAAACTGGTTAGCTCCTAAAATCTAGATCTTTTATTGGACATGCAACCTAACGGAAGTTCTTGAAATTTTAAAAGGTCACACAGGTCAAAGGTCAGGCTACTACGAAGCTACTGCTTCTTGCGCGTTCTTTTGCACAGCTAAAAGACGTCATGAATGGGTGGTAGGTAAAATAAAATTAGGTGGCAGTAAAATATGTTGTGACGATTATCTAATAAGTTTACTTACTTGATTATAGATTAAATTCAATTAATTTAAGTTTACAATCTCTCTTGTCTTCTTTATACCATTTAGAAATATGTCATGTATGCTAATATAGTAAATATTAATAAATTAATAGAATTTGGTTTTCAAATATAAGATGACACTTTTCTGTGACAGAAAATATAACTTTGTCTTTTTCAAAAAATATATCACATAGTTCTACAAACATTAGTTGGGGGATAGGACTTTAAGAAAATGCAGCAAAGTGTAAATATTATTTTATGCAATTATAATAGTAGGTATATCATACAATTCTAAGTAAATATTATTATAATGCTATGTTTATTTTCAGAATGATTTATGTGACTTAAGATGTGACAATCAGGTAGCGATACACGAGGGAGCGAGGTCAGAGGTAGGTGAAGCACACTTCACCCAGGATCCTCAACCACTGACGATCAGTAGTACGGACGACTACTCTTCGAATTGAGCATTCGATTCGATGTCAAGTGCTTGTCTCTTCCGCAATGAATTGTTAATGTTCGGTTATTTTATCAGTGTTAAAGTCCCTAATAAAGTACACTTCGAACACCCGAAAAATATCTGACACACTGTCGTAATAAAACAAAAACGAAACAGTTAAAAAGTTTAACAATATAAATTTTACTCTCTTTTTTAATTATGTTTAATGGTTATTGCCATCGGTTGCAATAACCGTTGGATAGATGGTAAGGTACTCTGCCGCTAAAAAGCAGTCAAAAATCAAAAAAGCAGTGAAAAAATTCATTGCTTACGTTAGCCTTCCCGGTAGCATAATGGTCAGTGCAGCCGCCCGGATTGCGGAAGACCCAGGTTCGATTCCTGGCTGGGTCGGGTAGGCATTTAATTTTTTTACTGTATTTTATAAATATTTAACAATATAATATATTTAAACGTACTCTCACGTCCTTCTCCCAAAAAGTGTATACAGAACATCGAAATCCTCAATTTTGAGTAAACTCGCTGTTAGTGACCTCGACGTACACACGGCGGCAGATCAACCTACCCAAATCTTTCAAATTTCTCCAATGAATATTGATCCTTATAACCAAATCATAAAGTTCAAAATTGATTGTAGAAATTTGACAGTTTTAGGTGGGTAGATCTGCCACCTTTAGCATATTATTCAAAGTAGGGCTCCGAGGTGGAACAGATATCATCAGTGGCAGGTTGCTAGCCGTTCGTCTGATGTGCGAGCATTTTGAGTTTGAACCCTCGTCCCTTAGTCGGCTCTTACGACATGCACGGGAAGTTATGCAGCTGATACGTTTTTTTTAAAAGGAGGCATACGAGCAGGCGGGCTAGCAAAACCAAAGTAATCGCAGACGCGTTGCCGACCTTGAGGAATGAGTTGGATCTTGAGGAGGGAGTAGGAATTGGGAGGGGGGAGGGGTGAGAGATGGGCCTCCGGTACTTTCACTCACCGGACGAAACACAACAGCAACGACGAGTGCCGTTGTTTCACGCCGATATTCTGTGAGAGGGTGGTATTACGCCGGGCGAGCCGGCCCATTTCGTGCTGCACTGCAACGCAGCATGGCTCTACCACAAACGTTCTTCTAAGATCCCAGACCAGCATGGGAAATAAATATATGTATATAACAATTTCCTAGTTTTTCGCTTTTCCCATCCACTGTCCGCTTATTGGTTGTTTACGTCACATCTCTTCTTCTCTGTGCATACCTTCGCTTTGTTGGATATTGGGTTTTAGTAAGGAACACCCTGCAACACACTACTTTAAACTTTATACTGACACCCCCCACCAACCTCACGGTTATAAAGTTAGGTGTCAGACATCCTTACGAAAGCACAAGGGACCATCTACGTCAGGTCATAACGCCAGATCAGAACACGCCGGTTACGCATCCTTTATCTGGTACTTTTAAGACTAGTGTCTCGAGCTAGTTGCCCCGTGGACACGTATAGTCACGTATAGTTTAGTAAGGGACAGTTTAGAAACGTCTAACCACAAGACAAGGTGGTTGCCTTACAATAAGAAAAGTATTTTTTTTTATTTTAACTTCACAAAATGTATTACTAGAAATTGAGTAGCTCACACAAACACTAAAAAAAGCTTACGTTTACAAATCCTCTTTTCCCAAACAACTGTAGCATTATCACACGTAACACTATCAAATGAAAGGCAAAAATCTGCTATTGTGTAGCAAAATAAAGAAGGCACACAATGATATCCAAATACATAATTACGATCTCCTTCATTGTACTATCTGGATGATATTCATGAATGCTCAAGTTATATTAGGCAGTTCCCCTATTGTCAGTGAGTCAATTACACTGAAGGCTCTTTTGTTGACTCACATAATGTCCGAGTTAGGAACCTGTACCAGATTCAATGTGACAAGAATGTTATTGTACTTTCGTGTATATTGCGAATATAGTTATTTTATAAATACCTAACTTTGATTATGTACCTAATTTGAGGAGCTCGATAGCGCAGTGGTTAACGCGCCCGGTCTGCGAGTGCCGTGGTTAAGAACTTTTGCAAAGGCCGGTCATCATATGGGTGACCGAAAATGTATCATCTCGAGTTCCTCCGTGCTTCGAAAGGCACGTAAAGCCGTTGGTTTTGGCTGCATTAGCAGTCGTTAACAACCACCAACCCGCAGTGGGCCTGCGTGTTGGTTTATGGCCCGTTCTTCCTATCCATCCATAGGGAAGGCTCGTGCTCCAGCAGTGGGGACATAAAAATGAGCTGATGATGATGATGATGATGATGATGATGATGTATTTTGATGCTTCACTTTCTGATGCATGACTGATATAAGGTAATTAAAAACCTGTTCTAACTAGATTCGTTGCGATAAACTGTTGTACTCGTGAAGATAGAAAACATTGCTTTTTAAAATATAAAATATGTTGCCGTTTACAATAATACTAAAACTATCGATCAACTCAAAATATTATTAAATAACACATTAAATTTCAAGACAATCAAGTGACGCTTATCTTTATTAAACGTCCAAGATCCTTCGCTTATAGTTGTTACAAAGTAATAATTTCCGTTGTTAGATTGTTACAAGAGATGTATTTTTTGGTATTGTTATTTATTAGCCATAACTCTCATTTGCCATTAGATTAGGTGCCATAATAACTATTAATTATATATAATTATTAGTTTCTATAAATAACATTTTACATAATTGGCAATTGACATAATATACTTAGGTCATAATACTAAATGTTTGCCTATTGCATGTTTCCCTATAAAGAAAACCTATTGATGGGTTAGGTTAGGTTAGATTTTTAACCACACGCTGGCTGAAGCTAAAGGAGATTGCTTGTTTGCTATAATATATGCTATATATATCCAATATTCCATTATTTCCAATATTATATATATAATAATATTGGAAATTTTAAACCGCCTTTTTGTTAAACCACGGGTATAAGATCCAAAAGACCCTGGTTCGTATCCTATTCTATTCTATTAACTAAGTGTTTCCTAGCTCATATTGTGCTTGATTTAATTGGTAATGGGCTTGTTAAATAATAAAGTATTATATTCTCGTTTTAGTCCAGCTGGCTAACTACCAACATCTTATTTAAGTCTGTCGCTATAACAATAATGTGAGTAGCATTGTTGTGTTACGACAGTTTGAGATACGAATGCCAGTTCCTCAGAAGTTAAGGGTTCCTTGTGAAGTACGCATCCGGCCTCTTTCGGTCATTCTGACACTAATCAGTTGAAATGAAGGCCAAGCGCTTTGATGCTTTGTATTAGAAAGATAAAGACATCGGCAGCTGCGACATCTAGAGCCAAGACAATGTTTGTTGAAAGCCTATACTTAATAATAATAATAATAGCGAGTATTTGCACATACATAACCTGGTAGCTAGGATTATTCACCAGCAACTTGCTCTTCTATACGGTCTTGTGGACTTTGAAGTGCCGTACTACAGATACACACCTGCGCCGGTTCTCGAAAACGGCCGTGCCACGCTCTATTGGGATCGAGCTGTCATCACGGACAGGACTATTTTAGCTAATAGGCCTGATATCGTGCTGATAGATCGATCGCAACGCCGGGCAATGCTTGTCGATGTCACAATCCCACATGACGAGAACCTTGTAAAGGCCGAGAAGGACAAGGTCAGCAAGTACCTTGACTTGGCTCACAAGGTAACCGCCATGTGGGATATTGACTCGACAATCATTGTGCCGATAGTCGTGTCTGCGAACGGTCTGGTAGCGAAGAGTCTCGACCAACACCTTAAGAAACTCTCGCTCAATGGTTGGATCAAGGGTCAGATACAGAAGGCGGTACTCTTGGACACGGCGCGGATAGTCCGAAGGTTCCTGTCTCTGCAGCCCTAACCACCGGCAGCATGAGCCCTGCCCCGTTGCCGGCGGTACCCTAGGCTAGGTTTTTTATAATATTTTTATGTTTTGTATGTGCTTTTGTATTTTACTTTTATATTAATATTATAACAAACCTAGGCTAAGAAAAAAGAGAAATAAAGAGATAATAATAATAATAATAAGAAATAAGTGTGGCTGACATGAAGCAATTGTTGCAGGAGCGTTTCTTTGGTCGCCTGAAAAAGGCACTCACAAGCTCCTTATCAGGCGGCAATAAGATGCGCGCCTTCAATGGTTGGGTCATGCCAGTCCTGATGTACTCCTTTGGCATACTCAAGTGGATTCAGACAGAACTGGACACCCTGCATAGGCGAGTCCGTACATTGCTGACCGCAAATCGGATGCATCACCCACGATCGTCGGTAATGAGGCTGTACATACCGCGGAAGTGCGGGGGTCGAGGTTTTTTAAATGCTAAGACTCCACAACCGTGAGGTGTGCAGTCTCAGGGAATATTTCCTAAAAGCTGATGTGGGTATACACCGAGATGTGGTAGCAGTGGACAAGGGACTCACCCCGCTGTCCTTGGCTAAAGAGAACTGGCGCAAACCCGTAGTACTTAGTGCCAATGACCGCAGAGAGGTATGGCAAGGCAAGGAGCTCCACGGGCGCTTTTATCGGGCCCTCCACGGACCCGCTATAGACTTTTTAGCGTCTGTATCCTGGCTGCGTTTCGGTGACCTCTTTGGAGAAACTGAAGGTTTTGTCTGTGCAATTATGAACGAAGTTATCCTAACGAATAATTACCGGAAATATATTAAGAAGGACGGGACGATTGACATATGTCGGGCATGCCAACGTCGTCGTCCGGGTGAGACTATTATGCATATTATTTCTAGCTGTTCTCGTCTGGCTAACGGCGAGTACTTGCACAGGCATAACCAAGTGGCCAGGATTATCCACCAGCAACTTGCTTTGAAATACAAACTTGTGGATTCTGAGGTACCGTACTATAAGTACCTATGTGCCCGACCCAGTCCTCGAAAATGACCATGTCACGTTGTACTGGGATTGATCTATCATCACCGACAGGTCTACTAAAGCCAATAAGTCTGAGATTGTGGTGATAGATCGATTAGCGCGCCGCATGATGATTGTTGATTATAGCGATGTCTATCGGGATTATTAAAGAAAACTATTTATAAGTTTTAAAGGTTTATAAGGTGATAGAAGTTCACTATATATACAAGAAGGGTACAGATTAGAGATACAGAAAGAAAGGATTGCAAGAAACAGAACAGATGAAGTTGAAGAGTGATTCTAGATGATAAAGACTTAAATTTGAAGTAACTATCGTAAACTACGTAAAGAGGCTGGGAGCGAAAACGTGCGTGCATTCGCCGCGGGTATTGATTTCAGACTGCCGCTGCGACTGGAATGCGAGTGCATCGGGAGCTGCGCACCGGCAGGCGAACAAAAGGATCGTTACGTCACAGCGGTCAAGTGCGATCGATTTTGCTAGCTATGCTTGCGCGCGCGGTTTCACTCTCGCCTTAAATTTACAATGAAAATATTAAACATGATAAATAAAAATATAGTATACAATGAGAGAGAACATTAAATAAAATTAATCGAATAGACTTATAAATAAAAATAACAAATTATGGAACCCTACACTACCCCCCTGCTGAGACCGAGGCTACCGAGGTTGATAGTAGTCCGGGAAGCGGACTGTTCTACCGAATCTAGTCTTCTTTACTGGAACATCAGCAGCAAGTGTGGAGTCTATGAGGTCATCTTTGGTAGCGGTATCTTCTACAGTGACGTAGGCTGGCTTCACCCGATCAATTGATACTGTAACCTGTCTGTTTGGCAACTCCAGGATCATTGTCTTCTCTGATCGTTTTAGTACCTTATATGGACCGGTGTACGGTGGTTCTAATGATGATTTTGAGGCATCTCGACGAAGAAAAACATAGTCTGCAGTAGTTAGATCTTTAGGTACATAAAATGTTTTCTTTCCATGTCTACTAGGTACTTTTGGAGATAACTGTGCCATATGGTGACGGAGACGTTCAATGAAGTTGGACCAGTCGTGGGTGATGTCTATGGCCGGCACGAAGAATTCTCCAGGAAGACGTAGTGGCTCGCCGTAAACAAGCTCCGCGGCGGAAGCTTTCACATCTTCTTTCCATGCGCTGCGGATGCCCAGCAGCACCAGCGGGAGAACCTCTGTCCAACTTTTGGTCGAGTGGCATCTAATGGCGGCCTTCAACTGGCGATGTAGGCGTTCAACCATACCATTGCACGCCGGATGATAAGCTGTAGTGGGACGATGCTGAGTACCGAGGATGGCCGTTAGATTGCGAAAAAGCTCGCACTCGAACTGTCGGCCCCTGTCGGTGGTGATTTTCTGTGGGCAGCCAAAGCGGGCCACCCAGCCCGTGACGAAGGCGCGGGCGCAGGTCTCGGAGGTGATGTCGGCCAAAGGATATGCCTCAGGCCACCGAGTGAAGCGGTCGATGACTGTAAGGCAGTATCTGAAATCAGAACTAAAAGGTAATGGCCCTACTATGTCCATGTGGACATGGGAAAAACGACGGGAAGGAACAGGAAACGGGGAGGTGGGAGAGTGAGTGTGTCGGTGAATTTTATTTCTCTGACAATCTGTGCATTCTCTGGCCCAATTTTTGCAGTCCTTCTTTATTCCCGGCCATACATATCGTCCTGTCACTAGCTTGACGGTTGTCTTCACACCAGGATGACTTAATCTGTGTAGTGCGTCGAATGCAGGTCTTCTAAAAGTGACAGTTAAATATGGGCGAGGCTGTTTAGACATTTCGCAGAATAAAGTAATATTCCCCTCTGGACATTTTACTTTTTGTAATTTAAGTGCTGTCGTACCATCTTGTATGAGTGCTTGCAGCTCTGAATCTTCCTCTTGAGAATGTGCAAGTGCTTCATAGTCAACTGGTACCGAAATTGCTTCTATTCGAGAAAAAGCATCTGCTACTACGTTTTCTTTACCAGTAACGTATTGTAAATCTGTGGTGAATTGCAAAATAAAATCAAGGTATCGATACTGTCTGGGTGAGCACTTCTCACGATTATTTCTAAAAACATACGTCAGCAGTTTGTGGTCCGTAAATACCGTGAAAGGCCTTGCTTCGACCATGTGACGGAAGTGCCGAATAGCGTCATAGATGGCCAACAATTCGCGGTCGTACGGACTGTATTTCTTCTGTGCAGATGTTAACCGTCGTGAGAAAAAAGCTAATGGCTTCCAGGTGTTCCCCATGCGCTGCTGAAGTGCGGCTCCAATGGACGTGTCAGACGCATCTGTATGTACAGCCAACTCAGCATCTTGTTCTGGATGTGCTAGCATAACTGAAGAGACAAGACTAGACTTACAGCTGTTGAAGGCTTCTAGCATTAGTGGTGTGAGCGTTATGCTTTGATTGCCTTTAGTTTTCGAGCCTCCTAGCAGACTGTTTAGAGGAGACTGTATTTTAGCTGCTCCCGGTACAAAGCGGCGATAAAAATTGTACATACCAAGGAACCTGCGTAGTTCTTTTACTGTCTTGGGTGCTGGATAGTTCTGCAACGCCTCCACCTTGTCCGATAATGGATGGATGCCATCTGCAGACACTTCATGCCCCAAAAATGTTATATGAGATTTACCAAACTCACATTTAGCGGTATTTATAAACATACCGTAATCTGACAGTTTTTGAAAAAGCTGCTGGAGGTGCTGCAGGTGCTGCTCCTCGTTCTGCGAGTAAATCAAGACGTCATCAATGAACCCATAACAGAAATCTAGCCCTCTAAGTGCCTCGTCTATGAAACGTTGAAACGTTTGGGCCGCATTTCGTAACCCAAACGTCATAAACGGAAACTCGAAGAGTCCGAACGGTGTTGTTATCGCTGTCTTGCTTATATCGTCTGGATTAACTGGTACTTGGCTAAAAGCTTTTACGAGATCTATCTTAGAGTATATCTTAGTCCCGGCCAGATGGTGTGTAAAGTCCTGAATGTGCCTAATTGGATATTTGTCAGGAATAGTCCTCGAGTTCAATGCGCGGTAGTCGCCGCAAGGACGCCAACCATTGTCCTTCTTTGGTGCTAAATGGAGTGGTGATGACCAAGGACTATCAGAAGGGCGAGCAGTCCCATTTGCCAGCATCTCCTCGAACTGCTTTTGAGCATCCTTTAATTTATCAGGAGGCAGTCGCCGAGGGCGGCACGAAACTGTGGGGCCTTGCGTTGTTCTAATGTAATGCAGCGTATGATGTTTTACCTCGCGTTGAGTGCCGGCAGGTTTAGTAATGTCAGGGTACTTACGGAGTAACTGATGGTACTTGGTATCCCCCGTCACTGCTTTAATTGATTCCACAAGGGCCTCACCCACTGGTCTGGCTGCCGTAGAGAGAGAGGTCAGGTCGTCAATCAAGCGGTTGTTCCTCAGATCTACAAGCAAATTATAATGTTTAAGAAAGTCTGCCCCGATTATAGGCTTTGCTACATCAGCTACCACAAATCTCCAAGTATATGCTCGACGAAGTCCTATGTTAAGCTTTAAGTAGATCCAGCCGTGTGTAGGTATTTGTGATCCATTTGCTGCAAACAGTTCGTAGTCCACCTTTTTGCGGTACTGCTGTAGTGATTTACGAGGAAACACGCAAAGGTCGGAACCTGTGTCAATCAGAAAAGACATTTTGGTTAAATAATCAATCACAAATAAGCGGGCTGGCGCGTTGTGGCAGTCGTTCGCCGCTAATTCCGGCTGCCGTTTGAGTTTACCGACGCCATCTTGTCGTGGAAAGCACATGGCGCTATACACTTATGGGCGCGGTTACCAAAACGGTTATGGTACCAGCAATAACCGTTGTTACCACGTGATTTTGAGCGTGACTGACTACGATCATTGTATGGCTTTATTTTATCACTATGGGCGTGATATTTACTGCGATTACTACTACGTGAACGAGTTACCTGACTTGTAAGTGATGCAACCTGCAGTGTCAGCGCCTCTATCTGCTTGGCCATCTCGCTCATGGAGTCGCTGGTACTAGGGATGCTGGCTACCATTGGGGAGCTAGGTGCAATCTCGTAAACCTTATATGCCAGTTCCGCGACTGCTTCCAATGTTGTTTTCGTCTGCGTGGCAAGTACTGTCTGGATATTTGATGGTAAACGGCTCGACCACAGCGTCCGTAAAAATGATTCTGGAATGTTTGGCCCAGCTAACGTCTGAAGGTGTCTTAAAAACTGTGAGGGTTTGCGATCTCCCAAATCTTCATGTACTAGTAGCTGTTTCACCTTCCGTTCCTGGGATTCTGACAAGCGCTTTATAAGCTCTGCTTTTAATTTCTCATATTTATTATCCGCAGGCGGCGTAGTAATTATATCTTTTACCTCTACAGCGTACTGATGGTCTAGCTGCGCGATCACGTGATAAAATTTGGTACTATCCGCCGTTATTCCCGAGATGAGAAATTGCCCCTCAATCTGTACAAACCACAGCGCAGGCTCTTGTGCCCAAAACGGTGGTATCTTGAGTCCGACTTTGTACACCGATCTTTCCGCGTCCTCATTTGACATCGTAGAACGTTCGCGAATGCTCATTATCCAGCCAACAAATAAAAAATATCCGCACCGTGCGGTAGAAATCTATTTACTACTCCGTTGCTAAACGGCTATGAACGGGGTCACCATTTATATAGCGATGTCTATCGGGATTATTAAAGAAAACTATTTATAAGTTTTAAAGGTTTATAAGGTGATAGAAGTTCACTATATATACAAGAAGGGTACAGATTAGAGATACAGAAAGAAAGGATTGCAAGAAACAGAACAGATGAAGTTGAAGAGTGATTCTAGATGATAAAGACTTAAATTTGAAGTAACTATCGTAAACTACGTAAAGAGGCTGGGAGCGAAAACGTGCGTGCATTCGCCGCAGGTATTGATTTCAGACTGCCGCTGCGACTGGAATGCGAGTGCATCGGGAGCTGCGTACCGGCAGGCGAACAAAAGGATCGTTACGTCACAGCGGTCAAGTGCGATCGATTTTGCTAGCTATGCTTGCGCGCGCGGTTTCACTCTCGCCTTAAATTTACAATGAAAATATTAAACATGATAAATAAAAATATAGTATACAATGAGAGAGAACATTAAATAAAATATATAAAAATAACAAATTATGGAACCCTACATTGATATCACCATTCCCCATGACGAGAACCTCGTGAAAGCTGAGAAAGAGAAACAAATCAAATATCTCGACTAAGCACACGAGGTTGTCGACATGTGGAATGTGGATTCAGCTGTCATCGTGCCGATTGTTATTACAGCCAACGGCCTGATGGCCAAGAGCCTAAATCAACATCTTATGAGGCTCTCGTTAGGCGGCTGGATCAAGAGCCTGATTCAGAAGGCAGTTCTCCTCGATACGGCACGCATTGTGAGGAGGTTCCTGTCTCTGGAGCCGTAACCACCAGTAGCTTGAATCCTGGTCCATATGCCAGCGGACCCCTATTTTTTATATTTTTAAATTTTTGTCTGTTTTGTTTTTAGAAAATATCCAAAAATGTAAAGTAATATGTGAAAAAATAAATAAAGGAAATAATAATAAAACATTTATTTCAGACAACAACAGTACATAGTGTTAGTAACAATGATCTTAAGGCTATGTTAGTATTACAAAACAAAACTATGGAGGACCTAAAATACGTAGGTACACGCGCCTGCACATCAGAATACCACAAACTGTTAAATTTACTCAAAAGACGTTGAACTTTATGTATTTAGCTTAAGGTTGAAAATTGATTGAAGTGATTTGACAGTTTTGGATAGGTCGATGTGCAGGCGTCTGTACGTTCATACATAAAGTCACCCTTGTTTCCCATAAGTGTACAAACACAGTGGGAGCGGCGCGGGAGGCGGAATCCGCGAGCGGTTGTCGTAAAGACATAGCTTTTTCTGCGTGTGAACAAAGTAACAGCGGTGCACGTGAACGGTATCCGCAGCTGGGTAAGCGGGCAGTGTCGGCGGTGCGGGAGGACGCATACCAGTTTGCGTTTCCCGCTCGTGGCGTCCGGTCAGTCTTTCTCGACAGAAGACTTATTAAGTGCCGTTTTGACACGGCCGCCATTGTGGAATTCTGGTGATCCAAATCATTCCAATCGACAAGTAGTTGAAGAAATATATCCCACAAAATGAAATAATTTGTTTCTAAAAAAACAGACATGATAATTTAACGCGTTTACGCTAAGACGCCCCGCGAAGTACTGTGTTCACCAGTAGGAATATGCGTTTTCCGTATTTCTCGCATCCGCTCCCGCCTCCTGCGCTGCTCCTACTGTGTTTGTACACTAGGCAGAGATCCCTTCTTGCCGCTTTTACGACCCTTACGATTCACCTACTCTTATTCACTTCTTCATGCATGCTCACAGCTCGTAGATCGCAGTTCGAAATTCACAGTCGCTCGCAGTTTAAGGTACTCTTGATCTGGGCCCTGCTTCATAAATGGACTTATAACAAGGTCCATTGTTGTCTGATCAATAAAAATATTTAATTCAATTTATTTTTTTAATAAAACTTTTAAGTCTTTATAAAACTTGTAATGGTGGAAAATCTACGTAGATTTGTAGCTACAATTAATTCTACTAGCTACTTTGAATTGGTCTAAAAATCTGCCTAGGTTATCCATATCCTACAATTTCATCCATTCCATATACCTTTATGGTCAGCCCTAAACTGATCAGGACCTAAAATTTATACGAAGTTTTTTTTTACTTCAACTTTTTCCCTATTAACAGGTGCACTCAGTTTGCTCTCGAAATAACTGTGAATTAATTCGGAGGGTAACTTTTCAATTCTTCGTCTCGACTGCATTGAATATTGAAATGCAATAATCAGTCGCCCGGGAGAGCTGTCGGCTGCGGACTTCCATTGTCAATTTGTCCTAGCCACAGTACATTTTGTAGCGTAGTGGGTTAACGAACTGCGCTTTGATGGAGAAGGCACTTTTTTGTCTGTTTTTATTTTGGTACATAACAGTCACTACAATAAATACAATAAAAATAATTTATTATTTGACGACCACCGTAGCAGAGTGTCTTGCCGAACTCTGGGCGGGGCTAACTCTGAGGTCCCGGGTTAGAGTCCCGGTCGGGTCAATGTCGAAAACGAACTTTTCGATTTTGTGTAGTGTCTGGGTGGTCTGGTGTCTAATATTTCGAAAAAGGTACTAATTAATGTATACATTTTTAAAGCTTGATAATAAGCAGGAATTATAATACTTAATAACATGAAAAAAAAACGAACTTCTTAACTGATATTTGTAAAAATATTAAGATCGGATGTTGATGATGTAGAGTATAAGGCTCCTTTGGCTTATAAAGTAAAAGTAGACAGTGTTGATTAACTTCGGCGAGTTGAATTGAGCTACGATAGCATAGTTGGCAGTGCACCTGACCCGGCATGTTGTGGGGTCCGGGTTCGAATCCCACTCGTGGATTTTTTTCAACACTTTGTCGTTTTTCAAATTGCAATTTGTTCTCAACAATATTTGCATAAAATTATATGTAAATAATCACTTATCAATATGTATGGCTACTCTCTGGATATTTGAAAATGCACAACGGCGGCGTAAGGGTCAGCAAAGAAAGCGTTGGATGGACGATCTCGACTTTTATTTAAGAGATTGATGGGAGTCCGCCAAAGAAAGAGACGTTTGGGGAGATTTTGAGGAGACCTTGAGGAGCCCAGCTATGGGACGAAATAAGTAAATAAAAAAATAAGCAGGAAAGCGAGCATACTACAAACACAAACAGACAAACCAAATTTAGCTTTTCTTACGACAACATACAAATCTGTTACACAAGTTTGTATCGTATGACCCACGATAGTATAGCTTTCTCTAGGCTTTCTATACTTCTAAAGATACCTTTACGTTTAAAGATCACCTACACATACAAACAAATGATGTTGTGTGAGGCATGTCGTCTATAGACTTCAACTGACAATAATGTATGCCCCAGCACATTGGGTAGCGTAATACTTAGACCATATTTTCCGAAGTATTTAATTTTCTGATCCATTGCTCTAATAACTCTAAAACTAGGCATAAACATATTAATAAGAAATCAGTAATGAATAAAGAATTTTGGTCTTATGCTGGTTTGTTTTAATCGTTTAAGTAAACGAAGTTTTAATTGTTTTACCTATGGATAAAGCTACCACAAAATTCTTACCGAGGAAAAGTAGAGTCAATGGCTGCCTTTTTATAAATCATTTTTGTTGTCCTGCGCAAAGTGTATTATTTTCATTCCCGTACATTTCGTAGCTCTCTGCAAATTTATAACAGAAACCTGAACTTGTCAGTTTCTGTGCTCGTGAAAGTAGGTACAAATTGGAAATTGTCTAGAGGAGGATTGGTTGCTGGCTGCTTAAGTGCTTTCGATTATTGGGTATAACAAAGCATTTTCCAACGTTCTACTTATTTTCTTTAGTGTTACGTGTTTACTATTTCTATAGCTTTGAATGTATCTACCTTGAGGACATGTTGTCCTCATATACCTAAGTAGAATGTTTAATTTTTGGACAATATTTTTTCTCTCTCTTTATTTCTCTCTCTTTCTCTCATATAGTTTAGCTGCATTCGTGTAGAAAAAATAAACATATGAACAACGGGTATTTAAGCACAATTCCAAAATGTTTTTCCTTTCCTCTGTCTATAACACTGCCTTTCATTAGCCCAACAACATTTTACAAGCATTTCTAATTATCAAACCCATAAAGGCAGGGTTACTGGATACCCAAAACAATCTATACCAATTAGATAATTAACGGGACAATAAGCTCGCCGTTCCGCCAAGATAATGTTCATTACGTCCAAAACTGTCTTAATTACAATAAAGGGTGATGCAACAGATCTAATTACGTAAAGGAGATATTAAAATTACTGTATAGTTAGATCCTTCTCAGGTACCTGAAGGTTAGGTAGCCTGTATGCTGACCCACTGCTGGGCAAAGGCCTATATCATTGGAATCGGGTCATCGCTACAATTGATGGGTATTGGTGTAATAACCACGCTTGCCAAATTTCGGAGTGGTATGCTATGAAATCTAAAACGCACGTTTTATCGACCTTGGAATGGAACCAAAGAACTTCAGATATCGAGCTGAACGCATTGTCACTCGACTAAGGCATACTTACCTTCTTATATACTGCAAATAGTCTTTAAACCATTCAAGCTTCTACGATGATGATAATAGGATTGTATAGTCGACAATGAAGTTGTTTTACCACCTTAGAAGTGAATTTTGTTTGCTTAGAATACAACAACAAGTTCTATTTTTGTTTAAAAGGCCAAGTGACAGATACGTTGTCATTATTGACAATGAGCCTTAGCGAAATTTTATTGATAAGGAAGTTTTTGTCAAAAGTGATAAAGCAATTTCATGGTCGATTATACTTAATTGGTACCTGATATAATTTTTGCAAACTTAGACAATTTTTTATTTTGTTGTTTTTTTTGTGTGTTGTGATTGTCCTTCATTTTATTTTTTTGTGTGTTTATTTGTGATGGAAAGTGTCCTTTTATGATGGGGCACTTTCCTATATTTTTGACGCTGTAAGGGAGAAAACAGCTGGACACTTGCTGAGTTTCTTGCCGAATCTTCTCAGTACACGATCTCCCGCCCAGAGTAGACTTACGAACCGATGGCATAATGACGTTCCTATGAGCTATTCGTAGCCTAAACTAAATAAATAATTTTGAATTTTGACTACCAGTTAGCCATCAGTTTAGCTTTTCTATACAGATGTTGGCAAATAACTCTACCTTGTCTGATATAAGCAGAAGAGTGTCCAGATGCGAGCACACTTCGTGGAGCAGGGCTCACTAGCCGTACTCACCCTGCCGACCCACAATTTGTTTTTTATTAAATATTATACGGGTAAGCACAGTGCCTTGATCGCACCTGATGTAAAGTGATGATAAGGCCAATGATAGAAGCGCACTTCACCCGGGAAACTTAACTAGTGAGGCACTGGCCATCTTATCTCTAGCTGCCGGAACACAATGCTTCAAACATTGATGTTATGTCGACATATTTAGATAAAATGGTGGTAGCTAGCCAGGTGGACTAACAAGCCCTACCACCAACTAAACCGAGTATAAAAACATGTACCCCCCGCTGGGAATCAAACCCGGAACCTCTAGGTCTAAACCGGTGGTCTTAGCCACTAGACCACAGAGGCGGTTATCACACTTTATTTAAAGGACCCAATATAGGAAGTAGGGAATACGCGAAAAATATACTGAGTATTGCAAAGCTAAAATTCCTTATAACTGTTTAGGGTATACACCGGGCCTTTTTATTGGTTGTTTTCCCGCAGGTGGGTAGATCAGACCATTAAACTGAACATCTTTCCCCAAGGAATATAGGTAAAACGAGTTTCACTTTATTAAACAAAGCCTCTATATTGACCGAGCATGGTTTGTATGGGAAATTAAAAAAAATATCTCGTTTTTTGACCTATGTTCCTAGGGGAAAGTTGTTCAAAAATGTTTACAAAAAAAACCACTAAAATGTTTCGGTGTGTATGCCTAGGACAATAAATAATATCATTATCATCATCGCCAGCTCATAAACGTCCCCACTGCTGGGCCACGAGCCTTCCCTATTGATTGATGGGGAGAACGAGCCATAAACCACCACGCGAGCCCAGAGCGGGTGGGCAAACAATATACCTACCATAATTTAGGCGTAATGATTTCACGAATAAAGGTTGGTGATAGATTAACCATGTCTGTGTAAGTCGTTACGATTCACCGTGTACAAAGGTATTCATGAAAAACTATTTATATTGTTCCAATAGCCGTTTTGCTCCTAAATCCGTGCGGTGCGGGTGTGTCCTGTCTCCCGAGCCATTTACCTAATCCGTTGAATAATGGCTGTTACCTTACTACGCGGGCTAGGAGTTTAAATAACGCTTTAAAACAGTTATCTTTTTGTTTTCCACCACTATTATATACATACTTATGGTTGTTCTTATAAACGGGTAAGCATTTGGCCTTAACCTCACCTGATGTTCAGTGATGATAAGGCCAAAGGTGGAAACGCATTTCACTCGGGATCCTCAACTAGTGAGGCACTGGCTAGCTTATCTATAGCTGCCGGAACACAACAATGCTACAAACATTGATGTTACGGCGACATATTTAGATAAGGTGGTGGTAGGTAGTGTAGGCGATTATAAATTGCCACCATCAACATCCACCATTTGTAAGGCTTCCCCTACTTAGGGAACCCTACTAGTATATAAAATAAGAATAACAGTTTCACTTAACTTTGTGTATTTTTTAAAGGAAACATTACATTAGATTAAATTGATCTCAGAGCACCTCGGCTCTTAGCCGGGCTGGAGCTCCTGTCTCCGACTGTGTCAAACCGTTGCAAACCTTTTTAATTTTACATGTTCGATGATTCAAATATTCATCCAGACGAAAGAGGCTTACATACAAATACAATCAACTAACTTTTACTTACTTACTTTTACGAGGAGCTCGATGGCGTAGTGGTTAACGCGCCCGGTCTGCGAGTGCTGAGGTTAAGCAACTTTCGCAAAGGCCGGTCATCGGATGGGTGACCAAAAATTTATCATTTCGAGCTCCTCCGTGCTTCGGAAGGCACGTAAAGCCGTTGGTCCCGGCTGTTAGCAGTCGTTAACAACCACCAATCCGCACTGGGCCCGCGTGGTGGTTTATGGCCCATTCTCCCTATCCATCCATAGAGAAGGCTCGTGCCCCAGCAGTGGGGACGACATAAAATGAGCTGATGATGATGATGCTGCTTAACTTTTACTTTTACTATGAGCAGCATATAACCTCCTTACAGTAGCCAGGCGGACAAACAAGCTTTACCACCAACCAAACCGATTACACACATATGTACATGCAGGGAATCGAACCCGGGACCTCTAGGTCTAAGCCGGTGATCGTAACCACTAGACGACTGAGGCGGTTAGACCACCAAAGGTTTATCTATTTCAAAACAATAACTAAAGCATCAAAGTAGTAGTCAAAAGGAAATAATGCCTAGTTTAACTGTTCGCACATACAGCATAATTTCAAATATCAGAGAGAGATATCAAGACGACTAACATTCCTAATTGCAATTACCACGATGCTAACGATAATGGAGGAGATTAAATAACGATGTAAACATTGATAAACACATCTAACTTCTATTTAACCTTGTATATTTTTCTGTAAGTGTTTTTTGTAAATTCTTTCTAAGAGAAATAAATAAATGTATTTTAAAGTAAGCAATGCCTCGGTGGCCGATTGGCAAAGCACTCGGTTCGATACCCCAAGATCCCGGGTTCAAATCCTAGGTCGGGCAAAGTGTGTTTCGGATTTTTTTATACATAACCTGAGTTTGTGATCACCAACCCGAATTTGGCAAACGTGGTGATTAAGCCATTACCCATCAATTGTAGCGATGACTTGATTTCAATGATGGAGGCCTTTGCCCAGCAGTGGCACAGCTTTAGCACATGTGGCTATAGGCTGTTTACTAACTTACTACTTAAAAGTAAGTCGCAAACAGAATCCTTAGCTTATAAAAAACAAACCTATTGCAAGGTCACCTACTCAAAGAATAAAATTAATCAAAACACTTATAACGATAACACACACATAATTACGAATCATTAATTTTTTTTAGGTATTGGTTTACGCGCTATTCATTACAATGTTTTATAGCCTTTCCAATACTCGTATACTCGTTATACGCACAGGCGCCTGCGCACATCAACCTATCCAAAACTGTCAAACTTCTTCAAATGAAAATCATAAATACAACAAACAATTTATTACTTAACAAGTGGCCGTACATTTAAACTTAGTAACTAAACTATGCGTTTCCTAAATAATCTTGAAAGGATCAGAGAAGTAGAACTCGCAAAGACTCTTCTTCTTAAACTCTTCTAGAAGTGTAGGGTCAAGATGTCTATTCACAATGTTGGAAACTCTACTGTCTTGAGGAGCTAATGCATGATCGGCTTCTATATCGAACACTTTGACAGTTTGGTGGGTATATTCCGATAGGTTGTAATCATCTTCCAAACGTACAGCATAAGGATGTGGTTTACCCTTTATAAGGACAAGTTCGGATGCCAATTTGAAATTGGGCTTGTACACTTTGGCCATCTTTATTTTGTTGTAAGCAGCATTAATTAAACACTTTTGGTATTGATGCGAATAGTTTACAAGTCCTCGGAGACGGTTCACGCAAGCATCCACTTTGAAGGACCAATCTTCGGTGTTAAATAAATCCTCTTTCAGCTGAACACTCTCTTTGCCTGACATCAGTCGGTACATGTGTTCTATTATAGCGTTTTGTAGTTGTGTTTCGGATAAATTGCCTACGTAAGCGTCCAACTGCACCCGTAATGAGTCTGGGCTGCTGTCCAGACAGAAAACTGTTCCGACGTGACCTGAAAATTTGTATAGAATTAGCTACTTAATCCTAATGGTTTTGTTTCGTTTAAATTTTTCTCTAGATGAAGTTTTGTTTTTCGATATCGTCTTTTTGATGAGAGTATTAGATTATTATTCGGAGGAGCTCTATGGCGCAGTGGTTAACGCCTCCGGTCTGCGATTGCTAAGGTTAAGCAACTTGCGCAAAGACCGGTCATTGGATGGGTGACCAAATACCTATATATTATTATACCCATTATTACGTATTGTCGCAGGTTGTACGTCACAAATGTCAAACGATGGCGCTTTATAAAAGCGGCCGGGAGCTGCGTAGCCGTAACAGTCGGTGCGCAGCTCTCGACCAGTCAACAGCTCCTGAGGATGCCCCGTGGAGGGGCGAAACACGTGTCGGGTATCGGTGTTGGTGTGCATTTTCGCTTGCACGCATTGTTTCTCCTGCATGTGCATACTTTTTGCGGGCGGGAGGGTGGTGCATGCGTACTGCATCCAAGCTGTATAAACGAGTGAGTTAGCGGAATTAACACTACATATTATTTAAATTACATTTTTTTGTACTATGGATTTCCGCAAAATAACGCCTGATTCCATTAATTACCTATATATTTTCTCGAGCTCCTCCGTGATTCAGAAGGCACTTAAAGCCAGTGGTCCCGGCTGCATTACCAGTCGCTTTGGGCCCGCGTGGTGGTTTATGGTCGGTTCTCCCTATCCATTCATAGGGAAGGCTCGTGTCCCAGCAGTAGGGACATAAAATGAGTTGATGTTAAAGAATGTTATTATAGCGTTTCTAGTTAACTTTAAATGAGTACCTAACATTGTGTAATCTTTGATAGTGCATACTCCTTGGTTTGCAATAATAATATTATATAATAATAATAATAATAATTAATATTTCCTTATAATCCATAAGAGCTGGACGAAAGTAGCCGCGGATCGTGCTCGGTGGCGTGCACTTGGAGAGACCTATGTCCAGCAGTAGACTAGTATAGGCTGATGATGATGATGATGATGATGATGATGATGATGACTCCTTGGTTTTGCTTATGAACTAACAATTTCTTTTTACTAGTATATTGATAATAAAACATATTATACCTTCTTTTTCCAACAATGCAGCGAGCTCTAAAGCGACATTGACACCAAAAGAGTAGCCAAGGAGGTAGAACTTTGATTGTACCTGGTACCGTTTTTTCATGCACTGTAAATTACAAAAAGTTTTAGTAACATTTAATCAGAAATTACAGTCGTAACTTCAGTCGTAATATAGCCGGCACGCCGCCGATATTGGGCTAAGCGTACCTATGCTGAAACGCAGGTGACGCAGCACAGTACAGTGCAGATTTAGCGGGGCAGGGCAGTTGGGGCAGACATAGACTGCGACGCAGGTAAGTGACACAGCACGGACACATGAGTTGTCAATGTCAATGTCAGAGTCTGATAATGTGAGTTGTTGCTACTTTTCAGGCGTTCTAATATTGGATAATTTGTACTATCGAGAGAGTTCTGTTAACTGTTTTGTCATTATTACAAAATTATAATAAAATGGTAAAACACATGTGTCGACAAGCACGCGCCGCGTAGAAATCTGTGCCAGCACTACAACGAGACGCAGGGCAGGGCAGACACATGTCTGCGTTGCACGTGCCTGCGCGCTGCAATTTACGCAGCTCTCGGCACGACCATGCATTACAAAATCTGCTCTGCTCTGCGCTGCGTGGAGCTGCGTCGCCTGCGTCTCAGCATACGCTTAGCCAGGCTTAGCCTGATCCGGGATGACAGTTACTGTGCAATGAATACTACTGCTACATCGGATGGGTGACCAAAAAATTTATCACGTAAACTTCCGGCTGCATGTTAACTCTTTGCGGCATAGTGGTTGATTTTTTAACCACATATTTCATTTGGATTTTTAATCTTATCTCAATCACATAAAGTTCAAAATGTGGTGGGTATATACATCCCTCTGACCCTGAAAGAGTTAACAACCGCCAATCCGCACTAGGCCCGCGTGGTGGTTGATGGCCCGTTTTCTTCGTGGTGTTACCACCCATTAAATAGGCTCGTGCCTCAGCAGTGGGTCCATAAAATGAGCTGATGAAGACCACTACCTTTACATAAAGAATACCTCAAGCATAGTGCACGCCATCTCCTGGATGCTGTCGTTGGTTAAATCGGGCCCTAGTTGCAACACCGCCGCTTGTATCTTTAGCCTTTCGCATACTGATTTGAAGATCCCGAAGTGACCTTCGAACCCTGGTATCAGCATCAGGAACTCCGCTCTTCTGTCGAGTTCATCCTCTCTCTAAAAAAAGAAAATTCATTATTTTCTTATAGCCTTACATTTATTATGTGAGATAAAGTCTTCAAGAACTTTTTCTGGACATCAAACCTGAATTGAAACTGCTGCTGTACAATAGCGGAGGTTGTCGTACGGGTGTATTCAAGCCCACAACTAGGTACGATTCTAAATTACCTTTAAGATTACTCTAAATATGTTTACATTCCATACGTTTTTACAAACGCAATATTTATTGCTATTCAAACTATAATGGTCAAGTGCATTAAGTAATTATTAACGGGTCTCCTTACCATGGTGATTATATGCGAGTATCCGATATTTCGGCACAGATGCATGCGTCATGATCACTCCGATGATAATTCCGTCCTCCGATAATAAACATAGTAAGATTCCCGTTAATAATATTACTTTAATAATATATATTTTTTTTTATATTAGAAGAAGGCAAACGAGCAGGTGGGTCACTGGATGGGAAGCAATCATCGCCGCCCGTGGACACCCTCAAAACCAGAGGAATAGCAGATGCGTTGCCGGCCTTTAAAGAAGGAATAGGCTCGTTTCTTGAAGATCCCTAAGTCGTAATGGTCCGGAAATACCGCCGCCGAGAGCTGGTTCCACAGCACTGTAGTTCGTGGTAAAAAATTACGTAAAACGCACATTTATTTTTCGATGTTCGTAGAGCATTGACAACGCAAAAAAGAACCACTTTTAATAGCTAAAGTTTTATTGAACGCAAAAGTTGGACTGTTATCAAAACCACATATAAATTAATAGATATAAAATATTACCTCAACATCACTAATGAGTTTGGTCTGCATAGCGATAATCGGCTCGGTGGCTAAGCACTCATCGTTGTCAATGAACGTGAAGAAAGCTTCTAAACCTTTGTCGAACTTGTTGTTCTGTGTATCTCGCTTGCTTAGACTTTTGATACTATAAAAAAACAGAGACTGTAAAACTTTAGCGTTCCATTCTAAACAAAGTATTCAAACTAAGCATAGGCATCTTTGGAAAATCTGTTAAAAATAGTGATTTAATTCTAAACAATCACACTTATTTTGTATAAAAAGACTGTAAACTGGTGGGTTTTATCAAATAATGTATCTATTAAAAAAGAAACTGAGTGGTGTAGTGCAGGGATACTAATAACTTAATATACTTACTTACAATTAAAGCTACTTTAAACTTATGATCAAATTAACAATTTCGTCCAATACAGATACTCAGAAAATACTAAGATATAAAAATACCCTCAAGTACACAAGACTTTGTTGAGTTTAAAATTAAATTTAACATACTAAAACGACTACTATCGTTGACAACCGAGACAAAAGGCTCAATGTGCCTTTTGCATATTTTTAAACTCACACCTAGTACCTAGTACCTAGTCTTGCTAAAGTTGCCTTACTTACAAGATCGCAAGCATCTTCAAAGAATCTTCTCTTTTACTTCTCCTAATTACTGTGTATAGATAGATGTAAAATAATACTGGTGGCTGGCAGGAGGTGGATTAGAGTAGCCGCTGATCGTGCTCGGTGGCATGCACTTGGAGAGGCCTATGCCCAGCAGTGGACTAGTATAGGCTGATGATGATGATGATGATGAAAATAACACTTACTCGCCAATCGTGAATTTTCTTATCTTTTCAACCGGGCATATAATGCCGTATGTGTCTTTGATAGCAGCAATTACTTCTTCAATGCTAAATTCGTTGATACTCAAATTTTCCAAAGTCATATTTTCAGAGATTTTGTTGATGTTGGGCAGTCCTATAAGTAACAAGAAAGCATAAATAAAACTTTTATTTACGGAAGAATGTTGAAAGTAATTTTTTATCATGTCACAGATGTGCATATGATGAATCATCTAAAAATCTACATTATAAATTATATCTTATTCTCCCTTAAATATTTCTAAAATTTACAAAATACAGTGAAAAAATTAAACGCCTATCCGACCCAGCCAGCCAACATAGCCAACGGTTGCAATGACCGTTGGATAGATGGCGCGCTGTGCCGCTATTAGCACTCTAAAAATTACAAAAGCAGTGACAAGATTCAGCGTCTACGTCAGCCTTCCCGGTAGCATAACGGTCAGTGCAGCCGCCCGGATTGCGGAAGACCCAGGTTCGATTCCTGGCTGGGTCGGGTAGGCGTTTAATTTTTTCACTGTATTTTGTAAATTTTATAAATATTTAATTTAGCTTCAGTGCAGCAATTAGTACTTGAAAATAAAAAGTAAAAATTTACTATAGCGTTGTGTTATCAAATTTGTAGTATTTCATCTGCAAAGATGAATCTGCATAGCCAACGGTTGCAATGACTGTCGGATAGATGGCGCGCTATGCCGCTATTAGCACTCTAAAAATTACAAAAGCAGTGACAAGATTCAGCGTCTACGTCAGCCTTCCTGGTAGCATAGCGGTCAGTGCAGCCGCCCGGATTGCGGAAGACCCAGGTTCGATTCCTGGCTGGGTCAGGTAGGCGTTTAATTTTTTCACTGTATTTTGTAAATTTTATAAATATTTAATTTAGCTTCAGTGCAGCAATTAGCACTTGACAATAAAAAGTAAAAATTTATTCTTCCTTACCAATAAACAGAGTGAAACAATAAACTTCATTTTACTTAAGTAAAAGAGACAAAACACAGAAACACTATCAGAAGTTTTTCCGTTTTTTGTCTTTTTAAATTGTACCTAGGTCACGAGCTTTTAACCCTACAATGGAATAAGATTAAAAACTAGTCAAAACTGTGTACGTGACTGTACCCTGTTTATTAGTAGGGGCGTAGATGTCTAATTATAGTTGTAAGGTAAGCTATAAAACAAGATGACAGTAAAACACAACCTAGCAAGAAAAGCTTAATACTATTGGCTGAACTTTTATTTAAATGCGGTAACAAATTCAACATTCAAAAAACTATTTAAGAGATGATTCTTATCTACATTACAAAACTTACCAAGTATTTTTTCGATTTTTCTATAGAAGTCGGAATCAGTTTGCTTCTTGAGATTGAACGCCTGGACATTTTTATAATTAAGTTTCAAGCTCGTCTCGAGCGCGTTGAAAATAGCTGAATATGATAGTAGCTGGCAGTTCGATTGGGGATCCGTTGCGCTATTATTAAACTGGAAATTAATAAGACCAACAAAGTTTTCTTGCTGAGAACAAAGTAATTAGATTCAAGGCTCTTGGACTTTGTCGTTCAAAAACGATACCTCTAGACAATTAAATGCTAATTAAATTATCTCTTTTTTTTCTTTTTTATAAAAGGGGAGTGCTTAGCCTTCATCTCACATGTCAATAAATGATAAAGCTGAAGATGAAAGTGTTATTTTCAGAGAAATCCTGGCTATTTGTATTAACTAGTAAAACATTCATGTTAACAAATCAAATCAAATCAAAATATTGATTCAGTTTCAAATCAAAAGTAATAAGCAAAAATAAAATATTAAATAAAGAAGCGAAACCGAAAAGGACCCCCCCCCCCCCACTCAGCACATGTTGCAGCATGAACATCACCTGCAATGCTGATATTCTGCGGAGCCCAATTGTTTGTGTGTGTGTGTATTAACCAGTATAAGCAGAAGTGGCAGAAGCGTTTCGTTTTTATCCATTTACATAGTTGATAACATTATTTATAAAATAAACTTACATTATTAATATTTTATTAAATTATTAAATTTAATGACGAAAGAAGTAACAAACAAAATTGGTTGGTAATAATATTTTTTATCTTAAACTAGAACACAGTCAGTTGTCTTTTACAGATTTATTTGTTGATGGAGAAAATACTTTTTAAAATTACGTTTAAATGAACAAACTGTTTGCGATGCTTTTACCGGTGGCGGAATATTATTCCAGCATTTCGTGGCAGACGAACTGTGTCTTGGACAAGTGAGTCTATAATATTTCAAGCAAATTTATGCTCCAGGACCTCTAGGCCTAAGACTAGTGGTCTTATCATTATACTACAAAGGCAGACAATCTTATATATTAAACTAGCGACCATCCCCGGCTTCGCATGGGTGGGCATTTTAAACCTGTAATATCTTCGAAAATATTCATTTTAATTACATGCTGCAAAAGACTTACTTAGTAGAAAGACGTACTTAATTGGATAAGGATTAATGCTGTATTGCTTAAAATCGCTTCGTAAATAAGCCATTTTTTCTCGTAAAAAGTAAAGGATAAAAAATATTATTGTGTGTATCCCTAAGAGATAGACATATACCATTGCGGACTTTTTTTGTAGACCTTTTTAAGGTGTACAATACTGTAGCACATTATTTTTATCTATCTCGTAGGGTTAAGCTAGGCGTTTGCAATGTACGCGCAAAAGAATATGAAACCTCTAAAATTATCAGTGTTTTCTACTATATTAAGCATGTATTTATACATATACCTTCCTTCCTCTTGAATCATCTATCTATTAAAAAAAACCGCATCAAAATCCGTTGCGTAGTTTTGAAGATCTAAGCATACATAGGGACAGACACAGCGGGAAGCGACTTTATAAATATAAAGAATATATAATGAAGACGATAATAATAATAATATAATATAACGACCTACTATGTAGTGAAGATCACAGTGTATAAGCTAATTAACAAACTAATCAACACGGGAAATGTTGCAAAAAAGGAAGCAATATGCATGAGCAACTAATAAATAATAAAATAAATAATAGAGTTAGTCTTAATCTTTTTTAAAACATTATTTCTACTGTGCTATATACAGTAAGTGTCAGTGGTATGAAACTGATTAACATAAATCATGTTTTATGCAAGTTTCGAGCTAAATCTAGATTTAGGATTTTGTTTCAAGTGACAATTTAATTTTTATAAATATATTTCTATTTTACGGATAAGCACACGCCTTGATCTCACTTGATGGTAAGTGATGATAACGTGGTAACATGGTAATAATGAGTAAAACGCGAGTCTTCATTATTCCTTATTTTATTTACAGGTTTATGTAGACACAAAGAAGTTCAAAAAAAAATATCATCCAACAACTGCGTATGCTGCTTATTTAAATACAGTATTAGCAATAACTAACTTGTAATCTTTCTTACTGCCAAAAACATTATATTTAATGTAGTAAAAGCTGCGTTAATAGACTTTTAATGAAGTTAGTAATCTTTGAATAAACTTATAATGACAGCTAATACGTACTCGTTTGTTAACCTTGTAAACCTTATTTAGTCAAGAACTACATAATTAGCTTCAATTCTTACCTCATTAATCTGTCCTACTCGAAGCGCGAGACCGGGCAAGCCGACTTCGTTCCTTATCAAACAGATCTTCTCTAACACTGATGCAATATACTCGTCTGTCAATTTGTCTGAAGAAAATGTCAGCACCACAAAGTTTCTGTAACATAAAATTTCGTCCTATAGTTGACGACAACAAGTTAAACGACGACCTCCTTGGTCGAATGGTTTGTACACCGGTTTTCATGGTGTCGCCATCTCTGAGGTCCCGGGTTCGATCCCCGGTCGGGTCAATTTAGAAATTATTGTTTTTCTAAATTGTCTCGGGTCTGGGTGGTTTCTATGTATAATAAGTAGCTATTTAAGTATTTTAAGTATGTTTATCCGTTGTCTAGTATCCATTTAACGAGTTTCATATCGAAGCTTATCTTGGGCTACATAATGGTATGGGAAAGTTATTTATTTTTTATAATTCCAGAACGTTAATCGTTTAAATGAAATCCCGTAATAGTTCCTTAAAACATTAACAAATTTTTATTTGACCTAAGTATGAACTTCTGTAACCTAACAAGTTATTAATAAACACCTTATTGACTAAACAAGATAGTCACGTCATAGTTTCCATTCTCGTACGATTTCAGCTGAAAACATCGCTTTGACAGTTGCTAAAATTTGCACCTCCCATGTCATTTTTCTGCACCACCCTCTGGATGACTGGTAGAAAATGCCTCAGGCATTAAGTCCGCAATGTAATATTTTGTTGCAAAAGTTAAAAAAAAAAACTCTATTGACACCAGTCACCTTCTTAATTTAATATCCTAATTTATTTGAATCTAAATTATTATAAAACATTGAGAAAAGCTTTTTACAAAATTTGTGACGTACTCAGTTAAATTGGAAAAGTATCCTCTTGCGGAACAAGTTTTAAAGTATTTGAAGTATTCATATTTTACATAGTATAACAATATACCTACATACATTTTAATTAAATATTAAGGCAATAGGACACCAATTTACATATAGTTTGTTCTAAGGAACCATGTTTCGTCAATTTCAAAGTTAGGTAAAACTTTTTTCAAAAACTTTAAAAACTCTAAGCTCATCTAAGAATCCAACACCAGTTAAGTAAACAACAAAAAAACTTCAACTTACTTTAGTTCTGTACAAATTTTCCTAGACATAAGGTCCAAATTAGCAGCTACCATAGCAGTTTCATTGAATTTCTTCGATATGTCTTTCGATTCGAAACTCTTTTCGACGCTATCATCGACATTTTGAATGATGTAAATTCCTTGAATTATTCCCAATTTGGATCCTTCATTGAGCAAGTTTTCTGATCCCTTTTCGTATTGGAGATTTTCAGAGTACATTTGTATAGATACTCCGAGTTTCTTCCAAGCCCTGTTAATAATAAGAAGGTATATAGAATATCACCATCTTTTTACATTTCCATTTTTCAAAACACTTGTAGATCTATGATGGGACAAAATTAAGACTTGACTTTTGGAATACGCACTTAATTTCGATCGATAAAGTAAGTTATTTTTTTTTTGTCACGAGTTGATAGATTGGTGTCAGATATTGTTAGATCTCCGGTTTTTTAACAACTTCAATTATCTGGTTAGAGCAACGACTCAAAGCATTTGATCACCAATGCCGGTACCGATCACATTATTTTGAAGTATTACATAGACCTGAATGAGGGTGACATCTCCAACCACCTAGATGTGAGTTCATATACTATGCTGATAAACTATAATATTATGTACCAAGTAATTAATTGGGACATTTTTCATAATGGCCGGGCATTATGAATAATGACACTACTATTACTACTGCTACTTAAGGCGAAGTAAATAATTATAATTTGTACTTCCTTATTTATCACATTGCCTAGACATTATGAATATTGCCACGTGGGTTTCGGGCAATCTGATAATACCCTGTGTATTTTACATTGCACGGGGTGCGAAGAGGGGAACAAGGGGTTTTATAATGTTTTACACACAATTCATTAGCCAATTTTCATTTCACAAGCAACATTTTGTCAACGTTTCAATTCACAAACTATTGCTTTAACTACGCCTATGGCATCAAATCATAAATATTCAAATGGCAAGCTGCTGTTATATAAATTATCATTTTATTTTATTTAAAAGATAGACTGACGTGTCCCCATTTTTCAGAAAACAAAAGTTAGGTTTTACAAATAATTAAATCGACCAAAATACATCAAAGAAAACATCACATTTTTGTAAAAAAATATTTGTGTTTAAAAACACAAATGTTGAAAAAAAATTCCACGAGCAGGATTTGAACCCGCACCCTTCTGACATACAATGTTGACAATGAATGGGCGCATTTGGCTTTTAAAGTAAAAAGTAAATAGTGTTGAATAATTTCGGCGGGCTCGTTAGAACCACGATAGCTCAATTGGAAGAGCACCTGACCCGGTATGTCAGAAGGGTGCGGGTTCAAATCCTGCTCGTGGAATTTTTTTAAACATTTGGGTTTTTGTAATTTATTCGCAAGAAAATTTGCGTTAAAAATTATATAAACATTTTAATATTTGTGTTGTCTGAAACAGAAAATCGAATTATCAAAAACATGTTCTAATAAATTACCTAGGTACAAGCAGTCATTGATATCAAATAACAAGACTGCTAGTTATGAAAACAAAGTAGATAAGTGAATACAAACATGGACTTAGTGAAAAAGTATCCTCCAATGTTGTTTGCCTTCGCATTTAGGGCGAATTTTCTGGCTCCCCTACTGACTAAGTGATCGATCAGCTCCAAAGCAAGACCTTTCTCATCACACACCACCACGTGCGTGCCATTCGAAGAGTACGACATCCTGCAAAGATATTCAAACCAAATGTAGTACTTTTTAACTTTTCAACAGACACCTGCACATCAACCATAAACCAATGAATAATTTAAAAGTTGGTGATAGTCATGTGCATGCATGTGTACTGTAGTGACCGGGACTACTTGGTGAAGCGAACCTCCGGGCAGCCGCCGCGCTCTGCATTCAAAATATGAAAAAAGTATATGAAGAACGTCGTGCGTGGAAGAAAAAAGAAGGGGATCGACTGGACGTCACGCCACGTGTGGGACGAAATCTATTGCGATAATTGAATTGAATGTATATTTTACTGAAAAGTTAATAGAAGTATTAAATATCCAACTCGTTTCCTTTGTTGATAAACCCCAGTACTTCTCAACACTGTAGTGATCGAGTCTCCTTGCTCAGGCAGCTCTATGACACGACGTGGCCTGAGTTCAAATAAGGAGCTATAAGAAAAGTGCTAGAAGGAAACAGATGAAGATGGAATCGGTGTAAGCCTGCTGAGAAGCTTAGGGCTATATTGAATTCTTTGTTTGTTAAAATATACAAGTTCATTTATTTCGGCCTTTTATTATAAGTAGAGCGATAAATATTTATAAAATTTTCAAAATACAGTGAAAAAATTAAACGCCTACCCGACCCAGCCAGGAATCGAACCTGGGTCCTCCGCAATCCGGGCGGCTGCCCGGATTGCTTCAGCTTCAGTGCAGCAATTAGCACTTGAAAATAAAAAAGTAAAAATTTACTATAGCGTTGTGTTATCAAATTTGTAGTATTTCATCTGCAAAGATGAATCTGCATAGCCAACGGTTGCAATGATCGTTGGATAGATGGCGCGCTGTGCCGCTATTAGCACTCTAAAAATTACAAAAGCAGTGACAAAATTCAGCGTCTACGTCAGCCTTCCCGGTAGCATAGCGGTCAGTGCAGCCGCCCGGATTGCGGAGGACCCAGGTTCGATTCCTGGCTGGGTCGGGTAGGCGTTTAATTTTTCACTGTATTTTGAAAATTTTATAAATATTTAATTTAGCTTCAGTGCAGCAATTAGCACTTGAAAATAAAAAAGTAAAAATTTAGAGCGATAAAGCTCTACAGCACACTAATTTACATTAGAATCATTATTTACAGGAGTATTATCATATTTTTCTGGGTCGGGAATATAAAGGTCACTGACATGACAAATAAAGTCTATGCCTTTTGATGTTTATTCGTTTACACCAATTCGTTCATGATAATTGTCACTTATAGGTAATACCTTAATCCATCCACCAAACAATTACTACGCTATCGAATAATAAAAATCTTTTCTTTTTTCTTTTTTTCCAACTGCAAAGGCTAGAGGCATATACCTCTTAACCCTTCCATTTTTTGCGATCACTGGCAGTTTCCTAGCATCCCGTTGTAAAGGCATCGAGATCATCAAAATAATACATTCTCCGCCTTTCCCTTATTTTCATTCATTATTGCGACCAGGTTGACATTTTCCATGACAAGGTTGGTAGGATAAGTCATAGAATTCTCCAGAAGATTGAAATACATACCTTATTATTTATTTTATATTTTGTTAACAAATAACTAGTTAACTTAGACACAATGAAAATCAATGAAAAAAATTAAACTAGGTTAAAACAAGATGGTGTCTATTTGTAAGTTCTTTGTGTATTTAAATCCTATAACATTAATTTTAATGGAACAAGATGTAATAAATAAACTGTAAGAGGACCAATTTTTTATTTAATTCTTAAGGATACAAAACCATTCTCACCTCGGCAGAACATTTATTCCCTGATTGTATGTTTCATTGTCCTTCAATTTAATAACGACTCGGCCTCTGTGCTTGCTAGACGATAGTAGACGGAATGCCCTTGTTATGTCATTTGGGGCATAAATTATTCGACTTAATGGTTTTACTACTCCTTTCTTGATACCTTCAGCAACTAGCAGTTGCAGTTTCTAAAAGGAAATATTACATTTCTTATCGATCATACGGTGGTTATTTTATTTTCATTTACCATTATCGGGTCCTGAGTTAAAGTTTTGGGTCGGACAAAGTGTGTTTCGGGTTTTTCGATACTAAAGTCGGGTTTGTGATCAATAACTTATCGGCAGACTTAAATATTTTATTTAGTTATTTTTTATTTTTTTGTGTTTTTTTACATGTTGTGATTGTCCTTTACATTTTGTGTTTTTATTTGTGATGGAAAGTGTCCTTTTATGATAGGGCATTTTCCAATATTTATGACGCTGTAAGGGAGAAAAGAGCTGGACACTTGCTGAGTTTCTTGCCGGTTCTTCTCAGTACAAGATCTCCCGCCCAGAGTAGATAGACTTACGAACCGATGGCATAAAATGACGTTCATAAGAGCTATTTGTAGCCTAAACTGAATAAATGATTTTGAATTTTGAATTTTGAACTCGCATTTGACAAGCGTACCGAATAAGCAACTACTCAGGTTATCAATTATTTCTAATAAAATACATAATTGTTTTAATTAATAGTAATAAATAAGATGGAACAGAAAAAAATTCGGTAGCACATATTTTTGCCGTGAGCCATTGCAACGACGACTTGATTTCAATGATGGACGCCTTATAAACCACATTAAATATATTTAGCTACTCAAAATTTCACTTACCGTCCTCTCCAGACTATGCTCCAGTTTAAATATGTTCGACAGGCATACACTGACATAGTTTTTCTCGTGACTCAGAAAGAACATACCGAAGTCACAATTTTGCTTCATATCGTGATCGCTGACGTCGACAAATATCCCTTTAGCACCACAACAGCTCATCGCTGCCTAAAAAGAACGGTATGTGTTAGGTAACGTTGTTGTTACAGTAGAATGGGGTTACTTTTGAATCTAGTGTAACATTGATCGCAGCTAGATATCCTTTATTAGTTGCTAAAATGGTAAAAATGCCAGCTGCTTTACCAAAAGACGTTACCTAGCTTCAGTTAACCATTGGGTATATATCGGGTCGCCTAATTTTTTGTACTTCTAATTGGCAATGGCACACAAACGGTTAGCCTAATTTTTTTCGCATAATTTCACTATTTATAATCGTATTTGGTCTAATTTCACTTCGCCTAACTTTTTATCGCCATATTGTTATTTACCAAATGCGATATTTGGCGAAACAATTCGTAATACCTAAAGTTTGCAATTACTAAATACTGGGTCCTTACCTATGAAATTGACGTTTTTTTCTCACTTATTAATAAGTGTATTACTGCTAAAAGTCAATGTTTAAGTGCCGTAAACATGCATTAACGGCGAACGTGCACTCTCAGCAATCACGTAATTGACTTACGGAAGTACGGATACGCAGTCTCAGCACATCACGTGGAGAAGAACTACCGCATTGTCAGCAAATAAATACAGCATCAAACCATTGTCACCCACACATCTTTGTTAATAAATTAATACACACTTATGTAAATAAATTAATATAAAATAGCATGTAAAATTAAAATAAATCACATTAGTAACCAGACTTCAGACGTGTTGTGATTCTGTTTATCTACCATCGCCTACGACTCCTCTCACTGCGGCCAAGACACCTTTAGCCGTCAGATATCTGATCAGTCCTGTGAGCCTGCTTGGCTGGCAGTGAGAAAATCCATCCTTATACCTTATTCCTTCCACTTTCCGCTTGTTACCTTAGGTCGACTGGTACAAGCATCCTTATTTATTTATATGTGTATTTATTAACTTTATGGGTAGGGCTAGGGCTGTTAGGGCGCTAGGGCTGTTAGGGCACTAGAGTATTAGCCGTTCTTCCCTTTCCAATATATATATGTATAGTGTGCTAGGAGAATAACTATCTCACTATACAGTCAATACCTGTTGTTAATATCTTTATATACCTTTAATAAGGACTATGTTACTTAGGCTTCAGTAATAACTATGATTATTAATTTTGTGTCTTTATCGCCCAATTTTTTTTTTTAAATTGACTACTTTTTTTTTCGCGGAATTGTCCTTTTGTTCTATTGTAGCTTTGAAGGGATATGTTTTTTTTTTATGTCTGCTATATTTAGCTAGTGAAACAAACACACTACTCTACAATTTTTATAGTGTTAACATAAATAGATGATAAGAAAATTAAAAAAACATTAGTATGAATAATAAAATCGTCATACGAAACTACAATTTCATAGGTAAGGACCTAATATTAGTTCATACAAAAATAAAAATCACAAAGCATAAGAGCTATAAAAAAATATATTTTTGTATGGAGCTAGATTTCTGTAGTCTAATAAAAAAAAATAACATCGACATTCAAGAATTAAAATTTTATATAAACTTAAATTTTTAACCTATCACGTGACCTACAGGAGTAGGGCAGCTAGTATTTTTGAAACTGAACAATAATAATTATTGTGTTATATTTTATATATTTTAGCACATTTAATATTAGATATTTGAGATTTCCCTGTGTGGTGCCGGGGATAAAGAATTGCACCACCCCATCTCTTCCCGTGGGTGTCGTAAAAGCCGACTAAGGGGACCATTCCAGAGGATGGGCAGCAGCATCTCTCTGAGGTTACCCTCAACCTACTGCGATCGCCAACCCGCCTGCCAAGCGTGGCGATTACGGCAAATACCCCTCATATCCTTGGGGGAGGCCTTTGTCCAGCAGTGGACGTCTTTTGGCTGAGATGATTCGAGATTTTATATATTAAGCGAAATCGTCGTAATGCCAAAATAACGTTATGCCAATATATTTTAGGGTATTTCACCTTTTCATAGATCCTAAAATTAGGGCTTTCAATTCTAAGACCAAATTATAATGGTGGCAAAACAACTGTTAGGCTAAACAATAATTGTTCGTTTTAAGTTTAGGCCAATACGGTTTGGCCATGTAATATTAGGACTAAAATTTTTAGGCGAACCGAAGGGCACCCTAGCCATTGCTTAAAACAGATGCTGTCACTTTTTAGCTAATACTTTTAGACAGAGACAATATTTTAAACACGTGTTTAAGCCATTGCTTAACTTTAAACACTGGCTTGTAGCAAGAGGGTAGGCGTTTAAGGCGTCTTTAGTGTGATACCTCCAGAATCATACCTTAGAATTACACGTGGAGGACAATTTTACAACAATTGATTCAAAATTTGCTCCATTCTACCGTACAGCGACAGGCTTGGAGATGGTGGTAAGAAGTTTACTCAACAGAAGCACATTACGAGCTTTCTGTAAATCAGCAGTATCTTTAAGTTGCATCATTCGTGGTTCTATTCATCTTACTAATGTTGCGATATGTATCAAATTGAGTTTAGATACTAATTAGATTTTTTCCAGGCACGTCGAATAAGCTTTAGCTAGATAGGCGTCAGCCCTATCGCTTACCAAACTGAGCAAAATATTATTGGAATTAAAGTCAAGAACTATGTATGGGTTTGACAAACATGTGTGTGAGACGTAAATAGCTCATTATTGTCATTAGATTAGTCACATAATGGCATTTTCATTAAGCAATAAAAAAAACGAAAAAATATGTAAAGATTAAAATAAACTTTTTTTTTTAGTGGAGAGAAGTACACATTATAGTCTGAAGTTAAGTACAAAAAACTTGACTAGTTAAAATAAAAAATTTGATATAAAAATTAAAAAATAAAGCTTCCTGTTCTTGACAATGCCAGTCCATCCTATCTTTAACTTAAGTAACAAAAATAAATAAATTGAAAAATAAGAACATTTGTGTATAAATCTATACTAATATTATAAAAAGGAAACCTTTGTATCTTTGTACGAGTATGTATGTATGTATGTTTGCAACGAATAAACTCAAAAACTACTGGGCCGATTTAAAAAAATCTTTCACTATTAGAATGCTACATTAGCGCTGAGTAACATAGGCTATATAAAAAAAAATGTCCACCATAATATAAAAGTGTAATAATTTTAACTGAAACAGTAATCAAACTGGGCTAAAAAAAATAAAAAATACCATGTTACATATAGTGCAGTAAATAAATACCTGTCGCAAAGCCCCACTTGCACAGTTGATGACGAAGTCACATCTTAATCCTTTAGTATTCAATATAATTGAATCTTTGAACGAACTCTCCCTCGAATTGAAAATATTGTTTTCTAAAAAAACAAAACATCGTGGAAACATAATTATTCAGTGCATTGTTTAAAGAAAGTAGTCTTTTAGTTATAATACAAGGTAATGAGGTATAATACAAAGTAAATAAATGAAACATGTCGCCAAGATGGCACTTAACGTTACTAGGTATGTACGATATACTGTCTTTTTATTCTGACTTATCATTACTTTTATTTGAAATGCTCAGGTAAAACTTGGACCTATTAATTTAATGTTATTTTTAATATTCGTAAATCTCAAAAACACAAATGTTGAAAAAATTTCCACGAGCAGGGTTTGAACCTGCACCCTTCTAAATATTATTATTATATTATCTATTATATAAACATTTATAAATAGCTTGCCTACTTCTTAACTGATCTTTAGTATTTGTAAAAATATTATGATCGGATGTTAATGACGGTAGTTGTTAACATTGAAAAGTAAATAGTGTTGAATAATTTCGGCGGGCTGGTTAGAACCACGATAGCTCAATTGGAAGAGCACCTGACCCGGTATGTCAGAAGGGTGCAGGTTCAAACCCTGCTCGTGGAAATTTTTTCAACATTTGTGTTTTTGTAATTTGTTCGCAACAAAATTTGCGTTAAAAATTATATAAACATTTATTCGTAAATCTTCAAATAATATCCAATAGAAATCACCAATACAAATCTTTAAAAATATCGTATCCCTCAAAAATTGATTGTACCTAACAACTTAAAGAATTTGTATGGCATAAAGTCAGCGCCTCCTGTGTCCCCCTCGTTGTTCGTTGATATATTGCCATAAAAGTTTTTGTTTTCTTTTACGTGATCAAATGGCAAAATTAACATTCGTATTTTTTAAATATCTTACTGTTAAGCACCTCACCTGATGATGATGATAAGGCATTCATCTCACCTGATGATGATGATAAGGCCAACGGTATGGTAATGTATCATCTCGAGCTCCTCCGTGCTTCGGAAGGCACGTAAAGCCGTTGGTCCCAGCTGTATTAGCAGTCGTTAACAACCACCAATCCGCACTGGGCCCGCGTGGTGGTTTATGGCTCGTTTTCCCTATCCATCCATAGGAAAGGCTCGTGCCCCAGCAGTGGGGACATAAAAATGAGCTGATGATGATGGTAAAATAGTAACAACAAATATTTTAAACATCTTTGGGCATTCTTCTAATCATGTCAAAAGAGGGTATGGTGGTAGTTGATAAACTGACTCACCCTGTAATTCCGGGAACAATTTCATCAAGAACTTTTTCTTTCCAGTGTCGCTAACGCATGTAAATACTGTGCAATTTGAGGCAAGACATATTGATATCAACGCTTGTCCCAACGCACCCACACCAGCGTTGATGAACACAGTCATATTTTGCAATGATTTTGTAATGTTTTTATAGGTAGTGTTTCCTTTGACAATCTAAAAAAAAGCCATATTTAACAAATATATTTTCATATCCATATGAACTTATTGTTTTCCGTACAAAAACAAAACTTTTAAGTATTTATTAAAGGTAAGTCTTTGGCAGAAAACGGCTTGCAAAAATGCTTATAAAACGATAATTGTAGTTTCCTTACCAAGCAGTAATAAGCATGGATATAAGGCAGTGGGACCGTGGCAGCCTCTTCAAGAGTCCAGTGGTCTGGTACAGGCCACAATAAAGTTTGCTCCGCATTAACGGTGCTTGACATGGCACCGCTTGGTATAACGCCCATCACTCTTTCTCCTCTTAAAAAAATAAAACCTTTTTAGCTACTTACATTTGAACTATTGCCTATGTAGATAATCTATTCCAAGTGAAAATAATGTACAACTTTCGGCATTGTAGGTGAGATGATGATAGTTAATTGTATGTCTCGTTGTAAAATTAAACAAACACCCAATGATATTAATCGTTTCAATTGCGGTTAGATTACGACTATTATCAGTAGTATCCTAACGTTCTAATTAATTAACAAAATAAACCTGTTTATTCATAGGTAAAGTTGCAACTGTAATAAAACAGTAATTATATGGGTTACAAAAAATAAACGATAGTTGTGACGTCTTACTTGTTATTTACACCACTGTAATCCATGCCAAAACCCTTGCTGTCGCCACCAATTTTTCCAAGAGCTTTTCTGACATCTTTCAATGACAAAGCTGCATAGTGTACCTAGTAAATCATTTTATTATTCGTTTGCCGCTCATTGTGTATTGATATAAATTATTTTGACTGATCTGTTTTGGGATTGCAAGTCCTTTTTCCTAAGATGTTTACTAAAATAAATAATAAAATATTACCTTCACCGATGTGTTAGTGATTCTACTAAGCGGGGCTTCAACCCATGTCAAGGTTTCCAGGTCACTTGGGATAATACTTGTCAGTGTGCCATTTTGAAGGTTTATTGATCTTTCGCTTGGCAAGTAATAATACCCTCCCCATAGGTTCTGCGATAAATACAAAAAAAATAATAATAAGGCTTTCTAGTTTTTTGTACAAAGTGACATGGTGCAATATGAATGAGGCGTGGTAACGTCTAATGTTTATGAAATAGATAGATTTATATGATTATTTCTTTAATAAAAACAGTTACCTAAGCAATTACAATAATTTAAGTGTAGATGATTATTCTACAGTCAAATTATTTGTAATTGTAATGAAAATCACTTACAAATATAATCCAAACTCTAACTGTACCTTTTTCAAAACGTTAAATGACAAATTCTTTTGCATTTGTTCTTTATACATGCTATTGTCCGGATGGAAAGAGAGAGCATTATAATCATCAATAACAACAAGACCAATCTTATTTCCATATTGTTCCTTTAGTTTCCTCACCAAACCTGCAATACAATTTTTTAAAGTTAAAACTAAAATGTGTTGATGTCATCTTTTGATATCATGTTAGCTTGACAATAATACCTATGAGACCACAATATGGTTGTTTCTCCGAAACTAACACAATTCGTCGAGTCTTCTGAAGTTCACTTTGAACTCTTGACACCCATGAAAATTGTCTATCATGCGTTATAGGAATGTATGTTATATTTTCATCTGGTCCATCATTTGCTTTCTTGAGCAGTATCATCACTACGTTATGCTGAAGCGACATCGCTGTTACAACGTGAAACAGTTCATATTTTGGATGCAGCTTAAAGTTATTTTCTTCGACTGTTAGCACAAAACCATGTTTAGGGAGCATATTGTGAATCAAACTCATTTTCTGTAAAAGTATAAGAGCCACTTGAGAATGAATACAAAAACAGTTTCTAGTTGCTAGGCTTAAGTTCACATATAAAAAGTTAACAGTTACCTTTTGGTCCTTTAATAAATTATCAACAATGAATATGTTTGAATTTTTCAGTGACTTTTCTTTGGTTACAAGTGTATTAAGTAGAATAGATTCTGGTTCAATTCTATCAACTGTAATGTTTATTGCAGGTGTATTGTTAGCTAAATCTTCTATTGCGTCAGTTACATCGCTGAGCGAGCTTCTGAGCATATCAGTAATATTAAGTCCATTTGGATGTACATTTTCAGCAACAACTTGCATATTTATGTGAACCGCTAAGTTTATCTGGAATTAAATATAGAATCATGAAAATAATACGTAAAAAAAAGTAAATCCATCGTATAAGTCTCTCAAATATTTACATTGACGATTCCAGTAAGATAATGTGGAATAAACGATTGTGCCTGCAAAATATCTGAAACTTGATTCTTTACTGGTTTTTCGATATATTCAATATTTTCCAGTTCTATACCACCGCACCTAAACAGAAAAAAAACAATAAATTTATATTAAAACTTAGTTTATGATACGCTAACTGCAAAATAGTTTAAATAATGCATTTAACCTTGTTAAGTTGTAGAAGTCATAGACTTCTACTTTGAGGACACAGTCGTCACTAGTTATTTTCTGTTTGTGCTTTTCCGGGTCAATTTTCAAATACTTAATTATTTTTGGTGACGACAAGCCTTCATAGTTTCTTGCAAAAGCACTAAATTGTAAAATACCATCTAGACAAGTGATCCAATCTTCAGTCCATTTAATGTATGCCTCTGTTTGATTAGAGTTAGCTGATTGTACTGATTGGAATTTATCACTGAAAGTAAATGACAATTTTATTTTTAAAAATATTTTGTTAAAGACATAAGTCTGATTTATATTTTTGTTTATTGAAATTTTAGCTTTATGTGCATATACAATTGAAAGTTTATTTAAAATCATATTATATTTCTTAAGTTTAAATCGTTTGAATTAATACACAAAAATAAGTTTGTTATTTATCACTGTTGATAACTGGTTTTTATACATTCAATATTACTGTGACTTTATTAAATTTAATATTATTTACGATCCTTACCTGTAATTGAATCCTCTGAGTTGCATAAGCTTGTAAAAGTCTTCTCTTGTTAGTCTAACGTCATTATCTTTGCTTGGTTGTTTTAGTGGACGAAACGTTATTTTTGAGCTTTCTGTTGGTTTAATAGTTCCACTTGCTATTTTGACGGATTCCCAGCTTACCTAATTAAAACATAATAAACTTAGCTTAACGATAACGGAAACTATATCCATAACAAGTATTTTTTTCTGAAAAGTTTGGCACATTGATTAGTAAAAAAAACATATTGTCAAGCAACGTATTTTTTATACCATATAAGTGGCAAGCAAAGTATTTGGTCCACGTGATAGAAGCGGTTGATACTAAATCAGCCATCCTAACAATAATTTAGTCAAGTTGTTGTCCTTTTAGACTAGAAGTCCATAGGCACATTCAACATTAAGAGTCTTGCTAAAGTTCAGCCTAAAAACGTGATACTATTAAAACCTGGTTGGTACCTCAAAATTATTACTTCCTTTGTAAATCAATATGTCTAGTCTCAAAGGATGTTCAGCGTAAATAACGGCGTCAGCATAAAACTGTATGTTATCAAAAATAACAGCTTGATTTCTGTAGTCCTTATTCAAGTACATGGCCAATGTTTCCCAAACTAAAATTAATATTGCTGATTCTGGAAATACGTTGACACCTAGAATGTGGAAAGAAATGTCTTAAAAGTCTAATTTATTGAAACATCATCATCATCATCATCATTATCAGCCCACACCAGTCCTCTGCTGAACATAGGCCTCTCCCAATGCATGCCACTAAGCCATATTGAGAAATAATTATTCCAAAAAGTCTTTTTAACAAATGTTAACATTTTATACCGGTTTTATATTTCGACAACTTCTGACTTCTTTCAGAAGGTGTGGGCAATCCCGCTCGTGTAATTTTCAACACTTCCTCTGTATTTCATTTGTCAGCAATAAAACTTAAGCTAAAGCTAGAGATAAGATAGCCAGTGTCTCAGTAGTTGAGAATTGCGGGTGAAGTGCGCTTCCACCTCCGGCCTTATCATCACTTAACATCAGCTGGTGAAATGGAGGCCAAGTGCTCACCCGTAAGATATTAAAAAAAAATGATAAAAACAAACTGGTTTTGATTTAGGTAGTTATAGATTACCGTCTCTGACGTGCCCTTGTAAGTATTTGTAGTCATCATCATGAATTGACATCACAAACACTCTGCTTGTTGTAAGCACTTTGTCTTTGGTGTGGTATATAGCTACGGGCCTTAAAAATGAAGTGTAGTTAGTATTAAATAAATGACGGTCATTTAAAACGCTTCACAATTAATATAAAACTAATAGTGTAAAGCTAATTCTTCAGGGAACTTCTAATAGGAAACATAAACCAACATAGAACTAACCAATTTTCACTGTGTTCCCATCCAACGAAATGGGAAAGTAGAGATGTTTCTGTTGAAACCGGGAATTCTATCTTTGGGTACATAACTTCTACATTAGGAGTCAACCCAGATATGTATAACCTGTAAAGACGTATTAACTTGAGTATCATCATAAGGAAGAACAATTGAACGCTGATTACAATTAAAGGCTTGTCCTCAAAAATACAAATATTAGAGAATCGTTACTTAGGTAATATACATACAATAACATCATTATGTCTTGCTTTGTTATGTTAAGTTAAAATGTTTATGTTTCTCAGTAAGTGAATATTGTAATTCTTTATGAGAAAATAAAGTTCTTAAACCATAACATAATGATATTTATTTATTTTGATTGTAAAGTATTTAATTGAACATACCTACTCCCAAAACTTGTTTGAAACGGTTTTTGACATCACACCAATAATATATAGGTTATGCCGTTAGAAACTGAGTAAATACTTCATGTTACCTAATGATAAAAACACAAGGTTAAACAATGAAATAGGTACTTACTTTCCAATTGCTTCCAATAAAAATTTCACAGGATCTACGTGGGCTTTTCTTGTCATAGGTACATGAGTACATTGATCTAAGGACTTCTTTAAGATTGCTTGCAAAAGACCATGTGGCGCAATTTCTATCACAATAGCGTTCGATGGAATAATTTTAGACGTCTCTTCAAATAGCACCGAGTTCTGTTAAATAAACTCAGTGTATTTTACGACATTGCTTTATATAATAAAATCATTAATAACAAAACGACAAATATCATTGATACCTACTTCTATTAAAACGTGTTCATAAATCCATGGTGGTTGTTTTTTTTATTTTATCATTTTGATTTTAGAGCTTTTTGGTTTGATAAATAAAAGGAATAAATATATTTACCAATAAGTTGTTGGTGTGGTATTCAGCGGAAGAGTATTTCGCTTTGGGTTCATTCCATTCGCTCTGCGGAACTGACGTGGACACCCATTTGGCGCTTCGAGGCTTAGGCTCCGTGATAACTTCACTCAAATACTTGAGGAGGGAAGGTCCTAGAAAAAAAATTGAGTGTAAACCGATATCCATGAATATAAATAGATAAATAATGAGTTAAGACACATTTGTAACCAGTAAATCTTCTTAAGTGACAACTTAAATGTTAAACCTACACATTTTCATTCATTCGTATCTTCTAACAATTTATTTTTTTTGTATTTTGCTATTTCTTACTATTTATTTACATAAATTGCCATCATTACGCAAATCATTGATAAGAAAACACCAGATATTTGACTAAAACTTACCAGCATCCGCGATATACCTTGAATGATAAGCAATATTGGAACAAGGAACTTCTTTAGCAAACACTCCCTTCTTTGAAAGTTTAGTCACAAATTCTGTCATAACGTCCGCAGGTCCCGATATGGTTGAAGAATTAGAGCTGTTATGGCAAGCCACTTCGATCTCTGGTGGACAAAGTGGGAGAACCTGGACAAGGGACGCTCTTTGAACTTCACGGTTATAAGAATAGGGAGCTAAATAAATATTATAATAGTAAAGAAATCAATCAAAGAAAAATTCTATGTTGAGAATCCAATATTTCTTACAAATGCTCTGTCTTAAACCAAAGTAAAAAATTAAATGTCATTGTTACCGTCTTATACCCGAGTCCGACAGCCGCCATTGACCCTCTGATAAAGGGTGTCTGCACAGAAACCAAACCACGGCAATAAGCAGACAGGATCATCTCCTCAGCCGTGAAGCAGCCGTCGGCGTACGCGCACCCCAATTCACCAACACTATGACCTGAACAAACAGTATATCCTCTTGTAATAAGAAGTAGAAAGTTATTTACTTTTAAAATAACAACGGGGAACTTTGGTCCCTATCTCATCGATTGGACATTTAATGACAATATCTCATATTTTTGGAATCTATTTATCAACTTCCACACAATTAATTATGTTATCATGTTACCCGGGATAATCAAAGGATTCCAACTATACCAAATAAGACGTTTCAAAGTTATAATGGAATAAGAACACTGTAAAAATCGGATTTCAAAAATATTATTAACGGGCCCGAGTACAATGTTACATAGACGGACAGTGTGTCAACAACTTGAGCTATGCTGATAAAATAGCATCGTCCTTACTGTTCTATCCAACAACACTGAATAGAAATAGTAACCGGCCAAATAAAATATATATTTTTTTAAATAATATTTATCCACACTAACCAACTAACATACTTTATAAGAAAAATTGTTACTAGCATACTAAAAAAATATAGATGTAAAGTCTGAAATAAAATATATTTTTTTTTAATAACAAACGGAACGAACGAACGAACTTATTTTCGTGAGTTCCTATGGCCATCTTCCAGCTCCATCATCAGACCTTGGTTACCATCTAGTACCAAAGTACTCGTCAAGACGAATCCTACGAGCCCAAACTCAATGGGGTTGTGTCGTTTAATTACCGAGTTCCTATGGCCAACTTCCGGTTCAGCTTCATAATAATTTTGCATTGTCATCTGATTTACACATGCATGCAGAATTTCAGCTCAATCCGTCAACAGGAAGGGGGTCAAATATCAATTACCAGTTTTGACCCAAACAAATTTGTTACAGGGCAAGCTAAATAAAAGCTTGTAAAAAAGAGCAAATAGACAGTACTTATCAAAATACAATGAAATCGCACGCTTTAAAACATTCGTTTTAAGTGCTAAATGAAATATTTCATGACATTAAATTATTTTATAGAGATTTAATACCAGACATAGGCCTATATTTATTTGTCATGAATTTGCATCGAAATCCATTTAAAAGTTAATGTTTTAAGCTACGGTGTTGTTAACTGTAGTATAACTTTATTTTTTACCGATAATATTGTCCGGAACAATCCCCATTTCTTTCAAGATATCAGTCAAGCCAATCTGCACTGCAGCTATCCCCACGAACGAATGCAAAATGTTGTCGTAAATAGTCTTGTCTGGGTCAGTGAGGATTTTCACTATATTGATGCCTTTTGGCTCCAAAACTCGATGGCATCTATAAACAAATAATGCTCTTTTACATTTTGTTAATGGTAGTGATAAATTGATTTTAATGATGGAGACCATTGCCCAGCAGTGGGACAGCAATAGGCTATTAAATATTTTTTTTATATTATGTTGAAAGTACAAAAAAATATGATGTATGTTTAACATTCATGTTCCGCGCCGCTCGGTGTGTAAATAAAATAAACTAAAGTGAATAGCCAATAATAACTGTGCTGCTGCTGAGCAAAGGCCTCCATCATTGAAATCAAGTCATTCCTACAATTGATGGGTAATGTCTTAATCATCACGCTTGCCAAATGCGGGTTGGTGATCACAAACCCGGGCTATGCATTGAAAAATCTGAATTACCCTTTTCCCGATCTAGGAATTGAACCTGGGGCCTTCGGGTATCGGGCCGAATGGTTTGCCACACGGCCACCGAGGCATAAATAAAATAAATTACTAAATTTTAAATTACAAAATTAATACAAGAGATCATAGAGAATAATTCAACGTAAAAAAAAATGCGACACCTAGTTTTTCTACCAAATTGGCAATGGTTCCCATTAGTGTTGGCCTGAGTACAATGTTGTGCACAGTGATAGTGTTAATGAAACTCTTGATGATGATAATGATAATATCAATTCTTACTTTTCAATAGCAGCCGCAAATATAGGAATCCCCATTAAGCCAGCTCCCATAGTCGCCCATTGGGACCCCATCCCACTGTACACGAACCATATAGGCCTGGTACTGCCTGGGTAGTGGTCCACGCCTTGTGACAGACATAATGTTTCTTTCTGCTTGTTCGTATCTGTTGATATGAAAGTTAATTTTGGTAATAAAGTTATTGATAAGGTAAAAATAATTTCAACCGTCAGAGGTAAGTAAGACTTTGGAAGTCTCAGCAAATATTATTGACTTTAGTTCAAAATTATTAAGTTATAAAAAACTTGTTTCATCCATGCATCTAATTTATTTATTCACATCCGAAAAAAAATAACCGAGTTTGCTCCAAACCCAGTGACATAGAATTTCATTTAGAATGTGACTAGCCTACATAGGTAGTTGAAAATTTACCTAACAGAATGTAACCACGACACATATGTCCAGGGATCTCGTTCTTATGAATATTATGTAGCAACCCAATTTGTTCTGGATCAACTGGTTGCTTCTTCAAGATGTCAAAGATCTTCATCACACAGTCACCTTGTCTGCCAGATACTAATACTATGCGAGGGATACTGGTCTTGTAACGCTCAGGGTCCTGAAAATTTTATTATATAGGTATTTCATAACAGAACAAACATAAAAACAAAAAAATATTTAAAAAACGGTGTTGAAAAAATTTCCACGAGCAGGATTCGAACTTGCATCCTATGACATACCAAGTCAGTTGCACTACCTTTATGCTATCATAGTTCTGTCTAACCCGCCGACATTTATCAACACTATCAAGTCTTCCTTTTTAACCTCTCGTCTATGAGATGTGTGAGATGATGCGGCTTTTTTTTCTGGCTGAATTCTGCCACTTCGCAGATAGAGGTAAGCTAAAGAAGCCTTATTTGGTGTCAATAACTACATCATCAACATTCGATCGTATAATAATTTAACAAATAGCTTAGTTATTTCCCTTAGAAGGCCTTTGCCCTGCAGTGGGACGATATAAGCTGTTAATAATAATAAATAAATATATTTCCCTTACTTTCTTTTTGTAATGTCCTTTCAGAAGCACATGAAAATTGGCCCCGGAATATGAGAAACTGTTCAAAGCAACAAAACCTCTGTTGAATGGGACGTTATGTTGTAACACCTCGATTTTACCGTCTTTGACACAGGCAATATGGTCTTGGGGTTCTGAGTAGTGGAGGTTAGCTGGTAGTTCGCCTCTGTGATAAGCTAAGCAAACCTGGAACGACGTAAAGTTATTGAACTATTTTTGCAATGTTGTACTTCTAGAATTCTAGAAAATTTTAACGCGTCTGTCAATCAAGGTAGTAGAGACATTCGAAAGGATAAGTTAGTTGATGAAACAATTCAATTTCTTGTTCGGTAGCTATGATTTATTCGCCATTGTTTAGTTTCTAAGCAAATCTGATAAACATGAATAGAGGTGTTGTGACTCGCGGCCATAATAAAAACAGAGTATAGGTTTGGAATAAACATTCCGGAAACATGGAATATCATTACGGGAACATTATTAACATTAATGGGAATATTAATATGATGGGAAATGTGTATAGAGTAAAACATCTAAAACACACAATAACTATTCGAAGCTTAGTCTGTTTACTAGTGCGGGGGTAAATGTTGAAAACTGGGGCAGACCTATATAATAATATTAGGAACTACTAAGTATTGAATTTAACTGTTAATATACCTGTAACAATGACAATAAACTAGGTAAGTAAGTGAGAGTAGCAAAGAAAGTTTTACTGCTTGAATACAAAACGATGGCTGAATTTAGACAATGCTTGAAATAGATGCTTTCACTTTTTAGCTAATATTTTTAGATAGAGCTAAAATATTTTAAACACGACGTATTTAGCCATTGTTTAACTTTAAACACTGTTTTGTAGTACAAGGGTTTTAATTTAAAACGACACGACATAATATTTCAACGTTTTGAATAATGTTACTTATGACAGTTACTGTCAAATTTTGCAAGAACTGTGCACTCGTAGTTACCGCTAAAAGTTTGACACTCTTCACCCTTCTTGATATCTGAAGTTTAACATTTACGTGTAAGTCAAGATAACCCGTTGTACTATACCGACCTTTAGATACAGGTCTGAACGAAACTGATTACCGTACCTTGGTCAAAGCACAAGCACCTGAAGCAGGCTCGGCGTGACCCATATTTGATACAACACTACCCACTTTGATAGGTTTCTCCTTAGCAAATACCTTTCCGATAGCTAGTAGTTCGTTACCGTCGGCCTCAGCAGAAGCTGAAAGCAAAACTTTTATGTCATAAGGATTATAGAGAGGTGATATCTTGAAAATGTCATAATCTATTTCCACTTATAAGTAGTCTTCCAATAGTAGTATTATTTAATATCGACGCTAAATGAACGATCGTACAACAAGAAGCTTTCAAATATTTTAACTTGTGTTAATGAAATTGTGTTTTCAGATTGTAACGAAGTCTTTTTTATAAAACTAAAGAATAAACAAGAAAAAACATTATTGTTACTGTTGAAGGAACACTTTGATCTTGCTGTTTCTGTTTTAGTATATTGAATGTACAACCCTTTACGTTCAAACTCAAACTCAAACTTTTATTTGCAAACTAAGTGGTACATAGATGGTGTTTACATTGATAGTGTCCTTATTACTTAGTCACCTTGTACAAATAATACTTATATTAACTATAATATGTTTACCGTTGTCACTGATGTCTGTGTGATGGTTATATCAGAAGGTAAGTTACTGCGTATTCGGGTTACGGGAAAGAATTGGAAATATTTATTTCAGTAAAGTATTTATTGGTGTGACTGTACACAAGCGTACAGGAACGCGAGTATAGGAGGACTGAGGCGGCTCGCGCAGGAGCCGTAATTCCAGCTCTGGGGTATGACGCAATACCCATACAATGTTACAATGTGTCGCTACAGTACTGCCCTTCTCGTTTTTTTTGAAAAAAAAATTTTAGAATGTTGAAAGACCAACTTAACAAAATAGGTAACCTATGTCTATGAAAGGTATAACAGAGTAATACAGTCCCTGTTGTTATTACCTACCTAAAGTACTGAGCTGTAACGAATAATGGTTACTATGAATGATTACAATAGACTGGTATTGTTATATTAACAGGAAATTTATAACGATAACAAATCCGACTACGGTCGTAGGTAACAAATTAAAACTTCGTAGTTGTTGCGTCCGAGGCACACAGGAATGCGCTGACACGATACACAGGTGTGCTTGTGCACGATACGTGACACGATAGAAACAGCGTGCCTGTGCACGATACAATGTTGATGCAAAAATGTTTAACGAGAAACGATACACTTCTAAGAGTAAAATATTAGATTTAAACGTTAGCTATGACATTGCTTACATTACCTTATTCAAACACTGAATGTAATAATAACATTAGATAGTTACAAACAACACACTATCTTCCGCAAGGTGATATGAAACATTAATAAACTTGCTGTGGGACTGGCTGTTGTGGTATGGTCTGTACCCTTACCACTGGTGTCTCTAGACCACCGCTTGAAACTACTTGTTTCCTTAGCCACGACTTTGTCGATTTGACACATCTTCGCTTAATAAAACATAAGCCGATGCCCACTAATAGTATCACTGCGATTAAAACAATAATAGATAGGTATTCTATCTTCGTCTCGACTTGAGTGTTGATAGCCACTGCTTGGGCTTGGGCTACAGCCATATTCGCTTGTTTACTTTGAGAGCTGCCCATGATATAAAATAAACTTTATATGAAAAAAAAATAAATGAGATGAATGGAAAGTAGTAACTTGCTCTACCGGTTTACAGTACGTAATGAAAAAGACTTGTAAGAGCATACCATATACATCATTTCATCTCTTCTAGTTAAGTTGTGAAATTAATTCATTTTAAGCGCAAAATAAGCGTAAATGTATGTATAACACTATAACCTACATACATTAGTACGTATAAAGCATTTTTGCAATCACTAAGTCGCTACGTACCTACTGCGAAATATTTCACAACACGTACAATAATACACATATGAGACGTGTTATTTATGAAAAATTACTCTCTTTTGAATTAGACCGATGTCAGTGAGAGTGTTCAGCAGTCAGTGCGTTGCAATTGCAAGTGCCAGTGGAGAGTGCTGCTGCAGGATGCCCCAGTCTGCGGTGAGTCGAGACAGGGTGACGGTGGGTCCGAGCTGCTGGTGTGCAGGGCTGCCACACCGGCCGACATTGATGCACCGGTCGTGGGCTGCGGAAACCAGGTCGGGGTGATGCCGTCGAGTGTGCCGTCGAGTGTGCCGTCGAGTGTGCCGTCGAGTGTGCCGTCGAGTGTGCCGTCTAGTGTGCCGCTAGTATGCCATCTAGTATGCCGCTAGTATGCCGTCTAGTATGCCGTCTAGTATGCCGTCTAGTATGCCATCTAGTATGCCGTCTAGTATGCCGTCTAGTATGCCATCCAGTATGCCTTCTAGTATGCTGCTCCTGTCTGCGGTGAGTCGAGACAGGCGATGATGACGATGTGTCGGAGCTGCAGGTGTGCAGAGCTGCCACGCCGGCCTACATTGATGCACCGGTCGTGGGCTGCGAAAACCAGGTCCGAGCTGCTGGTCGCCATCATGTTGCTGGTGCACGTAGCCACCTACATACTACCACCTGTGTCGCTACATATGTAATTCAATATGTTATAAAAATATATACCTATATTTATATTAAATTGCTATTAAAGCTTAAATTATATTGTGAATTGAATTGTATAATAAATCAATAAATTGTATTATAATATATTATATTACCCAGACCGCCAAACGTAATCACATATCATCATATCGCATGTTTAAATATTCCTCTACAGTGTAAAAACATTTATTCATCAAAAACTTTTTTAATTTTGTTTTAAAAACTTTGTAGTTTGGTTCAGTTTGTAATTCAATCGGTAATTTGTTATATATTTTTACAGCCATATGATGTGGGCTATGATTTAACATTTTTATTCGTGAGGGTGGCAAATGTAGTCTTCCTTTGTGGTGAGTGTTAATGTTATGGGTGTTCTGTACTTGTATAAATTTTCCGCTATTGCTTTTAACAAACAGGCAAATATCCTGTATATATAGTGATGGTAGCGTAAGCATATTAAATTTTATAAAATAGGGCTTACAGCTCTGCGTGTTGTCGATTTGGGAGAGAATTCTGACACATTTCTTTTGCAATATAAATAGTTGGCTAGCATTTACGCTGTAACGCCAAAGCATCACTCCATATTTGAGCCACGAATGTGCATACGCGTAATAGGCGGTTAGTGCCGTTTCTGCGCTTGTACTACATTTAATTTCAAAAAGTACATACGTAAATTTTGTCAATTTAGATTTTATGAGTTCGATATGACTTTTCCAGTTAATATTAGTATCTATATTTAGGCCAAGTAAATTAAACGACTCTACTGATTCTATTTTGATGTTTTGTAAATTAATATTTAGTTTAGAGGTGCTTTTTTGTACGATCGGAATTGAATTACTTTTGTTTTATTATAATTTATCTCAAGATTATGCTCTAATAGCCAGTCTGATATGATATTAAGTGTGCTACAGATATCCATGCAAGGGTTATAATTTTTATCATTTGTATCATTTTTTACAAGAATGGATACATCATCTGCAAATAGTACAGGAAGTGTCTTGTCTCTGTTTAATATTTTCGGCAGGTCATTGATATAGATGAGAAACAACACACAGCCAAGCACGCTTCCTTGAGGAATTGAACATGTTAATTCTCTTTCACAGGAATGTACTTTGTTAATTTTACTATTTTTATTATCGAAGTATTCTATTTGAACTATTTGTTTTCTATTACTTATATATGATTTAAACCAGGAATGAGCAGGGCCCCTTATGCCCGATCCATAGAGCTTTAATAATAAAATATGATGTGAAACTTTATCATATGCTTTTGTCATATCTAACAAAATGCCTGCTGTATGTTTATTGTCATTTATTTGTTGTAGCGCCGTTTGGATGTATTGGAATACAGCCAATGTGGTTGATCTAGACTTCCTAAAACCATTCTGACTATCATCAAGTATGTGGTATTTTTCTAAGAATGTATTTTTCTATATTTAATTAATTATATTGAATTAAATTTCAAGTACCTATTATTTATTTATTTATTTATATAACGTAGAACCATAATGGTTGTAGTTATATGGTTAAAATAAAGAAATACTCTTAGCAAGTTTCTTTCAACATCTTTTAATTATAAGCTCTACCCGTTGGTTTATTTTTATCATTCTAAATTTTAATAAATTCAAAAACATGACGTAACTTACAACGTTTTAATATGAATTGATAAAATTGTGTTTATTTTCAAGCTAGCAAATTAAAGTCAAACTCAAGTATTTTTTATTCAAATAAACTTCAGAAAAGTGCTTTTGAATCGTACAAACATTGTTTTACCTACCACTACTACTAAAATATAAATGTCTCTTAGAGAATTTGTACCAGCTTCTGACGAATAAAAAGTGTATTATTGGTAAACCACATTATATTGGTGACCAATATCATATCAAATTTGTAACTCACCCGATCCATGACCTTCCACATATTCGACATCTCCAGGAGAAACATCTATTGCGGAGTAGAAAGCCTCCAGAAAGTCTTCGATGTCTTTCGGATGACGTACGGACTTAAACTGACTGCCTTTGTTCAAGCCATAATGACCTCTAGCGTTATATACTTCTGAGTATATTCTGAAACAGGCATTTTTTGTTTAAATTTTTTTTAAACACAACAATGCTCAACAATGCTCTGAAATTTACGTTAAAAAATAAATATAAACAAAACAAAAACATTTTACAACAATGCTACTCAATTTTGTGTTGTTGCTGCAGACTTAGAAGTAGTACCTAGTAGGTAGCTAGGTGTACTTTAAACAAGCTTAACCGCTTACATACCATGTACCTAATGATGCACTTCACATTTGGACTCAAACTTGGGACCTGTGGTTCTAAAACCGGTAGTTTAATCAATAGCGCTGAGACAGTTAAAAATAATTAAATATTTTAAAGTATTTAGTTCGCGTTTTTCATGTCAGTGACTTAAAACACGCTTATCTTGTTTATCCGCCTCTGTGGTCCATTGGTTAAGATCACCGGTTGGTGGTAGGCCTTGTTTGTAAGCCTGGCTAGGTATGATAGGGCATTTTCCAATATTTTTGACGCTGTAAGGGAGAAAAGAGCTGGACACTTGCTGAGTTTCTTGCCAGTTCTTCTCAGTACAAGATCTCCCGCCCATAGTAGACTTACGAACCGAAGGCATAGTGACATTCACAAGAGCAACTACATGTAGCTTAAACTGAATAAATAATATTGAATTTTGAATTTTGAACAACGTATTTTGAAATGTCGGCAAAATATTAATGTTAGTAGTAGCATTGTTGTGTTTTGGCAGCTGACGATAAGATAGCCAGTGCCTTAGTAGTTAAGGATCCCGGGTGAAGCACTTCCACCTTCTGCCTTATCATCACTTAACATCAGGTGAGATGAAGGTCAAGTACTAAGACTTACCCGTAAGTTATTTAAAAAAAAAAGTAATTATCTATAGTATTAAATAGTAGATTATACAACAAGAGATGCTGCATAAAACGAGCCTTTTTACCCGCGTCGTGCATATAGCCACCCGAGCCGGTACGGCGAGGGTGGATAGTCACGTCGAGGGTAAAATGGGATTTTATACTCGAGTTTTACACTCTGCTTTTCACTTCGATTGCAAGGAAATAAAACAAACCGCAACACAACAAAAGCAAGTTTCTAGTTTTGTTTGTCGAATAATTAGCTTCCCGCCACACAATTTTTCTTATTTTTTTTCGACATAAAGAACAACTTTACGAGCATAAGAAGTGAAAAATCTTTTTAATAGTCAATATTCCAGGAATCTCCTTATATAAAAACTGCTCATAATAGGTACTTGATAACATACTCAAATAACCCTACCATCGTATAGGTAAAATTAATTATCGATACGCGACCAGCAGAGATTGCCGGATTCAACGGTAAACCAAACCAACCAAAATATTAACTGTTTTATACAAATAAAGCTTTCAGACTTAATCAACAATTTTAAATAACAACTGTAATTCGCATCTACAAAACGATAATTAGACCGATTTTAATGTATGGGTGTGAAACTTGGACAATAACCTTGAGGGAGGAAAACCAACTCTTAGTCGCAGAACGGAAAATCCTACGAAAGATACTGGGACCAACAAGAGGCGATGACGGGGAGTGGAGGCTGAGGTTTAACCGGGAGATAGAACAGCTGGTGTCCGAACCGAATATTATCGGGGAAATAAAAGCTGCCCGGCTTCGCTGGCTGGGGCACGTAGAGAGAATGGGTGAAGATCGAGCTGCCAGAAGAGCGTATCTTAGTCAACCATCTGGACGACGCCCAGTTGGTCGTCCAAGATACCGCTGGAAAGATGAAGTTGCCAAAGACCTGAGAGAGCTGGAAGTGCCCGACTGGTCTCATTTGGCACAAAACAGGAAAAAATGGCGCACTCTGATGTCGGAGGCCAAGATCCACTTCGGATCGCTGAGCCGGCGTAGTAAGTAAGTAAGTAAGTAATTCCGCTTTGCGGTATTTCTTGATAAAGTAATTAGCCTATACAGGCTCTATGCCAAGCGAAGGCTCCTTATTTGAAATAAAGTCAAATCATTGATGATTACAAACGTGTTGATGTATGGAAAAATACGTAACATGCTTTGTCTGATCTGGAAGTTGAACCGAGACCTCGGAAATGGGCCCGAGCGATATGCCACTGGGCCACCATTATTTTGTTACCTTTTGTATTCTTTACCTTTTGGCATCCTTTGCTCTTTGTAAGAACAGGACACTGATGGCATCTGATCTGGCGTAGCCGTCGCCGTTCTTGTCGAAGCATTTGCTTTTACCGTCCATGCACAAAAAACCAGCCCTGAAAATGCGAAATAAACGAAATTGAATAGTAAGGATGCTAATGACGTCAAAGTCAAAGTCAAAGTCAAATATTCTTTATTCAAATAAACTTTAGAAAAGTGCTTTTGAATCGTCCATAATTTTTTTACCTACTACCCATTCAGGACGTCTATTTTTAGCTGTGGAGAAGAATGGGCGCAAGAAACTCCACAGCTTTAATTCATTATGTAACGACATTTACAAAATTATATGCCGTTACGTTACCAAGTTATACAAGTTTAAAAAACCTTAACAATATATTGGATTAGAAATAGATTGGAGCATTTTAAACCCATGCTGTTTTGTCTTCAATGTAATCAGACACTTTATAATAAGCTTTTTTATAAAGCTTTTCTTTAATAGCGATTTTAAATTTATTAATATCTAGTTTTTGGATATTACTTGGAACTTTATTGTAAAAACGTACACACAGGCCTCTAAATGAATTATTTACTTTTTGGAGCCTAGTATTAGGTACTGCTACGTAGTTGTTGACATTGAATAAGTAAGAGTGAAGTATTGATAACATTGCATGGGTTAGACGGAGCCGCGATAGTATTATTGAAGTGCATCTGACCAGCTACGTCAGAAGGTGTAGCTGTGTCATTTAAATTTTATACCTCTACCCGTTTTTGAGAAAATGTCGGTTTCTGAGAAAAAAATTCCGTCTGTCTGTCTTGGAAAAACGAAGAGACGGACAACAATGTGATCTTATAATGGTTTCGGTTTTCTATTTGAGGTACGGAACACTAACAATTGAAAGAAATAATAAGTAGTAGTTAGTTTCTAGTGAACGACTTAGGAAAGTGGATGAGATAGGAAGTGGACGAGATATGAAGTGGACGAGATGTGAAGTGGACGAAATAGGAAGTGGACGAGATAGGAAGTGGACGAGATATGAAGTGGACGAGATATGAAGTGGACGAAATAGGAAGTGGACGAGATAGGAAATTGGACGAGTTAGGAAGTGCACGAGATAGGTAAGTGGACGAGATAGGAAAGTGGACGAGATAGGAAAGTGGACGAAGCCGTCTTGAAGGGATCAAAACCCCCTCATGGAAAAAAATTCAAGACCTTTCCATAATTATGTTTAAAGTTACATTTGGTTAAAAACATAAGTTGCACTAATCAGCAATCGCTGCATCGCATTGTCCGGACAATACCGGTATTGATACTACATGAGTATCAACGTAAAAACGACCTTACCTCTTCATTTTTAAGATTACATACGGGTGAATACACAAGTTGCACTCGCCAACTATCGCTGCCCTAAAACTGTCCAGTACTGATACTCCTGTAAGCGAGCTCAATAAAACTACAAGCTCGGATCACACTAGAAAAACAACCTTACCTCTTCATGTTTAAGATTACATTCGGGTGAAAGCACAAGTTGGATCCGCCAACAATCGCTGCCTCACACTGCCCGGTACTGATACTCTTGTAAGCGTGCTCCAAACAGGCCATGGAGCTTGCGCATGCCACATCTAAGCAGTACGAAGGTCCTTTCCCGTCGATCCAGTACGATATACGATTGGCGAACATAGCTTTGTTGCATCTGTGGACAATGTGAAACAATTTTGTAGCTATTAGATTTATTTGTATAAATAACAGCTTTGTGGAAGAAGTAGGTGATGTAGCGGTTTGCTTTTATCTATCTAAATCAGGAGGATCATAATCGACCTTGTTTTAGTGTGTAGTTAGCCATCTTAAGGCCTCCCATATCACTACATAACATCAACACAATGTAAGCTGGTGTGTGTCATAAATTTTAAGGTTGTTGTGAGCGCCATCTTAAGGTAAAAACAAGACCTTAACCTGCCATACCAAGCATCGAGAAGGTTGAAATTTTAAGTAAATTTGGTCCGGTGATTAGCTTTCTTCTCTCAGCTCGACTTGCAAAATCGCAACACTAACGCCCCAAAAAGGGCCATCGAATGTCGAGTACAATTACATATCGCGTTTATTTCACTTAATATTATTTTATATAGTATGTGAAAGAAAGGCCTAGCCAGCAGTGAGTTGCGAGGGGCTGATGATGACGATGATGATGATAGTATGTAATTAATGAAACTATAAGTATATTTATAATTATTTTATAACCATATTATTATGAAAAATATTCGAACCCTTTGCTTCGTGTTTTGTAATTCTTATTTTTATTGATGTGTAACATCTTTCCGCTCGCCTTCTATATATAAAATTTGTGGGAGTGATTTCGTGAAATGTGACGGAAGTTGGACTTAACAGTGTGACAGGAAGTCGGGGAAGCGCAAGCGCGCGCTATTTTGTAAATTAAAAATCGATATTATGAATAAGTCATATTATTATTATATGTGACATATAGTGTCATTTGTCAAATGTCTTCTAATGAGTATTTACTGCATTTTCTTTATGATTTGTAAAAAATATACATAATTGTTAATTCTATATTATATTTTCTATTGTAATATTGATTTCAACTAATTCGTGTGAAATAGACTTTTAAAATATATTAATAAATATTTACTGATGTTAATAAGTCTCAATAAAGTGCAGATCATTGATAAAAAATCCACGTGTGTAAATAATGAATAATTATTCGAATACAATTTTTCAGCATATAGCTTTTTTAAATGTTGAGGTTAATTTCTGTCACTGCTCAATGGAAAAGTTTCCGTATTTTATGTTACACATCATTTATGCTACTACTGTAAAGCTCGCCCGTTTTTTTGATGTGTAACATTATTCCGCTCGCCTTCTATTTAAACAATTTGTAGAGTGATTTCGTAGAAAAGGGACGGAGTTGGGTCGTAACAGTGCGATCCGTAATAGTGTGATCAGCTCGCCTTCTATTTAAACAATAATTTGTGGGAGTGATTTTGTAGAAATGTGATCGTAACAGTATGATACTGCTGCACATTTTATGAACGCAGTAAGTACAACTTACTGTGTTTGTGATTGTGATATTTGAGGTTCTGACATTACGATCTATTTTCTCGAAACTGTTCACATGTTCTTTACTGCGTTCATAAATTGTGCGACAGGATAGGATAACAGTGTGACATGTCTTCTCTAGTACTAGTACTAATACTCATTAGTATTTACTGCATTCTCTTTATGATTTGTACAAAAATTTACGGAATCGGAAGCACGCAAGCGCGTGCCATTTTGTAAATTTAAATTCGAAAATAAGAACAAGACTTATTATTATTATGTGACATATTGTGTCATCATTTTGATATGTCAAATGTCTTCTTATAAGCTGTTTGCTGCATTTTCTTTAAGATTTGTAAAAAAATATACGTCATTGTTTTCAGAATATACCTAATGTTAAAATTGCTTATTACTAAGGTGAGATGTAAAATGTTACACATCATTTGCGACAACTGTAAGACTCGCTCGTTTTTTTTAAATGTGTAGTGTTCCCATGATTTTTAAAAAACAATTAACATAACGCGTGTCTTATGTCGGTAGTAAGTGTGTGAGGAACCTATGAGCCTTATCTAGTGAGTCTAATACTACAAATTATACCTTCAATCTACTCGAGATAAACATTTCAGTAATTGAACAGACTTATAAATTACACTCAAATGATATCGAGTACCCATTGCAACTTCGCAAGTTTTCCGTGAGAGTTTATGTTTCCTATTTCTTATTCGCCGTCTCCCAAGAGTAACTCGCGTGCATTGCCAAAGTTTCAGTAAACTCATATATTCAGGAAGCCAGTCTGATATCAACAAGTTTTAATATCACAACGCATTATACATTCAAATCATTTTTTTTCTTTTTAAATATCATAATCATTATTGTTAGTACATATAAAAGAAAAGTCCTGACTAGCTTATTGACTGACTCATCAACACCCAGCCCAAATTTTGGAAGATAATATTTAAACATTTTATAATAGGTATAGAGACGTAGAGGGGTGGACTTTGCTCAGGAGTAGGTGGATATAGGCTTCCCATAGCTAGTCTACGATCTTCGACACTTCAATCTTCCACAGGTGCATTATACGTCATCATCATCATCAGTTCATTTAATTTTTTTTTAACGTTTTAATTAAATAAATAAATAAATATCCCCACTGCTGGGTCACTAGTCTTCTCTATGGATGGAAACACCACAAAGAAAACGGGTCCTTCTCGCGGACCTAGTGCGAATTGGTGGTTGTTAACAACTGCAACGCAATCGGGACCAACGGCTTTACGTGCCTTCCAAAGCACGGAAGAGCTCAAGATGATAAATCTCAGACCTAGCGCGTTTATTACTGCCCCTTCGAACCTGCACCTGCACTAGACCTCCATATTCAAATAATATTAGGTCCTTACCTATGAAATTGAAGATTTTCTCTAAAATTATATTTTTCATACTAACGTTTTTTTAATTTTCTTAGTATCTATTTATGTTGACACTACAAAAATTGTAGAGTAGTGTGTTTGTTACACTAGCTTAACATAGCACACATTAAAAAGAAAAAAAAACAAGTCTTTGCAAAGCTACTATAAAACAAAAAGTCAATTCTGCGAACCAAAAAAGAAATCAATTAAAAAAAAACGTAGGGTGATAACGACACAAAATGAATAATCATTGTGAGTCCTGAAGCCTTAGTAACATAGTCCTAATTAAAGGTGTATAATAATATTAACAACCGGTATTGAATTTTAGAAGTAATACACCTATTAATAAGTGAGAAAAAAACATCAATTTCATAGGTAAGGACCTATTACATGTGCATTTTTTGTGTATACAAATAGTTTTTAAAACACAGATATTTAATAAGACATGCCATGCTTGCAGAAGTCAAAAGGATCCCTTTTCTCTGTCTGCAAAACAAATAATAACCAAAATCATAAATAAATTAGTTCACAATGCATTTGGCTGTTCTCCAAAAACCTCATATAAACATGTCCACCGCAAATTAAAATTCAATAATAAAAAGCCCAAACCTACGGAAATGAACATCCCGAATTATTTTTCAATGAAGCATATTAATGACTGTACGGAATGCGTATTTGCATTGTCTAGCACGGTTTTTCTATTTTCCTAATAAGCTTTATGGTTTTTTTTAACAACATCATAACACCTATTGGTAAGTATTGATAAGATCGACTATTGAAGAATACCCGACTCCTTAACGAATGAAGATTCGAGATGAAGTCGATACCTATAACCAGAAGATGGTTTAACACACAAAGTCTAGGTACTAATATTCATATTGTCATTAAGTCTGCTAGGTGAACTTAAAATAAACCTACCATTGCTCGTACATAGGAAGATACTGTTAAACATTCCTTTTTAGTTACGGACGAGCTCAATATCTATATATTAATACGTGAAGCAAAAACTTTGTACCCCTTTTTTACGAAAATTGCGCGGACGGAGGAGTATGATATTTCGCACACTAAATAGTTTATATAGAGAAGGAACTCCGAATGTTATTTTTTTTTATTATGCATAAAAATACATTAAAATAATAAAACAAACATTACACACACTACCATGTATTTGACACACGTATAATACTCTTTTTTTAATTTTTCATTGCTAGTCCGTTTTATTGAGGCTGCGTGGATTGTATCCTAACCCATGCAGCCTTAATAAAACTACGGTCGAATTTCAAACACTGGGCGACCACTAGTTTTTAATAATCAGCCGCCCATTCGGTAACCATAGCGGTAGTTGCTTGACTTGAAAAATCGGAACCCGAACGCTAAACTGTGTCAACAGGCTTCTCTACAAATTTACACCAATCGGTATCACCTAAGCTTAACTTACAAAACAATTTTTTTATAATTTTTAATTTTGCTTTTACAATGCTTTAAATAATATTTACTTTAAATAAATTTTACTAGAAAAATAAAAAATAAATAATTATGAAATACCGCTGGCTCGCAGCGTAAATCACAAAGTACTAGAAAAATTCAATTGGGTTCTCAGTAGCTCAACGGTCAAAGCTTCCGATGCTCTGTTATCCAAAGGATGTGGTTTCGATTCTGTCTAGCTTCCTGAGACTAATTGATTTATTCTGGTAAAATTATATCTTACAAATCAATATTCAAGATAGTAAAACAATCCTGTACCATTTGCTTGGGAGATCTGAGCCTGTAGACCATTGATACTACTTCAAGATTCGGCGTTATTGTCGAGTGTATCAATATACATTATTAATATATGTATAAAAGCTACCCGCTTACAGCTACGTTGTTGTTACTAAATACGCCGTCCAAACAAAACTCGGTTAATATTCACGAATGCATTTCAGAGTGCAAGTTTCGTTAATGCATGTCGCCATTAACTATTTATAGTATTTGAAATCGTTGGCAAGCAATCGCAGTGTGAAATGGTTACAGGAGCGTTTATGGTTAGGGTAAACAACATTTTGTTCAAATAGAGAAATGAACGAAACGAGTTATTCGTCAACTCGCACACTTTAAACTCGCACAGGTGTGCGAGATGGCACCTTTTGATTTTACCTATTATTATATATAGTCGTCAACTCGCACAACAGTTAAAATCTAAGGTAGTCATGTACAGTCAATTAAAAAAAATTTGGTAAAAGTTATAATCCTTAAATTTTTAATACTAAACAGTTATGATTAAGCACAAAATAAAACAAAAAATATGAAAAGTATTATAATCAATAATATCACACAAGCATTTGGCTTCTTCTTATCTAAATAAAATAAAAATGAACGTAAGAAACGTGTAAAAAAACTTACTACGTAATATATATCCACAATATCACATATTATATATTTATAAAAAAATATAATTTGAATATAAAAATCAAAGATCAAAATTGAAATATAATTTATCAATCACGGGCGGGGTTAATTAGTGTAGGTACATATTGTGTCCTCTACAAAGCGGGCAGGGCGGTCTCGGCCCACCGGGTGAGACCCGTGAGGGAGACCCAGCGGAGCCGGCCAGCCAGCACCAAGCAGCGACTTCCTTGTAGGGAAAGGGGTGGGGGCGGATAGTCATTCGATGTGGTGTTATATTTTAACTAAAATTACCTACTAACAAACATAAAATTATATAACTACTAATTCCTAGTATCAATCAACAATATCACAAAAGTATTTCACTATTTTTTTCTTAAAAGTTAAAGTTATAATTTACTTATAAAAAATCACAGATGAAAATTGTTTGTTTAAAATTTAAGTTATAATAATTAATATCATACATAGCATTATAATATAATCATATAAAAATACAATAAATATAAAAACATCAATTATGAAAAACGCAACGCGAATTTCTAAAATACACCTAATATAATAATATTAAATTACAAAAATTACCATATAGGTTATAGTGAAAAATCAGTCTTCAAAAATCTAAATTTTAAAATCGTACATCAATCATATTTTATATCAAACAACAAGCTGCTGGATACATAGTTCCACACAAATTTTTAGTGGTATTGATATGCTCATCGATATCACATGTTTATTTTGTTTTTGTTGTGATATTAGACCTTTTTAAATACAACGTTTGATAATAATCATCTTCTTGTAATAATAAAGACAAAAAATGTGCAATACTTTTTGGTAAACAACAAACAATGAATTTTATTTTAACCATGTATCTACGAAATAATCAGTAAATTTAACGATTCTTTCATCATTTGGACATAACGACTTAATGTATAACCAACCACTGTCAATATATTCCCTGGGTATATGTGCGAAAACAGTACACATTTTTATGTGTTTTCGAGCCAGTGCAGATTTCGTGATACCTTATTGGTCAGCTTTTCGCCACAAACTTCTTGAAAAGTGAAAGAAACAGTCATTTATGCTAGTTTCCGGAAATATATCTTGCGGAGTCGCAGCGCAGCGCAGCGCAGGCCGGCACGGCGCCGGCCGGCGCCCCCGCCCCATACTTATTTTGAGTAGCAAACAGTTAAATATTTTCAAGTTGTTACATTAATTTTGTTTTAAATTTATTATTCGACTGTACTTAGTACGTATGTGCGAGTTGACGACACAAATAATAAGGTAAAATCAAATGGTGCCATCTCGCACATCTGTGCAAGTTTAAAGTGTGCGAGTTGACGAATAACTCAACGAAACCCATAATTGTATATAATAATTATTTTATTATTCAATTTTAGTCTTGCAACTATATACAACGTTAGCTACAAAGAAACTTTCATATATTGTTAGTATAGTTTATATATAAGGTAGTAAGCATAACAAGGAGCTTACCTTAATCTAATTTGGTCGTAAGTGACTATAAGGCCGAATGGCAGAAGCGTATTTAACCCAGAATCCTAAACTATTGAGGAATTGACTTACTTATATCTAGGTAACTGTAGTAACAAAAGCACTGGACCCGAGTGGTAGCTTACTGCCCATTCTCCCTGTCCATCCATAGGGAAGGCTCGTGCCCCAGCAGTGGGGATGTTGATGAGCTGGTGATGGTATTAACACAACAATGCTGCGAACATCGTTTATACGGCAACAGACTTTTAAGAGGTGGTGGTAGATAATCAAGCAGACTTTAAACTAGCCCTACTACTACCTACCACAATAAATACACCACCCATTGGGAATCAAACCCAGGACGACTGGGTCTGGTACTGGTACTCAGATCATAAAAACAAGGGCCTGGGGGGTAACCACGAGCTCTTATAGCTGTATTATTGCAGTTGTGAAAACGAGACGCGTGTAGCGACGAAAATACTCGCGTCTCTTTTCCACAACTGCAATAACACTGCTATAAGAGGGGGCTGGTCAATAGTCTAACCTAGTGGTTAGACTATCCACGGGTAACTAGACCATTGATTTGGTTATAGGTAATAAATACCTTAATTTATAATAACGAACAAATAAATATTCTAGCAATTTTTCTAAAATGGCAGTAATATCATTTATTAAAAGCTATATTCTAGATTTTTTGTAAATGTTAAGTAAGTAAGTAAACAGCCTATAATTGTCCCACTGCTGGGCAAAGGCCTCCATCATTGAAATCAAGTCATCGCTACATTTGACGCTTGCCAAATGCGGGTTGGTGATCATATACCCAGGCTGTGCATCGAAAAATCATTTTGCCCGACTTGGGAATTGAACCCGGGACCTTCGGGTATCGGGCCGAGTGCTCTGCCACTCGGCCACCGAGGCGTAAAAACCTTAATTGCCTCACAAAATAAACGAAGAATATAAATTGCATTTTTAACTGTTAACCATTTGCTTATTTAATTTAGTTAACAGATTTCTTTCAGTAATAAAACGCATACTTAGTAAACCTAATTAAATTCAAACACTAAGCGCTTTACTTTAAATAAATGAAATGCTCATTCAAAGATTAAACACGTACCACTTTAATATCATTAGATGAAAATTAAAAATAGTCCGTTGACGTTAGGTGCTAGCGCATTCGATTTGCCATTATTGTGCACGTGCAAGTAAAGCTACTATTTAATTACAAGACCTAACTGACAAGGACAGTAAAAAATGTGACCAAACATAACTGAAATTTAATATTAATACCACAAGTGCGAAACGCAACTGTGACGAAATCAAACGAAGCCGGTTTCTCACTGTTATAGCAAAATCTCAAGATGGCAGCACACTGCTAAGAGGTTAGATGGTGGTAGCTAGCCAGGCGGACAAACAAGTCCTACCACCAACCAAACCGTGTACGCAAATACGAAGGTCCCGGGCTGGGAATCGAACCCGGGACCTCTGGGTCTAAACCGGTGGTCTTAACCACTAGACCACAGAGGCGGTTAAAACTGACGATGATATGAGTGCAGAAACAAATTTTGTAATTTTGTTTAAAAGAAAAAATAGCTGTCATATCCAACACAAGTTTATTACCAGTCATTTGAAGGGTGTGTCCTAATGGAAAAGATAAAAATGTACCCGCAAATTTTTGAAGCCACTTTATCTAGGCCAGGCGACGGATAGCAATATCGTTACCTCACCTCAACCCTTCGTCGAATAAAAAAAAAACGCAATGCATTGCCGGCTATCAGTGACCCACTTGGACGTAACGAATGACGTATCGTTACGTGAATCTGGATCAGGCGAGTCCACGTCATTATCCGAGTTGGGTAGTGACGTAGATGAGAAAAGACAAAAGATAACGAAAGCGATAATATAAACGTTATCATTTCTACAGTGTGTGGTTTTCCCCTGTGTGGTGCCGGGGATAAAGAATTGCACCACCCCCTCTCTTTCCGTGGGTGTCGTAAAAGCCGACTAAGGGACTATTCCAGAGGATGGGCAGCAGCATCTCTCTGAGGTTACCCTCAACCTACTGCGATCGCCAACCCGCCTGCCAAGCGTGGCGATTACGGCAAATACCCCTCATATCCTCGGGGGAGGCCTTTGTCCAGCAGTGGACGTCTTTTGGCTGAGATGATGATGATGATTTCTACAGTACAAAATTTTATATCACAATTAAATACTGCGCAGTGGGTAGTGATCATTAAAAACTTTAGTAATGACATACATTGTTTTTTATTTATCTCGATTTTATTTACATTTTTATGTTCATTTTTTATTTTATTTTATTTACTTTCTTCACTATATTAATCATCGTCATCATCATCATCTCAGCCAAAAGACGTCCACTGCTGGTCAAAGGCCTCCCCCAAGGATCTCCACAACGACCAGTTTTGTGTTGCTCGCATCCAGCAGCTTCCCGCGACCTTCATCAGATCGTCGGTCCACCTTGTTTGAGATCTGCCCACACTGCGATTTCCGGTACGCAGTTGCCACCCGCCCCAGCGGCCATCAGTCCTGCGAGCAATGTGCCCTGCCCACTGCCACTTGAGCTTAGCAACTCTTTGGGCTATGTCGGTATCCTTTGTTCTTCTGCGTATTTCCTCATTTTTGATTCGATCACGCAGAGAAACCCCGAGCATAGCTCTCTCCATTGCTCTTTGAGTAGCCTTGAGCCTTCTGATAAGGCTCATAGTGAGCGACTACGTCTCAGTCGTCTCAATCTTTTCTTGCACAGAAAAGATAAATCGAATTAATAGCATGCACATCATATATTTTTTTGAGTGGCGTAGTCAAAACAACAATTAACATTTTATCTTTTCTTATATTATCTTTCTTACACGAAAAAAGGTAAATCAAACTCGTAACATGCACATCACTACGCTACTAAAAGTTAGCTCCAACATCGGCCAAGTATCCTTAACCTTAGCGAGCGTCGTTACATTGATAGATACAGCCATTTGTCCGGAACATCCCGCGGCGACTTAGCGGGAGTAACTTTTTATTTTTGATGCAAAACTATAAATCTCCAATATGAGAGACGATTGTTCCGATTCCGATCGTTCATTTTACGAGGGTGTACCGTTCCTTATTTATTGCCGGTTGTTTTCGGCGAGTGTTAAAGCTAAGCAAATGAGTTTCGATTTCGCTATCGCGGTCCTCTGGCTTTATGCGTCTTTCAATTGTTTTTAGTATGGCTTATCATTATTGTATAAAAAAAACAATTGCAACATGTACGTCAGCCCCCCTAGACAAATAGTAAAACGCTAATAGAATCTCAAAATAATAACTAAAGCTATTAGTTATTGTTCTGAGAATAGAATAGAAATTAAATAGAATGATTATTGTATGGAATTGACATAAACGTCTTTTATACGTATCGTTGACTTATGTCAATCCCGTACAAAAATGATTCATATTTGATTTCTATTAGCGTTTTGCCACTTGCCTAGGGGGGCAGAGCTCCACTTGAGAATGGCTCGACTGATTTGGCTAATTTATTTTTTGTTGTGTTCGTAATTAATTGTACAAGTTTTGTATATAAAAAACCAAGGGATACGGGTATTCACTCATGCGGACGAAGTCGGGATGACGTATTGGCGTCATCCCAACTTTATAAATTTCCAATAGGCGTGTATCGTTAGAGAGTAGCTGCGGATCGTGCTCGGTGGCGTGCACTTGGAGTGGCCTATGTCCAGCAGTGGACTAGTATTAGGCTGATGATGATGATGATGATGATGAACCGTGTATGTCACTGAACTCCTCCTAAAAAGGTGGACCAATTTTGATGTAATTTTATGTGTGTTTAAGTGGGTAAGTGTGCCCAGTAGGTGGCGCTGTAATATGGGTATTCACACAAGCAGACAAAGTCACGAGCGAGTTACTAGTCAATGTATAATTACTAAAAGACTACATACATTAGCAGAGGCCTATGTTCAGCAGTGGACTGATACGAGCTAAATAAGATGACCTAGATGTTGAAGAAAAACAAAGAGGGGGATCTTTCACTTACATACAAACTGGTCTCGGTACCCAAACAATTTGTTACGCCACGATATCCTAAAGAGTAAGCTTATTATTTAATAGTGATTTTGTTATAAATTTATTTGTTTATCTCAAGAACTAAAATCAGGTTCAAATGCAAGTTATCATTACATAACTATATTTGCTATTTTCACTACCAAGTGAAGTCCGCCATGTTGCAAAAGTTTAAATAAAAAACTTTAAAAGAATCTGCGTAAAAAAATAACTTATTGATTTCCAACCTCAAAGACGTCAAGTATCATTTTAGAATAGAATATAATAATGTGTACTGCATATTGGTTTATTATATTACTACCTAAAGTTCCAAAAAGGGTCAACGAAAACATCATAGAAAACTTAACGACGACGCTACTACGTCATCATTAAAGTTGATTGGCGTCTCATATTGAGGCAGTAAATTGCTAAATGCTAATAATATACATCAAACTCAAAGTATACTATAATTATTTTTTCAATAATAACATGTTGACGTCAAACGCTACAAAAATGTATATAACAATAATAAACCTCTGAAGAAGATGTATAACTATTCTTATTTGAATACACAAACACATGAAACATTTACGTTAACTTATTACGCTTCTGTATTCAAAACCTAATTAAAACTTACAGTATTCGGCAAAATTTGCAGCCAGTATTCGTTGAAATATAAACATAACAATATGAAAACTCATCTTGCAATTAGAACCAAACAACGGGTAGGTATGTAATAATTTACATGCATTTCTGCAACTGAAAAAGTTATAACAGTGAACTTATTCGAATAACACACTATATACGGATTTGATCGTGTTCATTTTAAATATTGTATAATCACAGGTTACGGGCAGAGTAATCTCAAGCAATCGTCAATTGTTTTCAAATCGGGTGAGTTTCGAATTTTTATAAGTGTTTTAATAAATAAACAATAACAAATTGAATCAGAAAATGTTTACGTAACGCTATTAAAACAAATTAAACTGATTAATTTGCTATAATAAAACAAACAAATAACAACGCTAAGTTTTACCAGTTTATTGGTAAGCGAAAATAATCCTTATAGTTTCAGTAAGTGTAACCAATATACTACCAATCAACTACCTTACCTATTATGTAAGAAAACGTCCTATTTGGCGCACGTTAACCTCCAATGTATAAAACATAAAAACATAAAAGTATTCTAATACGTCATAGTTTCATTTAATTTCCTTCGCAATATCATCTCAGCGACCTCTGACAAATAACACGCAGGAAAAACTGAGTTGTCGCGTTACATTTACTCGAGCTTCGGAAGATGTCTAACAGATGGCGCTACTAGTGGTGATAGTCGAAACAAATTGCGCTAAGCCCATGGGAATTCTGAAGGCTTCAAATCCCTTTATATCGTTGGAAACGATAGGATTGTATACTATCTTTTGCTAGATAACATTTCAATACTTACGTAATTTGATTAGTCATGAAAAATATTTATATATTGTTTAAATCGAAAATATTAACGTAATTTTTGTGCATAAATTAAAACTTAATCAAACATATTAATTAAAATTAGTAGCTCATGATATTTTTTTTTTTTTTTTTTGTTAAAAGGAGGCAAACGAGCAGGCGGGTCACCTGATGGAAAGTAATCACCGCCGCCCATGGACAGCCGCAAAACCAAAGTAATCGCAGATGCGTTGCCAGCCTTGAGAAATGAGTTGGATCTTGAGGAGGGAGTAGGAATTGGGAGGGGGGAGGGGGGAGAGATGGGCCTCCGGTACTTTCACTCACCGGACGAAACACAACAGCAACGAGTGCCATTGTTTTACGCCGATATTCTGTGTGATATGAAATTACCTATATGTCTCATCATCATTATCATCAATTCAGGCAAAAGACGTCCTCTGCTGGGGAAAGGTCTCCTTTAAGGATCTCCGACAACTTATTTATGTACAACTTTCTTTTTTATTAAAGCCTATGTTACTTAGCGCTAATGTAGCATTCTAATGGAGAAAGATTTTTTAAAATCGGTTCACTAGTTCTTCAGTTTATTCGTTACAAACATACAAAAATACAAAGCCTTCCTCTTTATAATATTAGTATGAAGTATGAAAAGATAAATATTTTTGACGAGCAAAGCAGTCATATTAAACCCGCATTAAATTTGGCATGGTTAAGCTAATACCCATAATTGGAGCGATAAGACTTGATTTGCAAAGGTGGTCCTTGCCCAGCACTGGGCACTATAATATACAGACTATTTACTTACTCAGTTTATGTGAAATGATTGTATCAGCCTTGTATTGTTGCATTAGTCTCTTTCTCTTTCAAAAATAAAACGAAACATTAAATCTATGTGATCTAAGAATCAAGCACACTAATATCATTAAGCCGTCTTCCAAAGTTACTTATAATATTTTACTAAACGCATAAACCCCATTAGTAATTGTTTTGCTCGAGGGCTGTTTCGATGAGTTTTAGTTATTAAATTTAGCACGCAGAACCTAGGGTGTCTAAATTTAGTTACCAAATGGATAACGGTTGACTGAATATAAACTTCAATATGATGTGGATGTGATTCAATAATTCCCTGAGTTTAATCGAACTGACCAGAAATAGAATATTAATGTACTTATTACACTATATATTTTCTAAATTCACCTTAGCTATGTTTATTTATATTATCATTTATATGCATAAACTCTGTATTATATATTTATTTCCCCTTTGTATGTAGTTTATTTGATATTATTATTATAATTTTGTTTATTTTTACTGGCACCCATTTTTATTTTCTTTGGATTGGATTGCGGCTGGCCGAATAGTGCGTTGTAGGCCTTACACCTTTAGAATCTCTGTTCTGTGCCTCAATTGCGTATCACTAATTCATCGAATTTGATGGGATGTTCACATTAAAAATCAGTATAAGAAAAACTTACAAGATACTTTTTTTTTCTGATACGCCTGTTAGAGCAATCGTCCACCTGATAACCTGCACCTTTATAACCTTTTGCCGCTTGCTCTATAAATCAAGAATATTATGATGACTTCACTGGATCTTATATTCTTCAGACCAGAACGCAGCAAAGCAGCAATAAGTGTGAGGGTTAGTAGCCATCCAGAAAGTTTCTTTAAAATAATGAAGCTAAGTAATGGTATCGTTATTCAAATAAAGAAATCATTTTCGGAAAAAAAACGAAACAAAAATGATCCCCTTAGCTGTCAGACGCAGGTGGTGCGAGCGTAACTAATAAAGAAATAATTATGAGAAAGGGCCTACCACTTGGCAATTCGGAACGTTTATTAAAACGGTAATAACCGAGTTCGGTTCAGGTGATATCGGTTGACTTTTTATATACAAATATATTTTACAGTACGGTAATTTTGAGTGCTACTTTCAGTGCAGCTATTGCAACAGTTGGCCATCGCCAACTATAACGCCATAGTAAAAAAATAGTAATATTAAAAATAAAACTTAAGGACAAACTAAAAAAAAAGGAGTAAGTAACAGAAAAATAGCAAATGCAATAACCAGCTGTGGTACAAAAATGGGAATAAAATAAAACAAGGTCACAAAACTTTGCGAGTGTGAGTGTGCCAGTGTGTCTGTGTGTGTGTCTGTGTGTGTGTGTGTGTAAAAATAAACATTGTGTCACCTATGACGTTTTTTTTTAATTTGGTTTTTTTCTTTTACTTTTTAAACTATTATGATCACTTGCATTGGAGTAATTATTAACGGGATTATTACCACCTTAGTTAGTAATGTTTTAGTAGTTTCAATTCGAAGCAGATACTTTCGCGTAACTTAATTATTAGTTATTAAAAAAACCTTTCCTGCTGAAGCATTGACAGCTTATATATTTATAAAATTTATAAATTACAGTGAAAAAGCTAAACGCCCACCCGACCCAGCCAGTAATCGAACCTGGCCTGGGTCTTCCGCAATCCGGGCGGCTGCACTTTTTCACTGTATTTTATACACTTTTTAAATATTTATTTTAGCTTCAGTGCAGCAATTAGCACTTGAAAAATTACTTTTATAGCTTGTTATAGTCTGAATCATCCTCTCCACAGCTGCATTAAATAGTTTTAATGAATTTAAGCTCCGCCAGTGAAATTTTCATAAACGTAATTGAAACTAAAATTCGGTGACACCACTTTTGCATTCATTATGGAATTAATTGAAAAGGATAATACTGTGCTAGCTTGCTTTATAATGTATACCTCTCAATTTTTAAATTAAGATATAATTATATATAAGTCTCACATGTTAATTAATAAAACTTCAACTATTCATAGAATTATTATTCATTATTAGCTGGCTTTTATTTGGAAATATTTTAGTTTTAAGTTTTTACAACACGTAGTGTAAGACTAGATGTAAGTAGTCTTACAAGCAATTTTAAACATGCTACTACAATGTTGGTAAAGCGCGAGCTTTTAAAAAACAGGAACGAAGATAAACGAACAATCTGGTGAAGGTTACAGAAAGCCTTCATATCAAACCGAAGAATCTTTAATAGTAAAGACATATATTCAACAGAAAGTCCAGTTATAATGACGCCTGACCTTTTTTTTGTAGTTTAGATTTACAATTGGACCCCGTAGGTGGCGCTGCTATAGGGGTCCATCATGGGATACGGGTGTTCTTAAGCGGACGAATGATTTATTTGTTTTGCTGGCATGGAAGCTGTCAACGTTTTGTTTGCTTTGTTGTCATGGAAACTGTCAAAGCGGTACGAAATCCGCCGGACAACTAGTGTATATTATTTATAATCTGAATCTCGGAAACGGCTCCAACGATTTTCATGAAATTTAGTATGCAGGGAGTTTCATGGGCGATAAATCGATATCTTAGCTAGGTTTCATTTTTAGAAAACATTATATAAAAAAATAACGAGCAAAGCTCGGTCATCCAGATACTAACCATAATATACCATATACATAAGGATGGTATCAACATATAAAGATCTAATTATGGATCTAAATAAAGATACACATTACATTAATCATCAATAGAATGTAATTGATTATTATGTCTATTAACGTTGAAAGTGAGAGTGAGTTTATTGTATAGTATAGTAGGTATAGTACAGTGTACTTACCCCGTAATACCAAAACCATTACGTTGGATGGTTTCGTAAATGACGATCTTTTCAGACTCAGAAAACGTTGCGCCGATGAAAACACCAACTTTCTTGCCTCGCAGCTGCAATGGGTTGGTACCTGCAACAGTAAATTAGTAAGAAAGACGACAGAAAAGAATATTGTCTTGATATGAACCATATAACATGCATGTTCTGCTGGTGGACTGAAGCCGTCCCTCAAGAAAAGTAGCACACAGTGAGATTGAGCCATCACCCACCGAGATGGAACTGCGCTGGGTTTAAACAACTTTCATCTTACTACAAAAATCAGGACAAACAGCTTAAGTTATTTCCAAAGCATCGATATCATTTTGTTTTATATTCGGGTGCTGCCTGTGGAGGCTGGTCTGCCCTTGCTCTTGCTTACTTATTCAATTTATATTATTATTATACTCGTATAAATGTTTATATAATTTTTAACGCAAATTTTGTTGCGAACAAATTACAAAAACACAAATGTTGAAAAAATTTCCACGAGCAGGGTTTGAACCTGCACCCTTCTGACATACCGGGTCAGGTGCTCTTCCAATTGAGCTATCGTGGTTCTAACCAGCCCGCCGAAATTATTCAACACTATTTACTTTTTACTTTGAAAGCCAAAGGCGCCCATTCAATGTTAACAACTACCGTCATTAACATCCGATCATAATATTTTTTTTTTTTTTATACTCGTAAACTTTAACTTTGTTTTTCTTAGACAATTTTGGACTTATATTTAGTACCTACTGTATGACATTGTGAAAATTTTAATTGGTATCTGATGTAATTTGTGCAAACTTAGATATTTTTTTATTTTGTAGTTTTTTTTAAGTGTTGTGATTGTCCTTTTTTTGTGTGTTTATTTTTGATGGAAAGTGTCCTTTTATGATATTTCCAATTTTCCAATATTTTTAACGCTGTAAGGGAGAAAAGAGCTTGACACTTGCTGAGTTTCTTGCCGGTTCTTCATAGTACCATGTCTTCCGCCCAGAGTAGACTTACGAACCGATGGCATAATAACGTTCATAAGAGCTATTTGTGGCCTAAACTGAATAAATAATTTTGAATTTTGAATTTTGAATTCAGTTCACCAAACCGGTGAGGCCTATGTCTAGCCGTGGACTGGTAGGTGTGTAGGCTGATGATGATGATGATGATGATGAAACCGGTGAGGTAGCCTCGCGAAAGTTGCATAATTTGCAAGATAGCAACCAGAATGCACTAGCCTATGCAACATCGAGCTAATGAGAGAATCAAAGTGCTGATACACGAGTTGGGTAATGAAAAACTTTCATGATTATTTACATATAATTATACGCAAATATTGTTCAAATTGTAATTTGTTCGCAACAATATTTGCGTATGTAAATAATCATAAATATAGCTTGCCGTATTCTTAACTGATCTTTTAATGTTTGTAAAAATATTAAGATCGGATGTTGATGACGTAGTTGTCGACATTGAATAGGGCTCCTTTGGCTTATAAAGTAAAAGTGGATAGTGTTGATTAAATTCGGCGAGTTGGATTGAGCCACGACAGCGTAGTTGGCAGTGCACCTGACCCGGCATGTCATGGGGTGCTGGTTCGAATGCCGCTCTTGGAATTTTTTAAACACTTTGTCTTTTTTTTAAATAATTAACTTTCATTTAAATTTTTACGGGATGCCAGCTAGGAAGCATTCCTGTCTTTCGGTGGTCTGTATTCGGTTGTTGTTAAATACTTTTATCAGTTGTTGACCCCTGAAAATGTTAATCACTATGGTTCCTGTCAAACCACTGTTTGTGCCACTACCCTAATGTTACATCATCATCAGCAAGTTATTAAGCACTAGCTAGACTTCGCACGGGTGGACATTTCTTTTTTAATATAGCCTATGTTACTCAGCGTTAATGTAGCATTCCAATGGTGAAAGAATTTTATAAATCGGCCGCTGGAAGGGAATTCCACTTTTTTAGCTGTCCGCATCAAGGATGATGACGCAAAGCACAGGTGGTATTCATTGACATTTCTTCTTACCCGAATCATATATAGCTCCATAAGCATGTTCAAGAAGTTTCCTGCTCATTGGCTCCATGGTACAACCCTGCTTGTAGTGCACCCTGAAGAACTGGGCGTCGAACTTGTTCATGCCGTTGACTTTGCCCAGATAATTAGGCACCTCCGGGTGGTTGTAGCCCCCGTGACTTTCCTCACTGGACACCATGTCGACCTGATTGAGAAGGGGAACAGTGTTAGTTGTACACACGCCTGCATACTACACTACCACAAAGTCTCGAATTTCCTTAATAGATTTCAAACTTTATGTGTATGATGTTATGGTTGAACATTTGTGAACACGGTGATACACAACTTCAATACTAGAAATAAGAAAAACTTGTAATGCCACTGTTCAAGTTGCAAAAGGTTCTTGGCTCTTTCTTGGGACAAGGTATACACTACTATAATAAAATACATAGTACTGTACAAGTTTAAAAATCATGTAAAATCTTCTTTACTCAAGAATGGTTATTATACAGTCAAATAATATGTAGATGACAAAACAGCCTGGTTACTCGTATAATAAAAATCCACATCCTCATCTTTCATTATACTTTAATATCTTAGTGCTGATATGATAGCCTTTTTCAGCAGTATCCTACAGTTTACAAACAATATTTATGTTGCGTTAAACAATTCATTAAGTTCTTAGATTACCTCTTGCTTGCTTAACTTATTTTTATTATTATTATACTCGTATACTTTAACTTTGTTTTTCTTTGACATTTTTCGATATATATTAGTACTGTTCATTGTGAAAATTGAAATTGGTACCTACCTGATGCAATTTTTGCCGGTTCTTCTCGGTACAAGATCTCCCACCCAGAGTAGACTTACGAACCGATGGCATAATAACGTTCATAAGAGCTATTTGTAGCCTAAACTGAATAAATTATTTTGAATTTTGAATTTTAAATTTATTGAAGAAATCTGTCACTTTGTACACACATGAATGTCTACTGCCCAAGCTTAGGGTCTACTCCACAGAACAGTTAACCTTATTTATATCTATTCCGTGGTCTACTCAAAGCTCTGATCGCTTAGAATTCAAATGTATTTTTATGTATGTTTTGTGTAATATATCTGTATTTTAAAGCGCAAGAGATGGCGCAGTGGATTAAAGCAACTTTCGCAAAGGCCGGTCATTGGTTGGGTAACCAAAAACTTATCATCTTTTAGCTTTAGCAGTCGTTAACAACTACCAATACGCACTCGGCCCGTGTGGTGGTTTATGGCCCGTTCTCCCTATCCATTTATAGGGAAAACTCGTGCCCCAGCAGTGGGGACGTAAAATGAGCTGATGATGATGATGATGATAATGGTGTATGTCTACTGCCCAAGATAAAGATCTACTCAGCGCTCTGATCGCTCAGCATCTAGATGTTGATATTTTTTGTGTACGTATCTGTAAATTAGATAATGTTTATCATCCTATCTATCTACACGAAATGTTTTTTGCCTACTGCACGCTTTGGTTGTAACTGTAAGTGCATTAGGCACCTAAAGTTTTAAAATACACATAATCTAAACCTAAAAGACACGTAAAATAAATGATTTATAATTTATCAAAAAAATTACACACCGAAAAAGTAAACATAAATATCTTTAAGTAAAACGTATTAATAACAGTGTTTATAAATGTTTTGTTTGTCAATTATATATATATATATATAAATATATATGTAAATATTATTATTATATATATATATATATATAATAATATTGGGGCACGGGTTATAAAAAACCGTATACACAGACAGTCATTAGTATATTTAGAATTGAATATAAACATATTTATTTACCTGTTAGGAATATTTACTAAAACTAAATTTGCTCGTTAATTATGTTTGGGTTCTGTCGGTTAAATGGGGCCCTAAAATGTAACAAAAGCCTATAATGAGGTTTTGAACAAATGTTTGGCACCTACCCTTTTAATTTACTCTGCAAATCCTCCTTTTTGGTATACGAAAGCCCCTGAAGGGTTTCAAATTATGTGGCGGTTCTCCCGTCCCCCTTTCTCAATGCTTGGTGTCCTAGGTCTTTCTAAATACCCGACATACCTATCAGCTGAATGGCACAGGCTGTGGTCACGGGCTAGCGGTCGGTGCAAAGGCGTTAAAACCCTCTGCTTAATATTTTATTTTTATTTTATTTTATTTTCTTTTCTTTATTTAAGAACCACTAAAAGTTTTAACATCAAAACTTAATTATGATATGCACGACAATATATAAACAATATATAATATACAAAGATAAATGCACAACTAATTATAACCTTGATTTACATAATACTTTTGTTGTATAAAAAAATATATTAAAAACCCCAAATTGTCTCAATACCCTTACGGACCACGGTATTGTGTCAGCCAGGATGTCGGGATAGTGTTTCTGCCACGCAGGATTTTATAAGGATAGAGCGTAGCATATTTCAGGACGACAGTCTGAGTCCTTTATGGTTTTGTCTAGCTTTGAATTCTCTCAGTACTTTGTTAAGAAATTCAAAGTTAGGCTGTCGACTGCGGAGAGGGGGTGAAGTTATGTCGCATTTGTTGTACACGGATGACCTCAAGTTATTCGCACCAAACCGGATGAAACTGCTGAAAATTACTGAGACTTTCAGCAGTACCATCAAGATGGAATTTGGGGTGGATAAGTGTGCGGTTATGCATGTACAGCATGGGAAAGTAGTAAATTCAACCTATTTAAAACCCTCCGATACGATAAACTTCAGATTTCTCTCTGAAGTTGAAACATATAAATATCTTGGTATGTCACAGTCTTTGAATATTGATAACGGGGACATAAAACAGTCATTACGGGAGCGATTCTTTTGCCACCTGAGAAAAGTACTTAACGGTCTTTTATCGGGTGGCAATAAGACGATGAGCAGCGTATAATTCGGTCTGAGTCCATCTTAGTAGATGGACTCAGACCGAATTGTACGCCTTGGATAGAAGAGTCCGTCAAATGCTCACGACTTTCAGAATGCTACACTCGCGCTCATCTGTTATGAGGCTGTACATCCCGCAGAGATGTAGGGGTCGCGGCTTTTTAAATGCCAAGGACCTACATAACCGTGAGATGTGCAGTCTCAGTGAGATGTCGTGGCAGTTGATAGACACTTTACACCGCTGTCCTTGGCAACAGAAAACTGGCGCAAACCAGTGGTGCTAAGCACTCTCGATCGCATGGACATATGGAAGAACAAGGTGCTACATAGACACTACTATCGGGCTCTTGGGGGAAACTGAAGGTTTTGTCTGTGCCATTGAAGATTAAGTTATCAAGACGAATAACTACCGGAAATATATTATGAGGGACGGTACGGTCGACATCTGTCGGGCATGCCGCCGTCCAGGAAAATCACTCCGACATATTATTTCTGGTTGTTCTCATCTTGCTAACGGAGAGTATTTGCACAGACACAACCAAGTAGTCAGAATAATTCACCAGCAACTTGCTATTGAATATGGTCTTGTTGAATCGGAGGTGCCGTACTATAATACCTGCGCCAGTACTCGAAAATGGTCATGCAACGCTCTACTAGGATCGCTCTATCATTACGGACAGGACTATTGTCACCAATAAGCCTGATATCGTGGTCGACCGATCCCAGCGCCGGTTGATATCACCATACCTCATGATGAGAACCTCGTGAAAGCCGAGAAGGACAAGCTAAGTAAGTACCTTGACTTGGCTCACGAGGTTACCGCCATGTGGGATGTGGATTCAACCATTATTGTACCAATAGTCATTTCGGCAAACGGTCTTTAAGCCAAGAGCCTCGATCGACAACTAGAGAGGCTCTCGCTGAAAGGTTGGGTCAAGGGTCATATGCAAAAGGCAGTACTCCTTGACACGGCACGTTTTGTCAGGAGGTTCCTCACTCTGCAGTCCTGACCACCGGTAGCTTGGGCCCTGCCCCGCTGCTGGCAGTACTATAGGATTAGGTTTTTATAATGTTTTATTGTTTTTATAATATTAAAATATTGTTAAATCTAGTTTTAAGAAAAAAAATAAATAAAGAGTATAATATAAATTTTATTTCAGACGTACAATAAAGCTCACAAGCTATGTTAGTATTATAATTCAAAATCAATATTTAATTTAATTTAATTACATTTAAATAATTTGTTACATCACTGGATTGAATGCGCGCCGAAAGTATAAAACAGCTCATGGCTATTTTTCGACTGGCGCGGCATTGTCATAAAAGCGACGATATATAATTTGTCTAAAGAGAACCAGAGCAAAAGTGATTTACCTTATTGTACAAGTTCTCCTTGAACTCCAAGACACTATCGGACTTGGGAAATATTCCCGACATCCCGGTGATGACGACCTCATCTCCTGACAAAGGTTTCACGACCGTAGAGGGCACTTCAACAACCTGAGGTATCGGCGTCATGGTGCCGACTAGTTCACTACACTCCCAAACAAGTCCAATTTCGACTATCGAATCCGGAAAAACAAAAAGCTTTCTAGTATGACCTCTTTCGAGCTCTGACGATATATTAGACACATTAATTTTAACTTTATAACTTTGCCATAAGATCGAAAACCAAAAACAAATTTCAACATACACTACCCGTTAAAGGGTTAAACAAAATGGTTGATGTTTTTAAGCAGCTTAAGTTTGGGTCACACTGAGTTTTTTTTTATTGAAAGCATTATTATTGAGCTAAGATGCAGGATGATCGAATGGGGGGTGCTGGCAAGGCCGGCTTAATCCTCAGACTATAGTCCACTTGATGGAGATTTCAGGGCTTTTCTGGGAAGAGCTAAGAATCTTGTTTTACAATCCATCATTACATCACATCTTATTTTACGTCGTAGGACGACCACTCCTTTGTTCATCCCCCAAAGTAAGGCGACCGCGCTTGAACTCGCTATACCAACGGTAGATGGTTGCTTTTGAAGGTCCTTCATCCATAAATGCCATTTGAAGTCGATCAAATGACTCATCAGGCCACATTTAAAATCGTAGAAAATCATCGCACGAAAATGGTCTCGATGCAGATCCATTTTTAAATGAGACACGATATAATTTAATTTGGCTCTCGAAAAAATGTGGAGGGAAATTAGAAATTCGAATAATGGTATTTTTACTTTTAAATAACCAAATTTTTCAAAATAATTACAAATGCCCAGTGCCTTATACATAAAACTTTTTTTCGCAAATCTTTCTGAGTGGCCTAGTGAGTAGATGTAACTATTTATAATGATTGTTTTAAAAATTCTATTGGTTTTTAATAGACGTACTCAATGTATCCACAGCTTGATATTCATAGGAACTCAATAAACGTAACTATTTTAAAATAATTAGCATCAATGAAAGTAAAATTTTGTAGACAATACTCATAAGCATTGTTTACTGTTACTAACACCTGTATTTAATCAAACTAATTTTCATTCATTAAAACTTTATTTGTAAGTTTAGTTTGTAAAGTCGCCACCAATAATTATTTGAAATAGCCACCAAATAATAGATGTTGTATTGAGTGTTTCTTAGATTTGAGATGCATATAAACTGATTAATGTTTGATGGCGCAGTGGTAAACGCGCTCGTCTGCGATTGCTGAGGTTAAGCAACTTTCGCAAAACCGATCATCGGATCCTCCGTGCTTTGAAAGTTGAAAGGCACATACGTTGGTCCCAGTTGCATTAGCAGTCGTTACCAACCACTGATCCGCACTGGGCAAGCGTGGTGGTTTAAGGCCTATTTTCTCTATCCATCTAAAGGAAAGGCTCCTGCCCCAGTAGTAAGGACATAAAGCGAGCTGGTTATGTGATGATGAATTTCTTCACTTTCAAAAGCTGGTTATTACTCCTCCACACCTCTTATATATTGATTTTGTTTAGACCACATTTAAAAACTGATGATTCTGATATAACAATTATTGTTTTAATACCATAGAAGTGCTTAGTACTTCCTATAATGTTACAAGTAGTGTAAGCCTTTCATTCCATTATAAAATGTTAAACTATCGTGGTCACTTCATCGTCATCATCATCATCTCAGCCAAAAGACGTCCACTGCTGAACAAAGACCTCCCCCAAGGATATGAGGGGTATTTGCCGTAATCGCCACGCTTGGTAGGCGGGTTGGCGATCGCAGTAGGTTGAGGGTAACCTCAGAGAGATGCTGCTGCCCATCCTCTGGAATGGTCCCTTAGTCGGCTTTTACGACACCCACGGGAAGAGATGGGTGGTGCAATTCTTTATCCCCGGCACCACATAGGGGAAATTTGAAATGAAATGAAATTTATTTGGGACAAAACAGTTCAAACATACAGATAAAAATGAAAAAAAAAAGCATATAGGAGTGTTCCAAAACGGTTCCGAGTCCGACTTAGCAAAATGCTAGCCTTGAGGCAACACAAAAGTAACATACAAAAATAGCAGCCTTATTATCAAAAATGAAATAAATCTATAAATTTTAGGCTGTATATTCCGAATCCCTTCCTCTAGTATTAAAAACGGAATATACATTTAACAAACAGAAACAGAAACGAAACAAAAATTAAAACTTTGCGCGTGTTTTTGAAGCTTATATCTGCAGTCTCCTTATTTTGAGCTATAGATGTCATAAAATGGTCATTCACCATTCTGCATCGTACTCAATCCAATTCATATTATTAGATTCCGAAACTCGTATCAATAATGCTACTTGAAAATCATTTGAATCGTAATAGGAGAACTTTAATGAAAGACGCCTTTTCACATCCACCTTTATTGCATCGGCAAATAGATTTTCTCACAAAACAAATGCAGCCACATCAAACGCAGCAATATCGTTTTACTGTGCTTTTACGTCTCCGATCACACGTGACGTGAGTTTTGTAAGCAATCGCAGGAGTGAATGGATTCTGAAGCTGCAACATGTTTTTTATTGTTTTGTTATATCACTCTTTATTCATGCTATAAACAGATGAGTTTTACTTTACTTTTATGTTGGACATAAAATTTGCAGTGTGAATGCATAAGGTTAAATTAATAACTAATGCATTATTTTTTCTTTAACAACTTTGAATAATGAACGTTGAACATTTATTTATTTATTTTATTATGGCACAGTAACAGTCTAATTGAAAAATTCATTATTAAAAATAAAAATAAAGTAAATATACATAAAACAATATCGGTCAATTGACCCAATATTGGAGAAGAAGAAGAAGAAGAAGAAGAAGTCAGCCTGTCGTAACCTGTGTGGCACCGCACCGACGGAGCCGAGAAACCTGCTGCGTCCAGCGATACCGACGACGCACTATGGGGCCTTCTCATACATAGTGATGATAAGAAGTCAATGAAATCAAATAGGATTATATGTAAATATTATTATTGTTTTTTATACTTGAAGGTATGCACAATGTTGACTTCATTCTATTTTTTCCCTACTCTCTGTTGTATTATGTGTATTGATGTTCAAAGTTCACATTCGGCGCTAATTCTTCGTCAAAGCTGGGTGATGCAAAATTTTAGTGTTGAATTCATTGTTAGATTTCTCGGAAACTATCAAAGTTATTTACAATATTTAAAAAGAAAATTGTAGACGAACGTATGTAGATTTACGCATTCTAAAAAATATAAAAATAGATCGTTAAATAGTATGTATTAACTAGTTAAACTAAAATGATATGGATTTTTATAGTGTTTATTATATAAAAATCATTATTTCTGTTTACGGCATTTCTCCCGCAGAAATATACAATAGTACAACATTATAAAGGGTCTTGCAATCATTTTATGAATTCAGAAGTACGGGAGAGTTGCCGGTTTTTTTTAAATTTAATTTAAAATATTTAGTTCAAATCAATCAATTCACATCAACCTCTATATGTCTTACTAGAATTCAACTTTTAAGGTCTATATATTTAAATGCATTTATATGCTATGTGTTTCATCAAGTGCCATAGTTTTTAGACATTTTTAGTAAACGTTGCGAGACAGTTCTTTCAAAAAAGTGAAATTTCCGCTGAAATTACTGGGATCGATCAAAGATTAATCGAACGATTTCATGTTATTCTGCAGTGCATATCAAGTGGGTTTGAGCTGGATGAATAGAAATTTAAACTTTATAATTTAAATACTGCGCGCTTATTCGTTCAGATATATTCGTGGTATCCAATGAGCACTACTGTGCACAAAATACTGATCCACGGTTATGAAATTTGTATCAAAATGTATGGTGCTCATTGGCCTTTTGAGTGGAGAATCATTGGAAGGCCGAAATAAAGGTTTTAAAAATTTTAGAGAAAATTACAGCAGAAAACTTCAAGAATAGATACTTTATGTGATATTATAAATAGGATGCTGGTTACTTCTGACCCATTAGTGACAGCTCTAAGAACATTAAATAACTCTCAGACACGAAACCAGTTCCTTAAAGATGCAATAGAAATATTTAAACAGCCTAATCTAGATTCGACTTTCGAGTAATATCATTTTTAGATTAATAAATCAATATTTTGTGAAAAATCCGTTATATATTTTTAATTTTATGATATTTTGAATAAGAAATAATATTTGGCAAAAAATTAACAAATGCTTAATTATTATCACAAATGTATAGTTTTGGCCCCACTGTGCGACGCTGTACGTGTCCTGACTTCATTACTCTACGAAGGCGGAAGTACTCGTAGAGTACATGCGAGTGAAGTCCAACGCCACTCTGAGAGTCGAGCGGTTGGAGTCCCGCCACAATGTGAATTTTTATTCATTTGTAGTGAGAGTACCGACCGACCATCTGTCAACCTTCATGAAAGAGGACTATCGGCCGAAAGGTGTCATGTTCCGGCGGTTCCGTGTACGTGTAGCATAGTTTTTAATTTATACATATTTTTTGTATGTATGTTAGTCTGTAAGGTAACTATTCTATGGGCGTCTTTATATTTTAGCATCGTGTACACTGTTTTGTTGCCTGAAATAAATAAATCTATTTTATTCTATTCTATTATTGCTTTGCACAGCATTCAAGAAAAAACACAAATTATAATAATAATATGTGAAAACTTTTACATGCAAGAGACAAAAAAGAAATAAAAAAAGTTAATATAAAATTTATATACTTAAATAACAATTAATAATTAATAGATTAAATTGGGCAAATTGAAATTATAATGATTGTAACGATTTTTTAAATATTTGATAAATTTGATTAAAAATATCGTAATCAGAATTCAGATCATGGCATGCATGACACATTCGGTGCATAGGATTATTGTAAGACATTATTGTTGGTTAGTGGTATACTGAAAAGCCTTGAGCAGCGAGTGGACCGAATGTTTTTAAAGAACTCAAATCTTATGCAGCAATAACAGGTCGGTAATCTTTCTGTGCTGTAAGCTTTTGAAAGTGAAGTGTCTCAATCTATCCTCATATTCTGGAAGCGACTGTCTTAAACCCAATCTACTACTCAGAAAACGCAAAAACCGTTTCTGGACGGCTGCTATCCTATTGATGTGGATCGAATAAACTGGTGACCGCAGAACAGTACTCTAGTATTGGGCGAACTGTTGAACCGTACAGCAGCATAATATACTTGGTTCTTTTAAATGGTTTGGAAATACGTTTTGTAAAACCAAGAGCCTTATTAGGATTGGATTTGGATGTACTGTAATTCGATGACGGGAAGCAGGGTTTAAAGTTGTCAGCGCGAGCGGTGCTATAAACGGAATCAAAATACTCAGCAATGAGATTAGCTACTTCAGAGCCCGAATTTGAGACATTGTCGTTATAACAATGTTTTTTGGTAAATCATTTGTTACCTTTTTGCTTTTATTATACCTCCAAAAAGCCTTGATGTTAACAGAAAGATCGATTTCTATTTTAGAAATATATTCATTGAAACACTCACTCATCAAAGCCTTATAACGCGATCTCAATAACGAGAAAATGTTTTAATCTCGTGGGTTTCTGTATATTTTGTATCTGCGATGATACTTGTTTTTCTCTGTACAAACCGGGTAACGTAGACTCCTACGCCTACTCAGCGGTGTATATTTAACAATGATGCTCCACAACATCATAAAAGAAATAATTGCACGAGAGAAGAAAACTCAGACCAACTTATCCCAGATCTATCTTGCACTTTTCATAATCAGTTTTTCGGAAGCAATCTCGTTCAGAGTTTATGTGATCACGAGATAAACCTAGCCCTGGTTTTTTAATTCTATTGGAATAGAAAATTCAATAGGCGGGTGGTGTGCGTCAATTCGTGCAAGAGGTTGTGCTCTTTGTACTACAAATTGTGGCAAAATATCCGATATCACTAAGTCATGAGCCCTATATTATTACAATAAGTAATATTATTCAGTTGTAAAAGTCCAGGAACATTTAAAAAATCCAATAGTAATTGGGATCTTGAATTTGTTGTACTATCACCAAGAGTTTCTGATGTATCCCAGTTTAGTAAAGGCAGGTTAAAATCACCAATTGATATTATCAAAAGACGAGTTTTGTCGTAGGACGAAGTGATTATAGTTTGGCAACCGTCCAAAAAACACTTCAATGAGTTATCAGAAATATATGATAATATGTACACTACACATATATTGATATAAATTCCGTGCAACTCATCCTCTAGAGTACTTTACCATACTGATTTTACGTTATAATTGAGACACTTTGTTACGGCTATCAGCACACCACCACCATGAGCCTTACCATATCGGTATTTAAAAGTTAAGTCACGATCTCGTCTTAATATTGTATACCGATCGTCAAACTACTCCACTGAAAATATTGTGTCATCCAACCACGTTTCACACAAACAAATAGTATCGTAGTTGCCATTAAGTACATTGTTTAAAATATCATGACGTTTGGACTTTAGACGACCTCCTAGGTCGAGTGGTTTGTACACCGTTTTCATGGTGCCGCCATCTCTGAGGTCCCGGGTTCGATTCCCGGTCGGGTAAATTTAGAAATTATTGTTTTTCTAAATTGTCTCGGGTCTGGGTGCTTTTTATGTATAATAAGAATGTATTTGAGTATTTTAAGTATGTTTATCCGTTGTCTAGTAACGAGTTTCATAACGAAGCTTCTCTTGGGCTAGATAATTGGTGTGAGTGTAGGAAAGTTTATTTATTTATTTAATATTCTGGTAATATACTTTTAATTCCATAAATAAAGCAAACACAAAAGTACAGCAGTATTATGTTATTAATTAAGAGAGGGGGAAAAAATATACTAAGCAAACAGGAAAAAAGCTTCTCTACAGACATCAACTTAAAGAGTCCATGTTCTGAAAACGTGTCCGTTGTGGATCCAGACTTTATACTGTAATTGTTTGGCCTTTATGCGAGCAGTGGCGTATAATAATTATTTTATTTAAAGGTGATGTTCCGATACATAGATTGGAGATTTTTCACCGCTAAGTCCCATTAAACTGGAGTTTAGTTTGTTCGTTGAATATCAACTTGTGTGTAATGTTTATAAATTTATAATAAATTTGATATTAATTATTTATATACAGGTAAGGTTTCGATCGAGTCTACCGTACCCCTTGAAGAAATTATTAATATAGATATGCAATTCAAATTTCATGCATCACTTTGTTTTTAAAATGCGTATGGTGTCATTGTAAATTTTGTTATCTTCAAAAACAATAATATTTTTTTTAATAATACAAAACCAAATAGTTAAAAACTTATCAAAACTGTAAATTGCTCTTTAAAAATAGATGTCCGGCTTCGAATTCTATCTTTGTATTTTTATCTTAAGGTTCGTTGATATATGTACTTGCTTACAATCTTCATAAAGGTAAAATAACAGTGCAACATTGTAGTATTCACTTTTAATATAAGATAGAGGATAGGGAATACTTACGATTTTTATTGTTGCTAAGCATGTTTTATATATATTTTTATCTCTTGTAGTCACATTTTTAGGTCCAGTTGTTTCCTTTTATCTTTCTATCAAAATTATTACATATTGTCTTCATTTTATTACAATACTTCTTTAGTTATTATAAAATTACTTCCATTCAATGAAAATTTATAAACAAAGCCTTGACAATCATGTCAAAAGTTTTGATGTCAAAGACAATATTTTCTTTTAAAAGTGTAATGTAAACTCTTTTTATGTAATTCTAAATTTGTATAAATTTAAATTAAATTGTGTTCTACGGTAAGGGTATATAAGCGTGCTGTCCTGCGGTCAAAGGCAGTCTAATTACGAGTTCGGACCAAGAAGAACCTAACTATAGGAGTCTAATTACGAGTTCTGACCAAGAAGAACCTAACTATAGAACCTCTGGCTGTCTATAGAACCTTCTGGCTGTCTGCGGAACCTCTACCTGGCCTAACCTCTACCTGGCCTGACCTCTACCGGTTTGACCTCTACCGGTTTGACCTCTACCGGTCTGACCTCTACCGGTTTGACCTCTACCGGTTTGACCTCTACCGGTCTGACCTCTACCGGTCTGACTTCTACCAGTCTGACCTCTGCCGGTCTGACCTCTGCTGCTGAAACAGTCTGACCCCGAGATCCTGTGAGGTACTGCTGAGCCAGTCTGACCCCCAGATCCTGTGAAGTGCTGCAAGATCCTGTGCGGTGCTGCTGAGTCAGTCTGACCCCGAGATCCTGTGAAGTGTTGCTGAGCCAGTCCTTCGCTACATACTGCTGAGGAAGCGCCATCTGGCGCTGATAGATTCCTCATCATAACCATCATCGGCCTATATTAGTCCACTGCTGGACATAGGCCTCCCATATTAACTGTTAGATTTTTGTATATAAATTGTTTTGTATAGATTTTGTAAATATTTTGTTATTATTAAACTTCATTTATTTTCTCTCTTTCAATTAAAAAAGTTGCTACATAACAGTTTGGCGCCCAACGTAACTATTAGCTCTGTTCTCTAAATTCTAAAAAATACACTTGCACGTTCTTTTACTTTTGGCTTAGATTCTCGACACTTTTCATTTTTCTACATATTAGTCTGCTCACTTTGAAATCATTTATGATATTTATATCTAGTTATTAGTTATTTATTTGTCACGATTAGATTATTATCTCTTTATACTCTTTAACTTTCGTTTGTTGTATCTACTGCTAATAATCATAAAATTAAATCTTTAGGTTACTTATGGTCAAACTCATTTAATAAGAGCTTTTGTTTTCCCAGAAATAACTCCCTCATTTTCTTGGGGTAGATTTTTTTGGAAAAAGTTTAACTTGGTACCTAATTTATTTTCTACAATATTTAATACTAATTTTCTACAATATTTAATAATAATTTTAATTTCTATCTTGATTTTAGGTAATGTATATATATATATATTTTGTTTTCATCTTCATTCTCTAGTTACTTTTTGGCTTTCTCATTCCTTATCATTTTCATGCTTATCATTACGTCTCCACTTTATACTTTACTTACTTTGCACCAGGCTCTACCCCTGCGTTGCGATGCGCTACTCCCTGTAAGTACTTTGCACCAGGCCCTACCCCTGCGTTGCGTACTTACTTGGGATAGCATCTTTTCTTCATTTGAGCGGTTGACAACTCGTAAAATAAGCCCTTGTCATACATACATTTTAATACTTACATTTTCATTTGTATATATATTTTTATTGTTGCTAAGCATGTTTTATATATATTTTTATCTCTTGTAGTCACATTTTTAGGTCCAGTTGTTTCCTTTTATCTTTCTATCAAAATTATTACATATTGTCTTCATTTTATTACAATACTTCTTTAGTTATTATAAAATTACTTCCATTCAATGAAAATTTATAAACAAAGCCTTGACAATCATGTCAAAAGTTTTGATGTCAAAGACAATATTTTCTTTTAAAAGTGTAATGTAAACTCTTTTTATGTAATTCTAAATTTGTATAAATTTAAATTAAATTGTGTTCTACGGTAAGGGTATATAAGCGTCCTGTCCTGCGGTCAAAGGCCAGTCTAATTACGAGTTCTGACCAAGAAGAACCTAACTATAGAACCTCTGGCTGTCTATAGAACCTTCTGGCTGTCTGCGGAACCTCTACCTGGCCTAACCTCTACCTGGCCTGACCTCTACCGGTTTGACCTCTACCGGTCTGACCTCTACCGGTTTGACCTCTACCGGTTTGACCTCTACCGGTTTGACCTCTACCGGTCTGACCTCTACCGGTCTGACTTCTACCAGTCTGACCTCTGCCGGTCTGACCTCTGCTGCTGAAACAGTCTGACCCCGAGATCCTGTGAGGTACTGCTGAGCCAGTCTGACCCCCAGATCCTGTGAAGTGCTGCAAGATCCTGTGCGGTGCTGCTGAGTCAGTCTGACCCCGAGATCCTGTGAAGTGTTGCTGAGCCAGTCCTTCGCTACATACTGCTGAGGAAGCGCCATCTGGCGCTGATAGATTCCTCATCATAACCATCATCGGCCTATATTAGTCCACTGCTGGACATAGGCCTCCCATATTAACTGTTAGATTTTTGTATATAAATTGTTTTGTATAGATTTTGTAAATATTTTGTTATTATTAAACTTCATTTATTTTCTCTCTTTCAATTAAAAAAGTTGCTACATAACAACATTTTTAAAAAAACCATTAGACCTGGACATACTAACTCTCGATGGCGTAGTGGTTAACTAGCCCAGTTTGCGATTGCTGATGTTAAGCAACTTTCGCAAAGGCCGTCCATTCGTAGGTGACCAAAAATTTACCATCTCGGGCTCCTTGGTGCTTCAGAAGGCACGTAAAGCCGTTGGTCCCGGCAGCATTAGCAGTCGTTATCAACCACAAATCCACACTGGGCTCACGTGGTGGTTTATGAAACGTTCTCCCTATCCATGTACAGGGAAGGCTTGTGCCTCAGCAGCGAGGATATCAAATAAGCTGGTGATGATATATGGCATACAAATACAAATACAAATACAAATACAAATACAAATACAAATACAAATACAAATACAAATACAAATACAAATGCAAATTAATTTATTTGATAAATGCTTACTTACAAACTATTACTATTTTCTATGACCTCACACTAGGCACTGCCTGACCTGTGGCGGTCAAGTAAGACGTTTTCAAAAGTTAAACGGGTGCCAGCAGTAATTAATATAATAAAAAATAAAAATAGAGTTATTGTTGTAAAAGGTGCATCACATTCGCATATATCTACTTTAGTACCTCCATGAAAGTCTCCGTAAATTTATAGCTCCACGTCAAAAGAAGTAAGCGAATCTTGAGCCTCGGTAATTCTCAAAGAGCATCTCATTTCGCATAGCTCAAAAATGCGGTTGTAGATGAATGGAAAAGCGAAGCATTTAAACCGTTGGGCAAAGGTGGTTTTAACTAATACTGATCGTACCCTAAATACTCGTCTGTCAAGCAACCCTGATATTCTGGAGAACATACTTACATTATAATACATGGTAATCTTACTAATATTTTTACTTGTAGAAATTAGTTGACATTAATATATTATATCAATCTACGATATGAGTCGAGCTTCTCTTCACGTTTAGCCATGATTCACATAAAACGAGTCGGAAGTTTGACCTGGAGCTGCAACTAAAACCATAAATCGTGGGACACTAACTGCAAGCACTTAATTAGCCAGATCCGGACGTTGCGAATATAATATTATATTTGCATAGAGTAACTGCCTCAGACAATGCAGATAGGACATCAGTTACGAACTCTTTCGACTTTCTAGCTGATTGGTCAGCAAGACACATTTAAGATTCGTTTTACATTTTGGCATTCCATAAAAAACTTAAAAGTTCTTATTTTTTTAAACCAATTAGCAAATATTAATGAAATTTACTAGATATTTTTTTTAGAGCCAGGTGAAGCTGAAAATGCCGTCTGTGGAAACCAGCAAACTCTCAAAAAAACAAAAGAAAAAGCGGTACTGAACAAGAAGAAGAGGAAAGAAATACATTTATTTGCACACTTTTGTACAACAAAAACTAGTTACATTTACAGAGGTTTTGACATTTAATAGATAAAATTTGAAAAGATGTTTGTATAACTTTGTAAATGTATATTGTGGTATTGCTTAACTTCGAGCTAAAACAAACAGCTGCAACATGAACTTTCACTTAAATATTCCAATGAATTTACTTACAAACAAAGACAATAACGAGATAATAATTAAACTACTTAAAATTAAACTTATATAAAACTATAACTACAGTTAGTATAGTTAGTAAACTATAAATAAAAAAATGCCCCAAATCATCCCCATCCAAATATTAATTTTCTTGCAAGTTATTACCAATATAGGTTGCACACAATATATATATATATATATAACTAGCTGACCGGCGGACTTCGTACCGTTTTGACAGTTTCCATGACAAAAAAACAAACAAATCATTTGTCCGTTTAAGAACACCCGTATCCCAAGATGGATCCCTATAGCAGATTTCATTTAAATCGGTCCAGCTGTTTCGAAGGAGTTCAATAACAAACACACGCACAGAAGATTTATACTATATAAAGATACATAATTTTTAAAAATATATCACCACTTTAAAAAGAAGCTACCGTTATTCATTATATTTTGATTGACATGTACATCATCGATTCACGTACGCACACTAAATAGATAGATCTACTAAAATAAAAAATAAAAAATAAAAAAATAATAATAAATAAATAAAGCGTTTTTCATTTTTTACAAGCGTTAAAAATGTCGTCCTCAAACTTTTGTTGGTAAAAACGTATATGTATTGTCTATCCCTGTAACATTTATGATAGTCTGTGACACGTTCTAGTCCGGCGGGACGCGCTTGAACGTTAATTTGTCGTAAGTAGGTGACAACAGGCGGAGATTAGTTATATTCATTGTTATGTTAATTAAGGGTATATTGTGTTATTCATTGTCTGTCAACACGGTAATATTTTTTCGTCGCCGACTTCATTACTTCTTTGTTTAGTGGCTTTGTCGTGCTGCTTATTGCTAACTTTGATAGCTCTGTGGTCTATCAAAGTTAGTAATAAGTGGCTTACTAACACCCGTTCCCTATATTATATCTGTCTGTTGTTTTGCTTAATGGAGTTATAAATTTGACATAATTTGTATGGAGCTTATGTTAAATTTGTATCTACAGTAGGCAAAACAACAGATAGATAGGTTATTGGGAACGGGCGTAAAAAAATTTTAGCTTACTGGCTACTGTAATACTTAATAATTATGCATTCTAATTTTGGTGCGGTGGGAGGATTCTGCCTTGAATCAGACTAAATGCCGTCTACCTTGGTACCTAACATTGTTTTGTATGGGTGGTAGGTACATTAGATTAGACCATAATAACCCACCTTGCTGGTGCGTTTAAATTCAAAACGTACGTTAAACATATTTTAATTAAGAAAGCTTATTAAAAGATAAATTACCTATTAGCTGATAAATGCGTGTGGAAAAAAGTCGCTTGCACTGGCTTGAATATTTATTAATGTGTACAAAATTGTACAAATATTATATGACATGATTGTAATTTAGTAAAGGCATATTGACATGACTCTTAATATGCCTTTATCATTGAAATCAGGTCACGCTACATTAGATAGTAATTGACATGAATTTTTCTAAAAAAACAACATTAATATTTAGCGATGTCAAAAACCCTTAATAGATTTTTACACGATTTCATATAAAAAAACACAATATTTAATTATCAACACAACGGCTATATTGTAAATTCAAATTCATTCATTGTATTCAATATAATTTGTGTGCACAGCTTAACCACTTGAAACAATGCGTGAGCAATTACCGGTATCAGATGCGAGAGTACGCAAACAACGCCCCCCGATAATGGCGCAGATACGAACAAACGTACTTACCAATAATTAATATGGGTCAATATCCCTTGTGTATATACAGCGTGTAACAGAAAGGTGTGGTCAAAATTAAAAGATCCAAAGTGTATCTGAACAAGATCTTGTATGTGTTGTTTCTGACACATAATTATTAACTTTAATTTGTCATGCAATTGTAAATTAAATATTTGTATTAGTGAAGTCATCATCATCTCAGCCAAAAGACGTCCACTGCTGGATAAAGGCCTCCAAGAATATGAGGGGTATTTGCCGTAATCGCCACGCTTGGCAGGCGGGTTGGCGATCGCAGAGATCGTCAGAGAGATGCTGCTGCCCATCCTCTGGAATGGTCCCTTAGTCGGCTTTTACGACACCCACGGGTCTCTACCCGGGGTGATGCAATTCTTTATCCCCGGCACCACACAGGGAAGTGGGGAGAGAAGTCATGCGCGTTAGTAACTCTGCATACAAGATCTAGATCGGATACACTTCGGATCTTTTCATTTTTACTACACATTTTGTTACACGTTGTATAACAAAACTCTAAACACAAAGCTCAACGCTTTAAAGACTTTCTTTTTATAAAACCGTTTCTTATGCCCGTTTTTTAACAACGACGCCCCTTAAGTAATTTTTGGTGACAGTTTAACCGGTAACAGTCTCCTAAAACTATCTAGGGGTCACCTGAAGTGTTTAAACAAATCAAAGTTTTTTGTTCTATTTCTCTTCTATTTGATACCTGCATGTAGTGTTAAGCTAACTACGCCTACCGATAATGGCGCAGATACAAACAAACTTTTTTACCAATAATTAATATGGGTATAAACCCTTTGTGTATATGTAACGAGTACTTGAACAAAATAATGAAGATAATGCAAAGCTCTGTAATTGCAGAAACTATTTAGAGCTTACTTTAAGCTTACATTGTTTTACCTAAAACGTACGGCGGCGTATTAGTTTTAGGTAAGCCATAAGTCATGTAAAGTGACAGTATAACTGACAGCAGTCACCTAAAACTATCTAGGGGTTAACTAAAGCTTAGGCGTCGTTCTTAAAAATTAACATAAGCCATTATAGCTATTTTAGCTACTTTAGTAACTTCTAAGTCGTCAAGTCGTCTTCGCGTCGGGACTAGATTTCCACACATCTCACCTGATGTTAAGTTATGATAAGGCCGAAGGTGGAAGCTCATCATCATCATCATCATCTCAGCCAAGAGACATCCACTGCTGGACAAAGGCCTCCCCCAAGCATCTCCACAACGACCGGTTTTGTGCTGCTCGCATCCAGCGGCTTCCCGCTGAAGGAAGGTGGAAGCTCACTTCATCCGAAACCCTCAACTACTCAGACACTGGCTATCTTATCTCTAGCTGCCGGAACAATGCTACAAACATCGATGATAAAGCGACATATTTAGATAAAATGTTGGTAGCTAGCCAAGCGGACAAACAAGTGCCCAACCACCAACCAAACCGAGTACACAAACATACCTCGCGCTGGGAATTGAACCCGGGACCTCTGGGTCGAAACCCGTAGTCTTAACCACACAGACTTAACAACAGGTGAAATAGCATTTGCCGCGATATCTATTAAAAAAAGGTATTCTATTCTATTTTATTATTTTAAGATTGCAACCCGAACTACGCGCTAGTCTCTTACGCCGCCTCTCCAGTTAGTCTGCACATTTGCACGTAAGCTTTTCCACTTCACTCCGATCAAGCTTCACGTTTTTAAACGATTAACTGAAGTGAAAACTTACGTTATCTAAGTCTGAAAAAACTAGTCGCGCAAAGTGTTGTTAGCCACATAACGATGTTAACACTCCGTTAAGTTGCTAGTGATTTGTTGGACGGGTAAGCTAAATGCATTAGTTATCCTTAACGGGTGTTCTATAGGAGCACGTAGTTCTTATTTGGAGATCGTTAACTTGATTTCAGTTTGTGGATCTAATTTGTTATGTGTGTTTTTTTTCTGTGTGGCTCTAAGCTCTGCGGGGCTACCATGGAACACGGTTTCGATTTTAGGGACTTTCGGAATTAAAATTTAATTACACTAGTAAACTGAAAGTTACCTAAATGTACAATAGAATGGTCTTAAAATTGATCAAATGCTTACAACTTTGTAGTACCTACAACAAATTTTGTAGAGGATACATACAAAATATTGCGGCCAAACTGAATAAACTAAAAATGTTCGCACCTTAGATAAATGATTGGTCTCGCTTCGGTTTCGGTTCGCACATTGTAGGTAACAGATTCAATAGTCTTGAAACTTTTTTTTAGCATTTGACAGCCTTATTCGTTAGTTTTTCATACTATATGCATTAACCTATCTAGACTTTTGTAATAATTATTATAACAATTACCCTAACTAAATAAAGTAGCTGGTAGCTGGAACATCGTACTCACGGCCCGGTGAACCCAAGCCAAGTCCTTAAGGAGGATTTAGAAGCGCCCTGTTGTTCATCAGAGAACTAGTAGGGATCGGGGACGCGTTCGCCTCATGGCATCCCCTGTAGAAACCCTCTGAGGGAGTTCCAATAAAACAGGCCCTTTTTAAATGTTGTTTCTATTTATAAGCCGACTTCAAAAAGGAGAAACTTATCTGTTCGGTTGCATTTATTTAATAATTTATTATCCTTGTGTACAACCTCATTGGTTTTAAATTAAAACAAAAGTGTACAACGTACTTCGCCAAAATTATTTTGTTTAAATTTAGAATCTCTGAGAGCAGTACAGCCAAAGCTGTGCGCCAAAGAGAGGAGAGATGTCTGAAGATTAGAAAAATTTACGAGATCGCCTCCTGAGATAAAACAAAACGGTCGGGGCTGCAAAGAAGTTCGGTCACTTATCTGGACGTGACAAGGGTGTACCGGATTTATTCTAGTTGAGGGGTGAATTCAATTTTTGCGAATGCTTATCGCCCTATAAATAAAGATGATTTTACAAAGATAACGGTTTAAGTTATGCTCATATTACTGTTCTATGTAATTACATTTACGTAAAATCCTAATTCTAATCTAATTTATATCTTATGGTTTTGTATGACATGAAGAAGTCCTACAATACAAATTCTCGTTTTCGATATTGTTTTTTTTTATCTTAACGGGTAAGCACAGTGCCTTGATCTCACCTGATGTTAAGTGATGATAAGGCCAATGATGGAAGTGCACTTCACCCGGGATCCTCAACTAGTGAGGCACTGACTATTTATCTGTAGCTGCCGGAGCACAACAATGCTACAAACATTGATGTTATGGCGACATATTTCGATAAGATGGTGGTAGCTAGCCAGGCGGACAAACAAGCCCTACCACCATCTAAACCGAGTACACAAACATATATTCCGCCACTGGAAATTGATCCTGGGACCTCTGGATCTTAGACAGATGGTCTAACCACTCGACCACAAAGGCGGTGAAATATCAGACGTCATGCCGTCTACGTCACCAAATTTATTTATAAGTTATTACTTGAGTCGTGTGAAGTATTGAGAAACTGTTATTGCAGATAACAACTCCATTCCTTTTACTCGAAACAAAATGGAGTACTCTACTCAGTTCCTTCATGAAACCGACGTAACGACCTATCCCTTGTACATAAATAAATTAACCGTGCACCACGCTAGCGGGACGATTTTATCTGAATCAGGCGTGCATTATTCAAGCGTATTGAAAATTCCGGCCAAGCGTGGAGTGGACCGAATCGGTAATTAAGTGGATTGCCGAAATGACCCCGGGCTGTTCATTTACGCGATAGTGTATTGGAGTGTAGTGAAAAATGTTATGCGGTTTAGTTGATGCTAACTTTATTTTAGACAAAGATTTTGTTTTTTTGAGGCGGCGAAACGAGGTTTTAGATTTTTTGTTTACTTTAAAACATATAGGTATAGTGACGTAGCATGGCAAATTTCGTTTGTTTTAGAGCGTGTTTGCCAAGAGGATCACGGGCTATACATTGACAAGATAGTGTATTGAAGTGTAGTGAAAAATGTTAAGCGCGGTCCGGTTGACGTAAAAGATTTCCCTTTTTTAAGGCGACGAAACGAAGTTTTAGCCTTTTTGTTTACTTTCAAAACATATAGATATAGTAACATTGCATGACAAAGTTAAATAAATAAATAATTTTATTATTTTTAAAGCTGCTTACAAAAGAACAACAAATCAGTGACAATGTTTCACTTACAAATTACTTTGACAATAAATACGTCTTGAATGCTTTTTTTAAAATCACATTAATATAATAAAGACGAGTCTTTAAAAGACTTAGAATTCCTTAATCTCGGTATCTTTATCTCGGAATCGGAACAGTGTAACTTTGTGACCTTGCTACGCAGTTCAAGGGCAGTAAGTGTTTCAATTGACCTTTGCTGGCCGCAGAAAGTACTTTGTTAGTTAGAAGTTTCTTAATCGAGATGCGAAAATGTAATAAGACTTCTTTGGTTCGCCCTCATTTCTCGTAGGATGATCAAAGTTTTGTTGAAAAAGAAATTGAGCACACTTTATAGGGTTGCCTATAAAAATATAGCAGTAACGTTGTTGATGACATAATTAGTGACATTATTTGTCTGCATAAAAATACAAAAATGTTTTTATGCGTTCACAAATACCCTACAATTAGGCCTTCGAAAAAAAGCCGCATTGTAATAAGATTAGTAGTGGGATTTTTATTCACAATTTTTTTTTTCGTTATTGATCACGACAACGACAGAAAGAGATTTGTTTGGCAAAAATTTTACTCACTTAGTTTTCACCAAAATATTTATTAGAATAGAATAGAAAATACTTTTTTTTGCTCAACAAATTTACATTATTTTTAACGAGATCAAATGATTCATGACTTTGAGAGCTACAATGTCAACACAACGATACAGCGCCTCATTTTTACCGGCGCTGGCCGGCGGCGTGGCGGGCTAAAAACACCTTCATAAAACCGAACAACTGACAATCGAGTTTCATTCCTTGCAGGGTGCAATAACAAAAGTCACCTGACACGTAAACTTGCGATCGCTACAAAAGAGCGTCGCGACAACAAAAGAGCGTCACGGAAAACAAAAGAGCGTCAAGAACTCGCGGATTAACATGGAAATCGAATCAGCTGGCACGTCGGACCCGGCCCGGTCAAAGCTTTGAAACAGAAAAACTTTTTTGTTTTATGCAGTTGTTTTAGTGTGTACGAGTATTTCGCAAGGTGAATTTAATTTCTGCCTCTGTTGAGTTGACTGTTTTTTTCACATAAAAAGGCTGTGAACGCCCTAATGGTTAGTCAACAAAATAGTAGCACATAGGCTATAATCCATAACGTTGGCTCAATGCAGAATGATAGCTATTAATGACTTGTCAGTCTTAGATAATAATAATAGCCTTGACTTGGCTCACGAGGTAACCGCCATGTGGGATATTGACTCGACAATCATTGTGTCAATATCATCAATAGTCGTGTCTGCGAACGGTCTGGTAGCGAAGAGTCCCGACCAACACCTTAAGAAACTCTGGCTCTATGGTTGGATCAAGGGTCAGATAGAGAAGGCGGTACTCTTGGACACGGCGCGGATAGTCCGAAGGTTCCTGTCTCTGCAGCCCTAACTACCGGCAGCTTGAGCCCTACCCCGCTGCCGGCGGCACCCTAGGCTAGGTTTTTTATAATATTTTTATGTTTTGTATGTGCTTTTGTATTTTACTTTTATATTAATATTATAACAAACCTAGGCTAAGAAAAAAGAGAAATAAAGAGATAATAATAATAATAAATAATTATAAATCATTTATTTCAGGCAACACACAATGCACAGGATGGTAAAAACACAAAGGGGCCCATATAATAAATACCTAACAGACTAACATACATACTTTGACCGTATATAATCAAAGCATACATACAATATAAAACAATTTTTGTTAGTAGATATGTAACTTATAACTATGTTAGTATATTAAGCACTAGCTTGTGCTGTTCCAGTGGTGTTGCCGGGTAATTTTCCACGGAAACGCCGGTACACCACGCCCTTCGGCCAGGAGTCTTCCCTCATAAAGGTGTCGACCAGCTTGGTTGTCGGGACTCGCGCCACAAATGCCTTAAAGCTGACATTGTGTCGCGACTCCAGCGGCTCCACCCTCACAAGGGTCTTTGTTTTGATGTACTCTATCACATCCTGCTTTGTGATGGAACATCCTGTTCTGTGATGCATACCTACTGATATTTTTTATTATCCTTTTCTGTCAAACGGGTATGCTACCAGCCTGATGGAAAGCGGCCACCGCAACATTTCCGAAGCATGATAGATATTTTTCTTGTAAAGAGTTTGCTTATTTCCTGTGTATATTCAGTATCACCGGACTGTTTTGTAGGCGGCGGGAGACAATATATACAATACAATATAATACAATGGTACAAAAATGTTCTTAAAATAATGTTAACCAGCATATTCTATCGTATACGATGTGCAAATATTCAAAATTACATTAGAGGCAATTCAATCTATTACATTACTTAAATTACTAACAAACTATAATAAAATCATAGTTAACGATAATACAATTAAAATATAGCATGTCAAATATTATCATTTAAATAGTCGTTAATTGTATAGTACATTTTGTTCATTAAAAATTTAAATAATTTTTATTTTTATTTATACAATGTCAGTCTTTTTATATCACCAGACAATTTTAAAAAAAATTCGAATTGCCATGCAATGAACGTTCCTTGAATATAACATTAATCTTTGGTCAGGTATACATTGATTTTCTCTTTTTCTGCCTTTATGACATAAAGAGTTCCTCAAGCCGTGTGAAACGAAACACCGTCATAGGTTTTCTAGAGGGAATGACACGCACCAGTGATTGTCCGTTCTCTACTAGATTCTACGAGGGGTTAGCATCCGATCGGAGCTTATTAGAGCTGCCCTGTAATTATACTGGATCTATAGTACTCTTCAAACTGGAACACAGAAATGCCAAATAATGATGATTAGTGGCAGAAATTGATATCGTAGTTGTACCAGTATTTGATACCGGTGAAAATAATCATAAAATATCATCGACCTATTTACTTTATTTATTTATATGTAAGGTAGTTAATTATGTTATGGTCGACAATTGGTCCCGCAAACTTTCTTTTCCAACTACAGCTCACCAGAGATCTCTTTTAGAGATAAGCTCACCCTTGTATATGTTTTTTATAATGTAATTTAGACTGTAATTTTTAATGTACAATATAGTAGTTTATGCAACTGTCATATAATGAAGGGTATTAAAACACGAGTGTGAGTTTATGAAATTAGCGCAGCGAGTTTCATAATAGTAACGAGTGTTTTAATACCCGTGTTATATGCAGTTGCATACACTACTTTATCTTCACTAATGCAATTAGTCAAACAACAAGAGTAAAAGCTGACAATAGTTTATTTATAATAATTGTTCAAATTTTGGATGGTACAATTTTGAAAGTTAATGTTAATTATTGATCCAGCAGCTGTAGCGGTCGCGGGGCAAGCAGTAGAGCTCGTAGACGGAGTTGGAATATTTATAATTACTTCATTCGTCTTGTTTTCTATACTGTTCAAGATCGTATTTGAGACTTGAATTTTATTCATTAAAGACTCATCAATGTAGCTTTCAGCCACAGTAGAAGACTTCCACCCCCCGTGTCGTTTCAGTGCGGTCAAATCACCACCGCTATCTATGAGAAGGGTCGCCGAGGTGCGCCGGAAGCAATGCCCCGTGTACAACGCTGGGTTAGGCAGATTCAAAAAACTTGCGATAGTTTTTCCCAGAGCACCAAATTTATTAATACCAGTTCTTTGATCGACGCACTTCCCCGATCTATAGCTCAAGAAAAAGGCAGGGTTTCGACTGGGGGTGGGTCGAAGTTCCATGTATTTTTTACATACGGCATAGCAGTTGCCCGTCACAACGAAAGAACGATCTATTTTCGTTTTTGTTTTCGAAACTTTCACCATGATTGTACTGTCGTCTATGTTACAGACTTCATCGAACTGGATGTTGTATAGCTCTTGCCTTCGGCATGCCCCCATTATGCCGAAGATTAGTGCAACCTGTAACAATAAACGATATAATAAGCTTGAGGTACATAGCCAAGGCAAAAACTATGATTTATGAAGTAGTAAAGTGTAGGTACCTACTACCTAATTTATACACAAAGCGCTTAAACGGAGTGTCTAGATAACTTGCGTGTGTAGTACGTAAGTACTAGGTAGATTAAATAACAGAACTAAAATACACTTACCTTTTCAAAAAGATACAAAATATCTGGTGAATCTTTCAGGAACATCTTTATTTGACCTGATGTAAACGTCAAGGACTTTTTTCCTTGTGTCCTGAACTGCGTTTCAGGAACGCTATGACTTTTGAATACTTCGTGATATCAATATTGTTGTAGATACTCAGTGTGGACTTGAGCATAGAATATTTAGCCCACATAGAAGATGGCTTGAATTTGTCGGAGAGGTCTTTGAGATACACAAGAATGACATTTTCAGAAAATGATGTAGTTTTCTTTTCGATCTTCCATGCCAAAAAGTTATTATATTCTTTTTCATATAATTTTCTAGATTTTTCTGGCAAAAGATTGTGAGTTACTTTTGTTGCCAATTCTAGAATATCCGTAGGCGTACAAATATCATCGTCGCTGTCCATTTTTAACTTTTAATTTGTATTTTAAAAACAAAACACATTGCGAAACATTAAATTCACGCGTACGTGTATTGTCACAGTGAACTTGCTGCCATTAAAATCTAACCAATGAGAGCACAGCTGCGCGCGCAGGGCCAATCAGGAGCGAGCGCGTGCTGTTCTTTTTTTATTTAATTGGCACAAGATCTTACAAAAGAGTTTTGTGTATGTAAGTTTAGTAGTTTCGACGAAGTTTTCACGTATAACCCAACTGTTTTCAAAAGCCAGCCTAATATTCTTAATTTTATACAACTTGTATGATGATTTTGACATAAGACTCGCCAGGTTAATTGGTCGCGTTTTATTGATGTTATAATGAGATTTTACGATATCGATGTGGATATTATACCATCATGTGAAATTGCTTAAATTGAGTGTTTTGTTGTCTGCGCTATAACAGTAGTAATTATAAGTCAAGTATTGGAAACATAAGTAGAATGTTACAACATTAGTGTAGATAAAAGGATTAATGACATTTTACTAGATGACAGCTAGGAAAAAGTTGGCTGTATTTTTCGATCAATTAGCGCTTGAAATACGGTAGGCGACTTTGATGCCACCGAGCCACAATGACGTTTAAGGTGATGACAGTAAATATTAAGTACAAATATTTGGCAAGCTTAATTGAATCTTTATGGTTAAGATTTAAGGTTCACAGTAAGCTGAAGTTGTTGATGCTATTCAATGTATTTTCAGATTTTGTTATTCGAAATTTAAATGTATGGGTATGAGTAAACAGTAGGCTTAGTACAAAGTAACATTAAGAAAACGAATAAAACGTATGGGATTGACATAAGCCGCGCTAAATCACGTGGTCAATCTTATGTCAATCTCATACATTTTATTCTATTCGAACTTCTCTATCGTTTTCTTAATGTTACTTTGGCTACCGCCACAGGACCGCTTTCGAGATGCATTTTGTTCCGGATTCTTAATATAGTAACTGATCAAAGTCTGTACTTAATTAATAAGTTGACGTATAAACGGCAAAAATTCCTAATTGCTTAACCAAAAACAAAGCGTCACAAATTCACTTGATGCACTTTTTAAAAATGCTAGCTTTTCGTCTCGCGCTCTGTTGAGCTGGAACGGGAAGTCCTTTTTTGTGTTGTACCGTGGTTGTACCAAATTAATTTGTAGCGTTTTTGCATTCCAGTTAGCTTATACATTTTGTATTAGATTTTTGGTACATGTTTGCTCACGTTGACTACCTTAGTATAAAAGCTATAGAAATAAGGCCCGTATTTTAGAATAAAATAATAAAGTAGGTAAATAGAATAACTAAAATAATACTTTCAGTACCTTTTGTTACTGCCTGTTGTAGTTATTGGAGCATTTACTTGACTTCACCACCGTCATCTCAACCAAAAGACGTCCAAATTCAATGCTGAACAAAGGCCTCCCTCAAGGATCTCCACAACGACCGGTTTTGTGCTGCTCGCATACTTGACATAATCCCTTTTTATTCCCGGTCACTTATTTATATTCTGGTAATAACAAGTGAGCATCTCAATAGCGAAACTGTGATAAATATTTCTAAGTAATCATGTCGACAATAATTGCATTAATGATAACGGCTAATATGTAGGTAATAAACTAAAATAAAACACTTTTCAGTTTTTATAATTAGTATTAAGACTTCATCTCTTAGAAAAAAATTGTTTGATTACTAGCTTAGTAAAAATATTGATTGCACCTTAAAGTACACACGACGGCAGATCAACCTACCCTAAACTGTCAAATTTCTACAATCAATTTTGAACTTTATTGTTTGGTTATAAGGATCAATATTCATTGGAGAAATTTGACTGATTTGGGTAGGTTGATCTGCCGCTGACTGTACCTACACGAATAGAAATAAAAAGGATAATTATTCATCCAACTGTTATATCCCAGTCGCATCAATAAAGTTTATCTATCTTTTTATAACAACCATTGTCTAAACAAAGCGTCATCCTAACTCTATCGCGCCCCGATGCCAGTCTCATTCATTACACCCGTCGCTATCTCCACCAAACCGCCAATAAATTATCACACTTATCTTCGGGCGATAAAAACGTAAATTCGACGAGTTTCATTGTCGCTGTGATTTAATTTCACTGGTTACTTTCGAAATTCGTGACAATATAAATGTTCCATTGTTCTAAGTATTGGATCGGATAAATGGTCCACCGATTTATTTTTCATTGTCAATGACATTTTATATTATGAAATTGTAATTGTTAAAGTTACCTACTTAAGTATCTTTAGAAAACAATATGAATAATTAATAAAGGTATATGAAAGGTTGCTGTAAAACTTTTTCGTTAACAAATAACTCAAATAAATAAACATAACAATTAGACAACATCACATAGGTACATTGTTGTTCTGATCCCAAGGTAAGTAGCTAAAGCACTCGTTTTATGGAAATCAGAAAAAAACGACGGTACCACAACTATCCAGACCCGACACAATATCGAAAAGTTCGTTTTCTACATTGACCTGACCGGAAATTGAACCCGAGACCTCAGAGTTAGCGCCACCCAAAGTCCGATGTGCAAGTCACTCGGCTACAGAGGTCGTCGAAATGATAATAGCCATCGTTGTTTTTTTTAGAATTTTTAAGAACTATCAATGACATTTTATATTATGAGATTGTAGTTGTTAACATTACCTACTTACAAAAAATTTTAGAAAAAAATATGAAAAAATAATAAGGACTATGAAAGATTGCTGTAAAACAATAATATTACCCAAATGATAATAGTAGTCGTGTTTCCTTTTTTCCTTAGTTGATAGCTTCGTGCGGTTAGTCCTCATTAAAATGAATTATGGCATTTGAAATAAAACTCATTTAATACATCGTTCATTTCATATAATTTTGTTTGATATACGCGTCATTTCATATAACTATTATTTAAAATAATAACGTTTCAAATAATGATTGATTAATGATAATAATAATATATATTGGATTACTATAGGCCGATGATGATGATGATGAAATAATGATTGATTGATATAATCTTGACTTGGTATAACAATCAATTGACATAATAATCTGTTGATATACATACAGTGTCAGTGACATAAGCGAATCGCTGCAAAACCGACTCCACGTAGTCTTGTCTGCCCTACCCTAGAGTGTAATTTAAGCCAGCGTAGGCGCGGAGGGGCGAGGCGGCCCGCGAGCTGTGGAGCAGGTGGTTTCAAAAGCTCACCGCCGTGGCTGAGGCTGGCCGGCAAGCCGAAACTGCGAAGTCCTCCAAATTAGTGAATTATTTTTAAAACACTACATGTGATAGATTTTTATCATGTAATATTATTCAATTGGATTGTTTTATTTTTCAGAATATGCTTGTATACTTCTAAAGGCTCATAAAACTACACATGGAAGCAAGAAAATCTCTTTTTTTAGTATTCCTTTAGAAAATATTAAAACGCAAAAGCAGTGGCCAACTTCTCCGTTATAAGGATGCTCAGAAAAGAAATATGAAAAAGTGCATGATTGAGCCCTCTCGTTGGGAAGCCTTGGCAGGGAACCGGCCAGAGTAGAGGAAACTAGTGCGGGAAAACGTCTGCACCTTTGGAAACGAACGAAGGCGCGATCTAGATCATAAACGTGACCAGCTGAAAAGTAAACCGCCTGCAAATATACAGTAGGTACAACTATATCAATGGCACTCTTACGTGCACTATATGTGCGAGGACTTTTAAAGCCAAAATCGGTTATATTAGTCACATGATAGCCCACCAGAAAAAGTGAGCAGAAATAGGGTCGCCGTAGCCGAAATCGGCATGGATGATGTCATCCATGCCGATTTGATTTGAATCCATGATGAATCATCAGGTACTTTTAGCCAGTGTCAATGTATAATTTATTCACAGACCATGGTCTGTGGATAAATTATACATTGCCGCTGTAATGCGTAGTGACAAATGATATGCCCCCCAAACCTCTTGAGTCTCTCAGTAAAGATGTGGATGTGTAAATATAAAAAAATATATTTGGCTTTACTGTGACCTCACGCGGACTTCTTGGGAGGATTTGAATAAAAAAGCAACAAAATACTGTTTTATGTCATTTGCTACACTCATGCACGTTAACAAACACCTAACAGATAAAAATCCATCATTGTTTCACATTAATATTTGACATAACAAAAATTTTAGAAGATAAAACAAAACCGCAGACATGACACTTCACTTTCCCACCAAGAAGTCGGTAGCAACAATAATATAACATAAAATATATAATAACAATTGGTATTGCATATTCTTGTCAGTAATTATGACATGGTTAAGATGGCGTTAAATACAAATTTAAACAGTTTAATTCAGTTCCTATTAAAATCAATTAAAAAAATACGTATTTAAATTCATGACCAAGGATCTAAATCAATTTGTTTTAAGTTTTTCTATTTTCTAAAATAAATATCCGCAAGAAAATCTTTTATAAAGAACACCGCTTTAACTTTCAACTGAATGAAGCTGCATAGCATAAGAGAAAACTTCGGCACACAAATAGAATGAGATTTTAAAAGGTAATATCATTTCCGAAATCTTTTCTGAACGCTTGTTGAAGTTACTAAAACAAACTATGCATTCCGAGTTCCTTTCCGAGAAAATTTTATGATGTGGATCAAGCAGAACTGCTTTTGTAGTATTAAACTTAAAGTAAGTGTAGCTTTACATTATTTTTTGTAGACATAGACAGATAAAAAATATTTGGAGACTGTGCGTACACACATAATCATACTTTACTTACTTTACTTTACTTTACTTCATTTCTTTGTCGCCGTGATTAATATGTATATCCATGCCAAATTACAGCTTTCTAGTACTAGTCTATGAGCTAGGCTGGGGACAGACAGATAGACAAACAGACAGACAGACAGACGGACATGGCGCAACTAAGTAAAAGGGTTCCTTGTTGACTACCGAACCCTAATAAAAATTTGCCTGTTCAAAATGTTTGTGCCACAAAAGCGTCGGCGTCGTAGCCACCGCAGCTAAGCGTAATAATAAAACCTTCTTTCGTTTGATTAAAATAATATGATCTGCCTACTTTTCGTATTGTCCTTTGTTGGTAGCCGAACGGATACATCACCATCATCATTAGTCTATACTAGTCTACTGCTGGACATAGACTTCCCCAAGTGCACGCCACTGAGCACGATCCGCGGCGGCTACTCTCATCCAGCTCTTGCCAGACACCTTGCGAAGATCGTCGCTTCACCTTTCACCTACTCAAATCAAATCAAATAATTAATTTTGCACACTGTTACACAGAGAAGGGTTACAAAAAAGAAGCATAACAAAATAAACAAACATAAATATAAATTAATATAAATAAACGGTGGCAAAAAAGTCTCCGGCTCAGCATGTGTCACGCACGGCATTAGCAAAGCCATCGCCACGACGCTGATTTTCAGACGGAGGCCGAGTTGCATTCGTAGGTACTAAAGTTGTTCCATGCATCAATGAATTATTGTAGTTCGTGTTAATCTATGATTGTATTGTATAAATTAATATTTATTGAAAATAAATAATACGGTCGTTGTGGAGATCCTTGGGGGAGGCCTTTGTCCAGCAGTGGACGTCTTTTGGCTGAGATGATGATGATGATGATGACCTACCTAATTTGATTGGTCGAATGTTAAATAAATGCTAAATGTCAAAAAAAATACAGTAAATTGAGTCTATTTAAAAACGATGCTATTTATGTTTTAATATACTAATTTAAAATAGATGAATTGTATTATCAACATTGAAGAACGACATCTTCTTAATATTTAGCAACGTGACGAACGATTGAACGACGTGAACGAGTGATTTTTTTGCATCTTAAACAGGTGTTTCTTAAGTCTACTTTTGAAGGTAAACTTGCATTCAGCTTGTCTTATTGGCGGTGGAAGGTTGTTCCAACATCTTGCCAAATATCGGAAACTACCCCGAAACGCAGCAGTCTTATGTCGTGGTATGACTATTTTCCAAGACGCACTCCTAAAGCTGTACTCAGAGCGTGAGAGTGCCCAGGTCAATTATTGGACAAATATTTAGGAGCACCATTTAAAATTACGTCAAACAACAAACTTGCCAGATGAAGATTGCATCTCGCCCTCATCTTTAACATGTTAGCCTCACTAAAAAAAGGTTTTAGGTATATGCGTTCTCGGTGGCACGTTAAAGCAGAATCTTGCACAAGCATTCTGTACACGCTGCAAGATTTTTTTCGTACGATCTAGCAAGCATAATCCAAAAACAGGTAGACAGGTAGAGTAATTAAGCTTTGAAAGAACAAGTGCCTCGCACAGTCTTATTCTGAGCTGCTCGTTAATTTTTTTGTCGGATTCTGTATAAAACCTTCAACTTATTAGCTAATTCGGAAACATAATCTTCAAAACGCAGTTCAGCATCCATTTTGACGCCTAAATTTGGCGCAGCTGAGACTTTTTCAATTGGTTGATTGCCTATTGTTACAATTGGGTTTCCGCTTTCAACATTTTGTATTTGCTTTTTGGAGCCAAAAATTATAAACTTGGATTTATTTGGATTTAGGACTAAAGTGTTCTGTTCGGCCCACGAGTTAATGCTTTTTAAATCTTCAGTCAGCTTCGCAACTATATGTGATGTGTTACGCGGGTCAAATGACACATAAACCTGCAAGTCATCCGCATACATGTGATACTTGCAATAATTTATAGTTTTTATCATGTCGCTGCTATATATGGTGAAAAGTAGGGGTAGTACCCAAGATTGAACCCTGTAGTACGCCTCTACGAACGGTACTAAGCTCAGACATGTGTTTGACACCGTTGCTTCTCCTAAGCTCGACTAGCTGAGTTTGATTTTCTAAGTAGCTGGCAAAGCAAGCAACGGTACCTATCCTTGTCAACACCGTAGTAATATAGTATAGATAGATGCTTGGGTTGAATGCGAGAAATCGTGGTTCTTTTCCCATAGCTCTGTAAGACTATTGACGTGAACCCATACCAAAAACAAGGGTTAGCTTTTCTGGATGGGTTAACAGGACTATTAATGTTATTAATATGCTATTAGAACTATAATAATAATCATTAAAAAAAGTTTTTTTCAGTTCATTTCATATTAATAAATGACCAAAAAGATTGTACTCATACTTCTATTAAACCGTAATACGGTACACAGCGCGTGAGTGTGCAACGGCCATAAATCTAGAACCCTTTTCACGGTAGATGGAACCTTTGCGCAGGGAAGCACGTGACGCGTCGCCCAATATGATGGCGGCGATAATTTTTTGTTACAATTTTGTTCAATGTTTTATATTTTTTTGCTGTACGTTATGAAACAAACGTATTATTTTAAACATTCGTATATCCTTAGTATATTATATAAGTTGTTAAAATTTTGTTGAATTGAAACACTTAATTTATATTTATCTTTATTTGGAGGAGCTCGATGGCGCAGTGGTGAACGCAATCGGTCTGCGATTGCTAAGGCTAAGCAACTTTAAAAAAAATCGGTCATAAGATGGGTGACCAAAAATGCATCATTTGAAACTCCTCCGCGCTTCGAAAGACACGTAAAGCCGTTAGACCCGACTGCATTAGCAGTCCATAACAATCACAAATCTGTACAGAGCCTGCTAGTTGGTTTATGGCCCGTTCTCCTCATCCATCCATAGGGAAGGCTCGTGCCCCAGCAGCGGGAGCATACAATGACCAGTTCATTTGTAAAGTATGTATGTATGATGATGATATGGATCTCCTCCCGTTTATTTAAAATATTTATTTTATCATGCAAATATCTATTGTGTTTATCATTTTTAGTATTTTGCAGGTGGATGAGAGTAGCCGCGGATCTTGCTTAGTAGCGTGTACTTGGAGCGGCCTATGTCCAGCAGTGGATGTGATGGCTGATGATGATGAGGGTCTATAGAAACACGGATGTAGAGGAGTTGGTAGTCTCAAAACATGCTGCTGTCAACAATTTTTAGTCGGGTACGTTCCGTTTCACATCAAAAGAGCTTAAAATATTATGATCTCATGTGCCGTCAGCACAATATTCATAGCACGTAATGTTCGTGATATTTAATAGAGATAATATAATGTACGTAATGTTATGTAAATTAAGCAAAACTTATTAGTTCCTGTTACGTGACTTTCTACAGTCAACTAATCTCCCCCGCCAATTTCTTTGTTTATAGATTAATATATATACTTCTATTTTTACATATTAAAACTAGTCAGAAATTATAATCCGATACATTAACCAATTGTGTTATTATTTAACTACGGGAGCCCTGCAACAATTGGTGACCCCGACAAAAGTCACGCCTGGAAGAATCGCCCGACGAAAGTCACGCCCGGAAGAATCGCCCGACATAGTCACGCCCGGAAGAAGAACAACTACATCACACTGATACGAATTAAATAACATTTCTGGCTCATTTTCCACAATGGCTCCCACACTACCAACGTGCATCAGGAGCAGTCTTCTCACAGAAACACCGGAGATAGCAGCAACTTCCATTGGCGACCGCATTCCCGATTTTTGGACAGACTCACCACGGCTATGCTTCACCCAGTTTGAAGCGATCGTCGCACCTCAGAAACAAGGCGACGATTACAAGTACAACTTGGTCATCGCGAAATTGGGGAAAAACGAGATACAGCATGTGAGCGATTTGCTAATTAATCCACCGGCAGAACAAAGATACGAGGGCATTAAACAACGCCTAATAAATTGTTATGAAGAAACAGAGCAGAGGCAATTCCAGAAACTTTTTGCCGAAATGGATCTCTGCGACCAACGGCCGTCTCAGTTGTTACGCCGAATAAGCAGATAAGCAGTGGGAAAATGAATGACGACACAATTCGACTGTTTTGGTTACGTCAATTACCTTCGTCAGTAACCACGGTGTTAGCCGTCACAGAAAACCTTTCACTGGATAAGATGAGCGAGATGGCTGACAAAATTTTAGAGAACTCCAGGCTTAACTCAAGTTCAAGGTCGTCACAAGTAGACATCGTTACGCAATTAACATCGCAAATAGCTGAAATGCAGTTGGAAATTGCAAGTTTGCGTAGCGAGCACAGCCGACGTAGCTCATTTCAGGTCAAGAGGCCGGTCATTGTCAAGGTCCGCATCGAATGAAGTATGTTTTTATCATCGGCATTTTAAAAACCGCGAGCATAAGTGCATAAAACCTAGCGCCTGGGAAGCTGGCAAGCAGTCGGAAAACTAACTACAGTACGGACACCGGCGGAAATCTGTACTGTTAATCCTTCAAACCGCCTTACCGTCAGAGATACTGAGAATGACATAAGGTTTTTGGTTGATACAGGAGCAAATATTTCGGTTATCAAGAGACCACATAATATTACAGAGCAAGTTGACAGTTATAATTTATACGCAGCTAATGGCACCCCTATCAAGACATACGGTGAAAAGACGCTTTCGCTCAACATAGGGTTACGACGCCCCTACCGCTGGACTTTTATTATCGCAGACGTAAATATGTCAATATTGGGCGCAGATTTTTTGGAACATCACGAACTTTTGGTAGATATTCATGTCATGAAATTGATTGATAAACTAACACAATTATCAACTCCAGCCACTGTTTCTCGAGCGGAAGGATATAATAATAATAATAATAATAATATATCTTTATTGCGCAGACACATGATCCATATTTTTACACTTAGAAAATATAAAATACACAAATATCACAAATACAAAACATTATGCAACAATAATAATAATAATAATAATATACGCACTCAATTTTGTATTGTGCGGCTGTTGCGGCATGTCGTATAGCTGCTGTCAAATTCCCAGAGTGCAACTCAGCTATACGACCAAAACTAGCCGTACCAGCCTGGCAGTACAGGATTGAGCGGCGTATCGAGGCGACCAGGGTACTCATCGGCAAACTCTCCTGTTTCAGGGAGGGTAATACTCGACCGAGAGTGATGCGTTTTGTGAGGCGGGCGTTCTCGGGGACCGGAGTTAGTCCTCGAGAATATATGTCCTGTATCACAGAGCGCATCGACTTCCTGAAGCAGAAGGTTTGTGCATGGGCGAACCGTATTCGCCGGTATAAGCGTCGGGTCGAGCGATATGCTCAGAATCGTATGTTCCGAAGCGATCAGAGGTGGGTATATAGAGCTTGGGAGCGACCTGAACAAAGTGTGGCTGACGCGCAGCGACCGGATGATGACGTCACGTGTATATTCTGGCGAAGCATCTGGTCGGTGCCCGTCTATCATACTGAGGCTTACTGGATGCGTAATGTCGAGCAAGTGTGTGAAAACATACCAGAAATGGAGGAAATTATAATCTCTTCCGCAGACGTAGCCAGTGCAATCCGCACGGTACCGAATTGGAAATCACCGGGACCGGACGGACTGCACAACTTTTGGTTAAAATGGCTGCGTAGTTCACATACTCGCTTAGCATCCCAGTTCCAGTCATCTTTAGAGTCTGGGTCGCTACCACAGTTTCTAACAACAGGTGTTACCCACCTGCTCCATAAGGCAGGCAGTCCCGCGGAACCCAAGAATTATAGGCCGATCACATGTCTGTCAACGGTCTATAAACTTCTTACATCCATTCTGAGAGCGAAAATTACTACCCACATAGACAACAACTCCATTATGTCTACCTCTCAGAATGGATGTAGGAATGGATCCCGCGGTACGAAGGAGCTGCTCCTTATTGACATGGCCATAAGCCAACAGGTTCGCCGTTCCCGAAAGGATCTGTCGACATGTTGGATAGATTATAAGAAGGCCTATGACTCGGTACCACATACATGGCTCATGAGGGTGCTGGAGTTGTACAAAATAAATGCAACTCTGCGTACCTTCCTGATGTCGTGTATGGGGCAATGGAAGACAGTCCTTCGCTATCCCGGATGTCGACAAATTCAAGGAAACGACGATCCTATAAGGATTGAGCGGGGAATATTTCAGGGCGATAGTTTGAGTCCACTATGGTTTTGTTTAGCCCTGAACCCTCTCAGCACATTGCTGGAGGATTCGGGACTTGGCTATTCATTGCGAAGAGGAGGTCAGGTAATATCCCACCTGCTTTATATGGATGACCTGAAACTGTTTGCCCCCAACAGATTGCGACTGATGGAGTTACTGAAGGTAACTGAAACTTTCAGTAATTCCATCAGGATGGAATTTGGTGTAGACAAATGTGCAGTCATGCATGTAAAGCGAGGCAGGATTGTAGAATCTGAGGGATTACAACTCTCAGATTCTATAAACCTGAAATCGCTTTCCGCAAATGATACATATAAATACCTGGGTATGTCAGAGGGGTTAGGAATAAGTGTGGCTGACATGAAGCAATCGTTGCTGGAGCGTTTCTTTGGTCGCCTGAAAAAGGCGCTCATAAGCTCCTTATCAGGCGGCAATAAGGTGCGCGCCTTCAACGGTTGGGTTATGCCAGTTCTGATGTACTCCTTCGGCGTACTCAAGTGGACTCAGACAGAACTGGATGCCCTGGATAGGCGAGTCCGTACATTGCTGACCGCAAATCGGATGCATCACCCACGATCGTCGGTAATGAGGCTGTACATCCCGCGGAAGTGCGGGGGTCGAGGTTTTTTAAATGCTAAGACCCTTCACAACCGTGAGGTGTGCAGTCTCAGGGAATATTTCCTAAAAGCCGAGATGTGGTATCAGTGGACAAGGGACTCACCCCGCTGTCCTTGGCTAAAGAGAACTGGCACAAACCCGTAGTACTTAGTGCCAATGACCGCAGGGAGGTATGGCAAGGCAAGGAGCTCCACGGGCGCTTTTATCGGGCCCTCCACGGACCCGATGTAGACTTTTTAGCGTCCGTATCCTGGCTGCGTTTCGGTGACCTCTTCGGGGAAACTGAAGGTTTTGTCTGTGCAATTATGGACGAAGTTATGCTAACGAATAACTACCGGAAATTTATTATGAAGGACGGGACGGTTGACATATGTCGGGCATGTCACCGTCCGGGTGATCTATCAGACATATTATTTCTGGCTGTTTTCGTCTGGCTAACGGCGAGTACTTGCACAGGCATAATCAAGTGGCCAGGATACACCAGCAACTTGCTTTGAAATACAAACTTGTGGATTCTGAGGTACCGTACTACAAGTATGTGCCCGACCCAGTTCTCGAAAATGATCATGTCACGTTGTACTGGGATCGATCTATCATCACCGACAGGACTATTGTAGCTAATAAGCCAGACATTGTGGTGATAGATCGATTAGCGCGCCGCACGATGATTGTCGATATCACCATTCCCCATGACGAGAACCTCGTGAAAGCTGAGAAAGAGAAACAAATCAAATATCTCGACTTAGCACATGAGGTTGTCGACATGTGGAATGTGGACTCGGCTGTCATCGTGCCGATTGTTGTTACGGCCAACGGCCTGATGGCCAAGAGCCTCGATCAACATCTCATGAGGCTCTCGTTAGGCGGCTGGATCAAGGGCCTGATTCAGAAGGCAGTTCTCCTCGATACGGCACGCATTGTGAGGAGGTTCCTGTCTCTGGAGCCCTAATCACCGGTAGTTTGGACCCTGGTCCCGATGCCGGTGGACCCCTATTTTTTATATTTTTAAATGTTTGTTTTGTTTTTTAGAAAATATTTAAAAATGTAAATTAATATGTAAAAAAATAAATAGAGAGATAATAATAAATATAATAATAATATTATGTAATAATATTATTTATTACATTGTGCTGACACCGTGGCTCCCTCACATGTACGCGCCACCTCTCTCCATGTAGGGGCTGCTGCGGTAAGTGCTGAAATTCGCTAACGGCACAAATACGCAAATCTGGGTCCAAATTATTTATTTGTTCCGTTTGCGGTGGAGACATTGGGTCCATGGGGGCCGGAGGCCAAGCAGCTTGTTAAAGAGTTGAGTGCTCGCCTTATTGAAGCCTCCGGTGACAAGAAGGCTGGCAGCTACCTCTGCCAACGTATTAGCTTGGCAATCCAAAGAGGTAATGTTGCCAGCATTCTTGGAACCGTTCCCATGAGCCCACAGCTGGAGGACATTTTTTATTTATAGGTTTTATTTTGTCTTTAGTTATCTTATTTAATTTTTTCTTTAAACATTATAATAAAAAAGTAAAAAATAATAATATTCATTATTGATTTAGCGTCACTACTATTAACTCCCGCCTTCCGGATAGTGTTAGGCGGATCATTGAGAAGTACGCAGACGTGACCCGCCCGACAGCATTTAAGTGCAAACCAAAGCATGGAGTGCAACATCATATTGTAACGGAAGGTTCTCCAGTAAATGCTCGTGCGCGACCTCTACCCCCGGATAAATACCGGGTGGCCAAGAAAGAATTCCAAACAATGATGGAGATGGGAATATGTAGACCATCCAATAGCCCCTGGGCCAGTCCTCTGCATATAGTGAAGAAAAAGAATGGCGACTGGCGACCGTGCGGCGATTATCGCATGCTTAATAAAGCCACAGTTCCAGACAGATATCCATTGCCAAGATTAACAGAATTCACGTACGTCGCACAAGAAAGTCTTTATTTAGCAAAATTGATATTAAAAAAGCTTTTCATTGCATTGAGGTTGCAGACGTAGAAAAAACAGCGATAATTACTCCATTTGGACTATTTGAGTTTCCCAGAATGCCGTTTGGTCTATGTAATGCTGCACAGACATTTCAAAGGTTTATGAATTCAATATTTGGCGACTTAGACTTCGTGTTTGCCTACGTAGATGACTTACTAATCTGTTCTACAGAATCAACGCATGAGGAACACTTGGAGATTATATTTAAGCGACTTCAAGAGAACAGCATTACAATAAACTTGGAAAAGTGCGAATTTTGGAAGAAAGAATTGGATTTTTTGGGCTACCACATTTCAAGTAAGGGCATCAGCCCCACAAGTGAGAAAGTGCAGGCGATCAAAGATTTTCCTAAACCTAAAACTATTAAGGAGCTTAGAAGATTTTTGGGCATGGTCAATTTTTATCGAGGAAGCCTACGTTTAGCTGCCCAACATCAAGTCCCTCTCAACAACTATTTAAAGCAAACAAAGAAAAACGACAATTCCATTATTCAGTGGACGAAGGAAGCGGAATCGGCATTTTCGAGTTGCAAACAAAACATTCTGGATGCCGCAATTTTGACGCACCCTTCTCCAACAGCTGAACTTGCCTTATTGACTGATGCGAGTTTAAAATGTATGGGCGCCGTGCTCCATCAAAAATGTAAACAAGGTTGGAAGCCTCTAGGATTTTACTCAAAAGCATTTACTACAGCTCAGATGAAGTATTCAACCTACGACCGGGAGCTGCTAGGAATTTTTGCAGCAGTGCGATATTTTCAACGACTACTAGAAGGTCGGCAATTTATTATTTACACGGATCATAAACCGTTGGTTCATTCATTTTCAAAAAAGCCGTCACTAAATGACACACCACGTAGAGTGAGATACTTGGAATACATTTCGCAATTCTCTACCGATATACGTCACATTAGCGGTCACGACAACGTAGTTGCAGATGCACTCTTAAGGACAGTTGATGAAATAACTATACCGTCCAACATAGATTACAAAGAGTTGTCTATTAAACAAAAGTTAGATCCCGAACTCCAAGAACTTATTAAAAATCCGAGATTAAAAATGATTTTAGCAACATCAAATAAACACGGAATACCGGTGTATTGCGACGTTTCTACGAGAAAAACAAGACCGTTCTTACCTCAGGAATTCAGAAAGACCGCATTTGAGGGAATACATTGTTTAAACTATCCCGGAAAAAATACATCGAGAAAAATGATTAATACAAAGTTCATTTGGCCTAACATGAATACGGATATAAACAAATGGTGTGAGTCATGTTTACAATGTCAACGCTCAAAGGTGCTTAGACATACAAATTCGCCACTCGGAAAGTTTATGCCTGCTCAACGTTTTGCTCACGTTCATTTAGACATTGTAGGACCGTTACCTGTATCTCAGAATAAAAGGTATTTAATCACGATGATTGACCGATGCACTTCATGGCCCGAAGTTTTTCCAGTTGAAGACATTACAGCCGAATCAGTCGCACGTCACGTGTACGGAGGATGGATATCGCGATTTGGATGTCCTGAGATGATCACAACCGATCAGGGTAGACAAACAGTAGTAGTTTGAGTCAAACCTTTTCAAAGAATTAGCCAAGCTAATGGGTATTCATAAGATACGAACTACTCCATATAATGCCAAGGCGAATGGCATGGTGGAACGTTTACATCGAACGCTAAAGACAGCATTGATCGCAAGAGGCAATACAACTAACTGGATGGAAGAGTTACCAACCGTTTTATTGGGACTCCGTGCTTGTTTTCGTCAAGATACTGGTTTCAGTGCCGCTGAATTGGTATATGACGCCACGATTAAACTACCAGGAGAATTTTTTGGTTGCGAGCAACAGGAAACGTTCAACGATTTCGTTACCAATCTGAGAGAAAACATTACAAAAGCAATATCTATTCCCAAAAGAGAGAGCTCGAATAACAATACTTTCGTTCATCTTCACTTATCAAAATGTTCACATGTTTACGTGAGATGTGATCGTTTGCGTCCTAGTCTTAGTCCTCCATATGATGGTCCGTATCAAGTCATCGACAGAAGTGATAAGAATTTCTTAATATTGCAAGGCGATAAACGCGTAAGAATCTCTATAGACAGAATCAAACCAGCGTTCGTACTGAAAGCCGATCAAGAACCACTGACAAAGCAGATAGTAAGCACACGACCAGATAAGAACGTGATCACACGAGCCGGTCGTATTTCTCGACAGCCTGTAAGATTCGCTTTATAATCACGTCCCCAAGAGTGTTATAAGTCGCACCTATCATATTATGTCACACGTTTACGTTCAGAATAAAGAAGTATTATCGGCGCTAGCAAACAGAACAAGACGCGGAATCAGCATTATTCATTTACGCGCAGTCTGCAAGGTTGCAATTACTATTACTATACCACTAAGTTATTGTTCATAATTTTAATTAGGGTTCTTTGCATTGTTTTTATTATTATTATTATTTTTCTAAGGGGGAAGTAATATGCCGTCAGCACAATATTCATAGCACGTAATGTTCGTGATATTTAATAGAGATAATTAATAGCGTTTATATTTAAAGACATGTTATGTAAATTAAGCAAAACTTATTAGTTCCTGTTTCGTGACTTTCTACAGTCAACTAATCTCCCCCGCCAATTTCTTTGTTTATAGATTAATATACATACTTGTATTTTAACATATTAAAACTAGTCAGAAATTATACTCCGATACATTAACCAGTTGTGTTATTATTTAACTTCGGAGCCTGCAACATCTCACACTTAAAACAAACAATAACAAAACAAAACTTTGTTTATTTGTAAAACATCAGTGTTACGTTTTAAAAGCCGTGAGCTCAGTCCATCCATTCGTTGCGTCAGCGCCTCATTAATCTAGCTATAGACAGCTGCTAGTGACGAACACATTGACAGATGGAGTGGCGTTAAGCATTACTGGGAATGGGGGAAATAAATGGGTGCAACCACGGACTGTGTACGGGAAAGCAATTGCGTTATGGATACGATATAGGAGAAAACGCACTCGAACTGCAATTGCTGAAGTTAGGATTCTTTCGCAAAGGCCAATCATGGGATGGCTGACAAAAAAAAATACATCTCGAGCAATCGTTAAGAAACAATAATGTTCGCTCGACTGCGTAATTTTTTTCTTAAACATAGCTCGGCAAATGTGGAGTCATTTGCCGAGCTATGTTAAGGAAAAAATTACGCGGTCTAGCGAGCATTATCCACCTCCACCTGATGTTATGTGGAAACGTGCAGCGTGAAAACAACGCAGCATCAGTCACCCTCACCCTGCCGGCCCACAAGGTCCTCTTCACGCCTCGTTTGAAGAACGCCATGTCATAGGAAGGAGGGAAAACGTGTGCTGGTAGACTATTCCATCTTTTGGAAGTGCGACAAAGAAACGAGTCACCAAATTTCTTTGTGCGCGATGAAATGTTTGAGACAGTACAGCTGTGACTCCGAAGAGCAGCACGCGTACTCCTAACGAGGAAGGAAGAAGGTGGGATAAACTCAAAGAGTTCTTCAGAGCACTCGCCGAGGTATAAGCGGTAGAAGACGCTGAGTGACGCTAAATCTCTACGCAATTGCAGGGGTTCGAGAGTATTAGTGACCTCTGCATTGCCGATAATGCGTGTAGCGCGTCGCTGCAATCTGTTCAAGGCATTGAGAAGGTACTTTTCGGAACCGTCCCAGAAGTACTAACAATACTCTACGCAAGACCGCACCTGCGTCTTATAAAAACACAACTCACACACAACTGATCTGGCGTGAAGAATCGCCGTACCCTATTCAGGACACCGAGTTTACGTGAGGCTGTTTTTATCACGGCTTCGATATAGTCCCTCTGGTTCAGATCGCAGCGAATCTCCATAGCGAGCATGTTAATACTGCTCTGCAGGCCGATTGATGTGCCTTAAAGAGAGTAAAAGGGTAGGAATGGCGACTTTTTTGCCGTGAACACGCATACCTGTGTTTTCTTGGCATTGAACTCAACAAGGTTATTGGAGCCCCATTTAGATATGAGGTTCAACACCCGATTGAGCTCAATGACAAGATTTACTCGTTTGTCTTCAGTCTTGACTCGTTCAGCCGCTGGGTGACCGTTATACCCAACGTGCACTATACTATCATCTGCAAAGCAATGAATATTTCCAAGTGGAAGCATATCATTGATATGCAGAAGGAACAGCCTGTTCCATCCATAAGGAAGACTCGTGCCCCCGCAGTAGGGAAATAAAATGAGCTGGTGATGTGTTCAGTCTATCCATTGGTTGCATAGGCGCTTGCCACCAAAGACATCTGTTATACTAAACGCAAAGACTCGTGGCAGGCGGAGCAATAAAACGTGCAAAAGAGACAGCGCATGTTCATGTTCTCTCTCGCACTTGCACTGTTTATGGATGACGTCATACAGACACAGAGATGCGCTTTGTTTGTGTACATGCATTTATCGATAAAATATTGGGGATATTTGAAATGCCATAAATAATAAAACTGTTTATTGGTATTATTAATTTATTCTTATAAAATTATTACAGGCTAATCGTCATCATCATCGTCCGTGTCGCTATCATTGACATTTATTATTAGCCGTTCGCATAAAAATGATTTTTTCAAGTCCTGTTCTTGCATAGTTTCAGCGTGACGCACACATTTTTGCCAATTACCTACAGTTACGTTTTCGATAGCTTCATTTGTTAATTTTTCCACATCAGCTATTTTAAACGTTTTGTTTTTTTCTGCCACTTCTCCTTTTACCTGCGCCCAAATTAGCTCGATTGGATTGTATTGGCAATGATATGGTGGTAGCCGAATAACTTCGTGCCCATATTCGTTTGCTAATTGGTCCAAATGGTAAGTCTTTTCGCCTCGATTTGCTTGTATTTTTAGGAGAAGTTCATCTTTAAAAGCAGATTCTGAAAAAGGTATATTATGCTGCCGTAACCATTCTTGAATTTCTGCTTTTGTCGATCTAGTTGTCGGAACTCTATTTATTTGTTTGGAATGGTAACTTGCGTTATCCATGATTAATATTGAAGGCTCTTCGAGGCTTTGAAGTAGTCGAGTAAACCAGTCGGTGAAACCCTCAGCATCCATTTCGGTATGGTAATCTTCATTTTTGCTTTTAACTGCACGAAAAACCCATTTAGCACCTGGCATAAACCCGTACTTTTCACACCCTGCGTGACAAACAATGAGTCTGCTACCTTTTCCTATCGGTTTCTTTAATCCGCCTTCATTATTTTCGTCAACCCATACGCGTTTCCGGGAATGGTTTTGATTCACCCAGGTTTCATCTATATAAATTCTTGGACGTGTATCTCCGCTTTTTTTCAAATCGTCTAGTTTTCGAAGAAACTGCAGTCTGGCGCTGACAATATCTCGTCGTTCCATTAGTTGTTTTCTTCCATCTGGTACAATTTTAAATCTGTACCCAAGGTCATGTAAAATTGTTCTCATAGAAGACACACTGCACTTGAAACCGTCAATTCTCTCCATTGCAGCTGTTAAAATCTTTTTTGCTGTCGGAAACTCTCTTTTTGCATAGAAGGAAAATACAATCTGCTTAATTACGCTTTTATCAAAGTCGTCCAAACCTGTCACTGGCCGTGGTTGACACACTTGTTCCCGGGGAGATGTTATTTCATCAGAAGCACTCTCTTTTTTTATTCTATCGACAGTTCTTAGACTAATACCACAAATCATTGCAGTTAGTTCGCGAGGCTTGTCAAAGTTGAGTTCCTTTAACTTGACAGGATCTTCTTTTAGCTCCTTCAAAAAACTTAACACATTGTTTATTACAACACGACTTTGTTGTTGAATATTTCCCTGAACACTTGTAATATTATTTTTAACAAACGACTCCATCTCGAAAGAAATTATCAATTGAAATGATTATGATGTACGAGTAACTTAGTCTTTTATACACAACAATTAGTCAACCCGAGGGTTATCTATTATCAAATTATTTCTAATTACCCTCATTACATGATTGGTAATTAAGTAAATGTAAGTACAGATATTCTCAGTAACGATCAATACTTTAATGAGCTCATATTTTGTGTATCGATTAAGTATATGCATTCCATTTTATCGATAATCTATAATTATAGTAATTAGCACGTGCACATCCCTTTAACAAAAGTGATTTATGGCCCCGACTGCCACGAGTCTTTGCGTTTAGTATAGTGACGAATACATGGACAGACGGAGTGATGTTAAGCAATACTGGGAATAGTGGAAATAAATGGGTGCAATCACGGATTGTGTACGGGAAAGCCATTGCTTTATGGATACGATGGCGCTGTGGCATCATATGTCATCACTCATATGTCATCCATCTATCCATAGTGCAAACTTTTGTTTCTTTTTGCTTTAAGCACTAAATAGTATACCTTAGGTTTTTTTACACTTGTATTGTCTTTTATTGTATTTTTATCATAACTATTGTCTTTATTTGTTTTTCAACATATTTTATTTCGTCCATTCAGTTTGCCGTAATTTAGTTTTACATTCCACTTTTTTATAGCATTATAAAATCATATATTTATTCTAAACCAGCTGGCAGGGTCGCCACGCAATGTGGGGACCGGGAGACGCTTTAAAGAAACGAGTGTAGTCTTTGATGTGTGATTTAATACTAAATAAATAATGCCTAACGATACAATAAGGGGCAAGTGACTCATACACTACAACATGACAACAACGGGAGCTTAACGTTAAATTAAATTTTGTAAAACACAGATGTTATAAGTCAATAACAGGATCACTCATTCAGCCAAAGCCAACGCATACAAATATACAATACAATACAATAATTCTCAAATTACATTTAAAAAAAATAAAAACAATTTAATAATGTAATGCCCAGTATATGATTGACAATTCTCTTATAACTCACTTAATACATGCATTATAATCTATCACCATTTGGTGAAAGCGACTGCAAATTTCGTTCAAAGTAACGGCCATATTGAATTTATGATCAAGCAAAGGCCAGCAAACGCCAGCAAACGCTAGCGACTCAGTTCGCACCAATAACGCCAGTGTGATTGAATAAGCAGACTACAATATAAATTCTCACATTGCTTAACATCTATGAATTTTAATTGTCTTTGACTCAACGACGTATGCACTTTTTTGGAAGGAAAAATTATAGATACCTACTGATAAGTGGTAGCCTAACCTAACCTTAGTACTAACATTTGATACCTAACTTATTCTATTACAATAGAATAAATTATCTAGATTTTAATTAGCTAGTATGTTAATGTTCATGGTCTTTCAGCTAGAATTTTTACACGTGCCAACTAGAGTGGCACGTGTAACATATTTATGCTCACGAATGTACGCATGGGTCAATGTACCTCCGTAGATTTTTTAAAATAATTTATGTCTTTCTCTCCAAAACGCTACGACCATAGTGCGTTGCCATGTCGCATATTTTGTGTAACAAACAGTCTTCCTTGGTATACGATAAACGTGTATTATGCAGAAAATTTGCACAGTAACGGCACTATAATTCATGTGGTGTAGTGATGTTGCTTCGGTTAGTATTCTTCGTATTAGCCTTTAACTGGGGACATGACAAATTTATAACACTATAAGGGACATGACATCTCACAGGCTACTACTTTCCAAGTTAAATTTTGTATAAAATTACATTTGGGTGATTCAAAATTGTGTTGATATTTAACTATTGGAATGTTATAAAACAAATATTAATAAATTCAATCAGTTTTTATAATGACTTTTAAAAAAAAACGATAATTAACAATTAGTGGTACTTTTCTGTCTTAATTGACATGAGATTCTTTTTTTAGCATTTTAATAGACCTTACATAAATAATATCATCTTGGTCACTTTCACGAAGCTGTAAAAGTTAACGATCGGAAACCAAGAACTCTTCAAAATCACCTTCACTATCAGATTGGTCTGAAGCCAGCATGAGGGCATTGAATTCTTCTTCAAACGATGGTCTGTCTGCCCGTAATACTTTTCTCTTTGATGAACTCGTGGCTGGGATTGACGTTTCCTAGCGTTTTCTGAAATTTTGCACTAAAAATTAAAAAATGTTAAATTTTTTTTTTATATCACAACAAGGGAACTGTATCCTCACAGGCTACGGCCGATTTTTTTATTAGTAGGTATTACTTACGTATTACTAATAAAAAAAACAGCCGATAACACGTTCACCTTCTTTTGCGGTCATTTTAGCCCTAAAACAAAAGCTACTAAGACGCGGGGCCGCGGCAAGCGGGGGGAAGTGGTCAATTTTAAGAATTTCCAAAACACTCGTCGCCTGTGGGACTACACGTCACTGGTCAAAGGTTAGGGATACTTGAAAATCGGTACTAGGGTTTGTTTAGAACAAATGATAGTTTGAATTATGTCAATCTGTTGTCATCGCTCTACCGCAGGGTTGTCCACATGAAAAATAGTACACGAACGGGTTAAAGTCTACCATGATTGCCAAATTTTTTTTTTTTTGTTTTTAGGACCACCAACAAGGTTTGTATCAAAACATTTACAAAATACAACTAGAAACTGATAACTAAACACAAATTTTACTGAAAGGAACCCACGGCATGTACCAATATAAAGCAAAAAGCTAAGAATTAAAAAATAAAACAAAAGTAATGAAACTTGATTCATCCGTTAATTAAGTCTACTAAATAAATAATTTAAAGCTCCGAGTACAGTTTTCTTGACATTCCTCTCTTTATCAGATAAAAATACACACATCACATTTTTTCGAATCAATATTATATAATCTGCATTGTCTGGTTAATGGTGGTTAGTATGCGCAGTTACACTTAACTGCTTTGAAATAAAATACACTGTATCTATTGGAGCGAGGCTATAGGGGGTTGAGGTTTTAAGTAGTGTCTTTAAAGGTATCATATCACAAATAAAACACAAAACATAAAGGACAGTCATACATGTTAAAAAAACAAAAGAGAAAATATAATAATATCTAAGTATGCAAATTTACATCAGCTACCAGTTAGAATTTTCACAATGTCATATAGTACTAATAAAGGTAAAAAATTGCCTATGAAAAAAAAACAAAGTGAAACTATAGTTAATAATAATAAAATTAATAGTATGCAAGAGCAGACCAGCCTCCACAGGCGGTACCCGTTCACGAGTATGACATATGAATCAGCCATCGCTTTACTCAACCATATCTTAGGGAATGTAACGACCCGACGCACATGCCACCACCGCAGAGACAATAAAGAGCGCATGCCACACTCAAGCTACTCTAAATAAAAACCTAATGAAATGTTTAACGTAACATAAATATTGTTTGTAAACTGTAGGACACTGCTGATAAAGGCTATCATTCAGTTCTAAAATATTATTGAAGTAATGATTGATCCCAATAAAATAAAAAGTGGATTTTTTTATAATAACCAGGCTGTTTTGTCATCTAAATATTCTTTGACTGTTTATCCTTTCTTAAGCAAAGAAGATTTTACATGTTTTTTAAACTTATCTAAAGGTAAATCTTGTACAGTACTAGGTATGTTATTATAGTAGTGTGTACATGTGTTTTATAAATGAGTTGATGTTGTAACGCACAAAAACTATGCAATTATAAATAAACAGAACACCAATTTCTTTAAAAATATTTTTTAAAGTAGTTCGGGAACCTAGTCTATAGATGGTTCTTATTGCTCGTTTCTGTAAAATAAGTATAGATTCAACATCAGCTGCTGTAGCCTACAGTAAGACACCATACGACATGACACTATGAAAATAGCTAAAGTAAACTGTTCTAGCAATTTCAACGTCTGTTAATTGTCTAATTTTTCTTATAGCATAAGCAGCAGAACTGAGTTTACTGGACAATTTTGATATAATAATATGAGGGTTCCATTGAAGTTTTGAGTTAAGTAACATTTTGGTTTAATTTTTTCATAAAAATCAAATTGGGTTTGATATATCAAACATTGTTTGTAATATCAAATTAGGTTTGATATATCAAACATTGTTTGTAATAGATATCGAAAAAAAAATAAACATGTAAATTATTTAATGTGTGTGTGTGTGTATTTTCATTTCATTTTCATTTATATTGCAATATATTTTAATATTGCAGTATATAGCATTTAATCTCACGCACCTACATGATTTTTGTGTATAAAACTGACCGGTTACAATTTAATCGGATACCAATACAATCGAAACGCGGTTGCGAAATATTTCTCTCGATTCACAATCGAATACATTCCTGTTAAATTTGTATTGTCGCTGAAAAGGTTTACCGGCTAAATTGTAACATAACGCAGTGATATTATTCGCCATAGTGTAGGTAAATAAAACAGTAAAAACTGTGTCTAAAAACTGTTTTTGTTACTATTATTCGTGTTATTTTATATTAGAGTTTTTATTTATATCAGTTACCTAACTACTTACATGAATAGTAAATGATTTGTTTTTTTTTTCCTGTTTCGTACCATGATAACACTACTGACTGTGTAAAGCAGAATACCAGTGCAGCAGGCCCCACTTGCTGCGTATACTGAGCTGTGCACAGTGTTGGCATCACATAACAGGGCGCAATTTTGTAAATTGTTATTATTTTTTATTCTTTTTGTTACATGTTGTATGTGTTTTGTTATGTGTTTCCAAAAATGTTTTTTTTATTATTATTGTAATTATCACATATTTTACAGACTGAACGAAATAATAATCTAGCTGATTGTTACTAGTATATTTGTTGTGCTTTGTTGCTGTTGTGTAAACTTGATGTGAGTAGGTACAGAAAAATTTAAATAATTAACTATCGTAAGTAGGTAGGTACTTAGATAAGATTGAATAGACCGATTACTGTTCCTATGCTTTGTTTTTTATATGTTACTATAACTAGTATTTCTTAATGTAAGCGAATATTGTATCCTGTTATTGTGAAATAAATATTTTACGCCGTATTCTTACGAACAAAAATCATATTTTTACTAAAAAGTTTGAAAATATATTTTCTTTAAGATTTTTTTTCGGGGCTCTGTGCTCGGGGCCTCGGTAGCTCAGCGGTCTGGACTTGGTCTTGGACTGGTTATCCAAAGGTCGTCAGTTCGATTCCCACTCGAGCTTCCTGAGGCTGATTGATTTTCTAGTAAAATTTTATCTTGTTACTAAAAAATGTTTTATCTTAAAACTGTTTATTAATTAAATATGTAGGTAGCTAGAAAAACTTTTAAAGTTAACAAGAAAGAAAAAATGTTTTTAACCACTTGCTCAATATTCAATATTATTTTTATTGCATACTATGTTGGTTTACAAACATGGATATATAGACCGTTAGTCCTAGTAAACAGGAATTAAGCGGCGCATCTCAATAGGCGGGTTTATATGCAGGGAGATTACAAGCGACTGCTTTTATTGCCGCTGTTAGTTAAACTAACTGTTACTGTTGTTATATTAACTCCGCGATATTGTCGATATGCAAAACAGTTTAATAAATTGTGATATGTCCATATAATTTGTAGATATAGAGTTTACAACCTTTTATTGCGTAAATGTTGATCATTTTATCGTGTTTTTTTTGAGAATAAGGAATATGCTTTAATTATCTTATTTACTTACCTACATTGAGCTGACGTAGTGGCCCAATCTTCTAATCTTTATTATTATGATTATGCTATTTCTAAGAAGAATGTTATAATGTAAATTTTGTAATATATAAATTCTTCTGGTACCCTCGGAAGATCAGGTTCGTGGTGACAATTCGTTACCTCAATATTATGGTGAGTGGGAGCCATTTCAGGGCCACTACATTTGAGTTTTTTTTTTGTTATTATTATAATTATTAGGGCTGATCATAATATTATGTAGAGACTAAAACGAGTACCTGTTTAAGTATGATGTGAATATTTTGTTTGATATTTTTGATTAATCAATGTTGTACCTACGCAAATAAAAGGATTGTATTAAAATTTAAATATATACATCCTTTTGGTATTATTAACTTATTTTTTAATCTCTCTTCATTTTGTTTGTAACCCAATCAAATGGAAGTAATGAAATAACACTTTCAAAAATGATATTAATGTGAATATCCTTTGTTAAGTATGCAAATACGCAAACCTTTGACTATATACATGTCTAGACGGAGCGTCGCGGTACAAACGCTTCACTCAAAGCGGCCAGTTTTTGTTTCGTAGTTTTTTTTTTTTTTTGGAGAGAGACTGCTGGTTGCCGAGGGGCATTTCCAGCTTCACCGGGCTTGTTTTAGGGGCGGCGAGGTACGTAAAGGGTACCTCAAGCCGTGTTGAAACGAATCACCTTCAGAGGATTTCTAGAGGGGTACGGCATCGCACACTTAAAAGTGCGCGTCCCCGTGCCCTTCCAGAGTCTCCGAAGGGTTCGGATCGGATCGGGTTGTTTCGTAGTGTGTGTGACAGCCGCGTATGACACTAGCGCTGAACGGGTGTCAGTGTGCGCGAAAGGTTGCCAGTGAATACGTAATTCCCGATAAAGTAGGGAAAAAATATTTATGCACAATCACAGAACAACTAATGGCACAATACAATTTTAAAATGAAAATAGTAGTTTTAAAATGGCTTCGTTGATAGATTTTATTTGTGTTTACGGTGTTTGGAGTTGGTAATTCTTACCGACAACTAATAGGAAAGTATGTACCAACTCAACTCAGAAATTTTTCATCATAATTCATAACATAACATAACTTTTAAATCAGGTATTTGTAGGTATAACGCATCAAAGTAGCTGGTGTGTTTAGAATTGATGGATGATTGAAAGCAAGAGCGAGTATAATAAAATTATGCGTTAATGGAAGCCTGCATGCTTGTAATATGTTTGTATAGTATAAATAATAGGGATGAAAGAGGAACGACAGGCAGGATGATTTACATTTAATAATCAAAATCGTATTTAAAATTAGTTATTTTTTAATTATAAGCAAAACAATTATGGCCTTCTTGTTTGTTTTGTTTTTAAATAACTTTCGTTTTGACGTTACATCATTTTCCATGTTCTCTATATTCATAATATTTTATAAATATTTTTCCACCACCAGCCTTATTAGGTGCACTTGATGTAGAAGACCGCATTCATGATCAGCTGGTACCTGGGATTGGAAGTAGATCACCCTACAGCCAACAAAATTGCTCATTATTTTTGACAGGATTTTTTGATATGTCGTTGAAGATATTCGCGGTCTTTTTATACACATCATGTGAGGCATAAATTAGACCTTCATCCCGCAAATCGACCAATTTGTGGAAACTTAATTATTCATTTGATTTCATGGATTCGATGCAGGCAATGCACTTTCATTCATCTGCGTATACAATACATCTGACTACGCAACCTGCTATGTAACCAATTATTTGTTCCTTGTATTCACACAGTTCTATCTCATCCATAAGTCAACTCATATTTAGATAATGGTTAGAAATATCTCTAAGTAGGTCACAAAAAATATAAATCATAAAGTACGCAACGTATTATTTGTTAATTTAAATAGTAAATTCGTCATAAAATAGTCAAAAAGCACTTTTTCGCCTAAATGCACAAAAAATCAAAACTATTTCTACATGATTTCAACTATCTTAAGAGCGTTTACGCCGCTCACTAGCGCCGCCAATGAAAAAAAAACATATCATGTTATGTCATGTTAAATTTGGCGTTATCGTTAAAAGTGGCCGTAACGTCTTATTTAACTAAACCATAACATGTGAGGTGTTCATTAGGTGCTGTAAAAATGCTAAATTACTTCATTCAAATAGTTTGTTGAGCATAATTTGATTTTCTATCTCTAATTACTAGATATGTTTGTTTTTTCATTAGTGGCGCTAGTGTGCGGCGTAAACGCTCTTAAATTTTTGACAAGTTTTAGATCGAAGAATTTTCTCATCTATGTAATCTATAAATGTCAATACGTCAAAATCGTATGTATTGTGATTATTAAAAAAAATTTTTTTAGAAGACTAGAAAACTGTATGTTTCCTTACAAAATTAATATGTGCAATAGAATCTCTGATTTTTTGACATTAACGTAGCCACCTCGTTTTATACACATTTGCGCATAAAAACTCTAAATCCAAACCCACATACATATACCTTCTTACATAAATACTTTCGTACATTAAATTCAAACAAAATTATTATTTTACTCATTTCGAATATCGATACCATACCACAATAACAGTTAATATTAATAGTACAATATTATAAAATATAACAGTATTATATTTTTATATTCTGCCACCAATAATGGGATTGGGAATTCTACAATTCGATACTAGCAACACGGCCGGCTTGCTTACGTAATGAAATCGATTATTGTTAAAATAATAATTATCATTAAACTTTATCTATAAGTACAGATGGAACGTGACTTTCCTTTTCGAAAAGATCTTTTCTTTGTAGTTTCGACAAAATTTCATTGAGCAAACGGTCATTTTGCGAACAAATTCACCAAAAAGCGAGACTTTATCACTGCTTGACGGCACAAATGACACTGACAGCCGGAGGAGCGCGTCAAGCCAATACTGGCCCGATAATTTTTGTACGTTTTCTGACGGCCAGGCTCTATCTAGACAGGTATATAATCAAAGACGCAAACCTGATATAAATCACGACGCGTTATTTATCTTGAATAAATTAATACTGTAAGCTTCGTTGCTTCGTGGACTATACGTGTCCACGGGGCGACTAGCTTGAGACACTAGTCTTAAAAGTACTGGATGAAGGATGCGTACCGGCGTGTTCTGATCTGGCGTTATGACCTGACGTAGATGGTCCCTTGTGCTTGCGCAAGGTTATTCTGACACCTACTTTGTAACCGGAAGGTTGGTAGGGGGTGTCAGTGTAAACTTTAAAGTAGTGTATAGCGGGTTGTGTGTAAGCTTCGTTAAAAACGTTGCAAGAAGAAAAATTGTGTTTTCAGTTTAGTTAGTTTTTACCATTTTATTTATTTTAGTAAAATGACTAATATATTTTAAAGATTATTGTAAATGTAAATTAAAAATTCATGTCTTTCGTATTTTATCATCATCTTCCTATAAAAGTCCCAATGCAGTTTAATTGAGCTTAGGTTTTCTCACATAAACAAAAACAAACAAATAAATAAAAACAAACAGGGACATTATGACTTAACACACATAAAATACAAGTACATACCATAAAATAGCTTGACTACACATTTTTAATCGTTAACATCGACAAACTAAAGAATTCTATAAAGGGCGCATCACGACTATTGGAATAAAATAATAAAGAACTGTTTCGATTTTTATAAAAAAACGTTTAATAAAACTATTTTAGTAAGCAATGTGTTTTGTCATTTATTTTAATTTAAAATTTGACACCCCACTTACTCCTGAATTAACTTTTTTTGTAAGATTGGTTTGAAATTTCATATACTCATTAAATGTATGATAAATAATCCATAAAAAATAATTAAAAAAATATTCCATTTGAAGAAAAGCCGGAAAATGCCGTGTCTTAAACGACACAGTAGGAGAATATGCTACTATGATAGCTTATTATTTAGATTTATTACGGCTCCATAATTAATTGACAAAAACGACAATAAAACACATGAATCTCAATAAAATGTTTTATTTAGGTATTTTTATACACATATATATATATATGATATTCTTCAAAACATGTTTTCGGATGCAATGTTACATCGCATTTCATACAATAAACATATGCACTATTATGACAGACACCACAACGCAGTCGAACCTCTCTATATTTTATCAGGTGACCATTATGAGTATACTGCATTGCTGAGGCTCTACTTTGTGATGGCTCTCCATCCCTATGACTGTCAGCTTTCTTGTTTATTTCAAGAAGACATAGCGACATTCCTCTAATATTTCAAATGATCCAACTGCCCACCATTTATCTTGTATAACTGCCAGGCATCATAAGTGGCCATATCAAGACAATGATTCATTAGTGAGAAGAACCACTTTTTCCCACGGACACTAGTCCTAAAAATACCAATATTTTGACCTTTTAGATAGCTGTACTAAAGATAAACAGTCATCCTCACTAACATCAGAAGAATCTTCACGTTGAATTTCAGCAGGTGCTCTGAGATGGGACCCAGGTAGATTTTGGAGCAACACATAGTCTTCATCTCCAGAGTCTTCATCTGTAACTTCCACGCTACAGTTTTTTGGCAGCATGTTAGTTAAAGAATCTAGAACCTCATTTTTATCATTTTGCTCCAACTCTTCAAAAATTTTATTCAACGACAGCGGGATTTTAAAATTCTTGTAAGAAATACATAATATAAAAGAAATATGCAATAAAAAAATAATAGTGTTTTTTAAATAATAAAAAGACGCAGTTGGAAAATGTTCTAATATTGAATGGTAGTATAGCAGATAGTAGTACATTCTCCTACCGTGTCTTTTACGGAACACCTAAAGTAAAAGGCAAATACCATATGAAATATTATAAAATAACAATTTGTTTTTTTATTTTCTTACAATATAGGAATAAAATATTGATAATCTGTTCTTACACAAATACAAATCGCGATAAAATATTATCTCAACCCACCTTGATTTACTCATTGCAATAATCACAAAATTCAAACTTATTACAAACAAAATATATTAAATGTCAAAAACTCACAGTTATTACTTCACAATAACCATGTATAATCTTGACTGTCAGATACAACACAAAAAAAAAAGAACAAAGTACCCACATAAACTTTTATATTTTTTTAAAGTTGGTGTGTCGTTAAAGACACGGTAGGAGTAAGTGGGTTAAAAATAATGTAATTTCATATATCAAACTGTACAAAGTTCTGTGTGGTGTCGGTTAAAAAAAATCTCTTCCCGTGGGTGTCTTAAAAGGCGACTAAGGCAGTCTAAGACCCTGTGCAAATCGAAAAGCACCCTAGGTCACCCGCGCGATATGTAAACCACCACTGGAATTTCCAAGGAGTAAATACTTTGCCATATTATGATCAAAACTAAACGACCCTAAGAAACAAGGAACTAGAAAAGGAAGAAGAAGAATCTGTACAAAGTTCTACTAATAGCATTCGCATACAAAAACCGTTAGGATTCTGTTAAAAGAATATTATGATAGTAGATTATTTATTAACGTTCATCGAGAATACCTTGAAAAAATTTGGTAGAAGTGGATTTGCCTCGTTCTTTACGGAGGGTATACACACACAGATTAAATCTGTGACAAATTTTGTCGGAGACGTTATCGCAATGAGCTCGTATTTTTGGGAAACACGTTTTTATTTGAATTTGTAATTTGTCTTAAACTATTTAACAGCAGGTGTTTTCATAACGCCTCGGTGGCCGAGTGGCAGAGCGCTCCCGGGTTCAATTCCCAGGTCGGGCAAAATGTATTTCAGATATTTCGGTGCATAGCCCGGGTTGTGATCTGCAACCCACATTTGGCAAGCGTGGCGATTAAGCTAATACCCATCAATGGGGTATTTGACAGGTTTTAGAAAAATATGTCTAATGGTTCATTATAGCATAATATATTTACAATTTGATTAATTCGTTATGAATTTCTTTATTTTTTTATGAAAATCGCCATTAAAATTCAAATTTATAAAATAGCCGCCAAAACGCTGAAGACGCCATGCATGCAGGTCACGTGATGTCGTGACGTCACCTGCTTGTAAGCAAACTTTTAGCTGTCAAATCAAACGTACAAAACTTTGATTGACATTTTACTGTTTACAAGCTGGTGACGTCACTCCAGATTCAGCGTCATCCCATGCGTTTATGATCACGTGGTCAATCATAAAAAAAATATTATGTTATTAATGATTTTTTACAAAAATCATACTTATTTTAAAATTATGTGCTGGCTAAATTAGTTTAAAAACATGTTTACTATTAAGTTAACAACAGTTTGATCAATATTTTCATTGTAGTCAAATACCCTATTGTAGCGATGACTTGATTTCAATTATAGAGGCCTTTGCCCAGCAGTGGGACAGTTATAGGCAAACAGCCTATAACTGTCCCCTTACTTATGTACTATTTTATTAATTAATTTCAATTTCTCTTTGTGAATAATAACTTATAACTTCACACTTTTTTCTTTATTAATCTTTTTGGTTTAATCTTATTTATTCTCTCTTGTATGTATACTGTCTGCCTATTCTTTTTTCTTTTTGTATTTATGTATGTTGTTAATAATGTCCCGATTCGATCACAACCCTTCAGAGAATCTAGTAGGGTACGGGGACGCGCACTTTTAAGTGTGCGATGCCGTTCCCTCTAGAAAACATCCGAAGGTGATTCGTTTCAACAAGGCTTGAGGTACCCTTTACGTACCTCGCCGCCCCCAAAAAGCCCGGTGAAGCTGAAAATGCCGTTTGAGGCAATCAGCAATGTCACTAAAAAAAAAATGTTGTTAATAAATGTTTTTCATTCTTTCTTTCTTTCAAAACAAAGACATGGATATCGACATAAGCTTACATAATACTTGCAAACGAAACAACACCTTAACATAATAATGCTAACTAGCATTCTAAGTGTACCTTCGCAAACTCAAATAAACATTTCAACCTGATACGAACCATGGCCGGCTGTGCAGAATTACCAACTTGCACAAATTAACTCACTTCATAAACTTGGACCCTTCTTATACAAGCCCTTAGCTGTAATTATGTTTTATAGCGCACCGTACTCTATTACCGGGGCTCGCTCGGGAAACTTCAAATATTTCGTGATGCGGTGGAAAATGTGCTCACATATCTACCTACTATTGTTTGTGCTTCAGTATGGGGTATAGGCACAAACTTGTTTCGTTATACGAATGGTACCTATTTATAATTGAAGAACCAATTATTAAATAAATGTTTGTAGCTTTGTGGCGCTTAACTGTAACTTTGCTTCCGAATCTGTTTTTCTTTCTATTAGTAAAACTCACTAACTTTGCAAGTGCACAAGCAATTCTAAAGATTTAGGTGAGTAGATCAACTAGTCGCTTGCATCAAACCTTTACTTTCTACTAGTTAACCAAACTACTACGAGTGAAAAGCACCCCTCAAAACAACCAGCTATATACGTAAATCACATCCCCACAAATTCGTTTGCCAGAAGCTCTTTAGGCTTAGCCAAAGTAACATTAAGAAAACGATAGCGAAGTTCGAAAATAATAAAATGTATGGGATTGACATAAGCCGCGCTAAATCACGTGGTCAATCTTATGTCATTCCCATACATTTTTTTTTTAGTTTTGTTAATGTTTCTTTGGCTACCGCCAATGATCCGCTACAAGGATCAAACTTTGATTGCATACACATATGGACGGACATGTAGATATATATATGTGAAAATAAAATTTTAACCTTTACAGCGTAACGGTTCCTCAAGCCGTGGTTATAGAACATCCTCAAAGGGTTTCTAGAGGGGATGGCATCATTCAACAGTGTCGCCGTCCCCTGCTAGATTCTCTGAGGCATTCGGATCGCAATCGAGAGCGGAACAATCTAAAGACAAGCTCGGTAAAATAAAGTTACCGTTTTCGTATTGCAAATTCGAGGAACTGAAGTTACATCTTAGTGGGTTTGTGAGTTATTATAATAATAGTTTAGGATAACGATTCTCCATTCAGCATGGAAACCCGATTGACTATTTCAGCTTCCCTTCAGCTCGTAAATCAAGGTGCGAGAAGCTTCCCCGTTAAAAATAAAAATAAATATGCAACATATACAACATTTTGCAAAAAATCTTTATTAGCTTTACTCCCTCATAAATTGCTTAATCCTTTGTTAGGGCGTTACGTTTTGTAATTAAGCACCTTTTAAGGTTCATCCGTATTATAATTCGCAATTAAGCTTATAAGCAAACATTATGACCAGATGCAAGTTATGATCTCAGTTCTTAAAAAAATAGGACAAAAAAAAACGTAGGTACTCTTTACATTTAAAACTTTCGTGTCTTATATATACATAAACACTAAAATTATATCATATCATAATTAATCATAAACACTATCTAGGTACAACGTCCACAAATGGGCACTTTATCTGCATCAAATCCAGAAACAATAGAAATTTATTTTGTTGTAAGTATATTTGGAACAGACTGTACGGCCGAATGGCCGTGGTTCCTATGCCTCCAAATATTTATACTGATTGAACTGACATCACTATTTGGATGTCACCACAAACTAGGTAGAGATACTAACGTATGATGTCACTTCACTATTGTAAAATGTCAGATTGAGACACGTTGAATATTGTCGCCGTGCATTAATTATTTGATAAAATCTCTATCGAGAGAGAATTTTGCCTTAATTTTGTAATGTCCTAACGAGGGCCAAGCCGGCTACGTGGTTGAATCGAAACCCAGCTTGGTAACGCGAGTTTTGTGAGCGCGTTATAACCTCTCGCGGGAGAGTGATCATTTGGTGTAAGCGTGTGAATTTGTGGGTGACATCGCGCTTGCGCGTGAGGCGGCACGAGCCTTAGACAAATAAGCTTCAGAGGCGCCGGGCGACGGCGGCAGATCTGGTGTGCCAATTGGAGGCACCGAACACCCGGCTGGCGAAGTCATCGCCGGATGCAACAGTATAGGGTACCCGTCTTTCCCTGACCTTCCTCGCCACTGCCCTCTTTTGTTCTGTCTGACAGCTACTAGGTTCCTCTGGGAAAGCTCTAGTGAGTTTTTTAAGGTTTTTAATTTTTAATTTTGGCTAGCTTGGCCTGCTAGGAACCGAACTTGAAAAATTCTGGATCGATGAATCGCCTGACTAGACGGGGATACCACATTGCCAGCTAGGTGGTTTGTGCTAATGGGCCCCGCAAACCCAGGAGCCTGGCTGATGGAATATCTCTAACAAAGTATTTAAATGACGTTTGCCAGGTGACAAATACTATTTCTTTTACGTGATCAAATGGTGAATAAAACTCGCAGTTATCACTCGTATGCTCAAAGATTTATTCTGTACAACCCTTATGCGAAACGATGAGTATGCCGAAAAAGGTTATGCAACCATAGATTAGGACTTTTGATGTTCTGCGACCCAATATGGACCCGTTTTCAACAACAATTTTGGAATTACGCTTCATCGCACCGAACGTTGCCCGAACAAACGGCGCTCGCATAGGAAAAACGGAATGCATTCAAAACGTGTTTATTAATAAAAGTAATAAAGCCTCCATTCACACAAAGACGGACGGGCGTGGTATTATTCCAGTTCACTTCACACACCCTTCCCATTGTCTGTTGTTATATACGATCCCTATTGTTTACCCTTTATTAATTAATTTACCCGGGACTAATCCTTGGTGTTTGGGAAAAAAATAAAAAATGAAGAGCACGAAGTACCAGGCTGCCGCATGCTTTTATTTGTTTTTTATCAATGGCTTCGCATTGACTGTATATTGAGTAAGCGTAGAATTTAATATGAGGATCGATAACGCACCGGCTAGCGCGTTCGTTGTGATATTGAAATTGAAGCATCTTTTGCAATCCGGTTGATCGGATGGGTGACCAAATTAACTTGAGCTCCTCTGCTTCAGAACGGTTATGAAGTCTCGGTTATTGAAGTGAAAATGACACCATTACATTACTTTAAATGTGGAGTTGCGAAGGCATCTGGCGCATAGAGCCTTACTTACTTATTCATTTAATTTGTGTTTCTATTGATATCCGTATTTCATCTTATATATATTTCATCATATTTATGTAAATATATATATTAAACGTTTTCTATCATTTACTTAAAATATCACACACTATGTCAGAATACCAGCCTCGTTGTGTTTCTCAGCACCGCAACGGCACATGCTGATGCAGGGTCCTAGTTGGCCTTCACACATTCATGCTTCTTATTATTGCATAATTATTATTATTATTTTTTTTTTTTTAATGTTTTCTTAATTATTGTTTCTTTCTGTAATGTCTGTATGATCGTAATTAAATAATTTCTTATTCTTAAGTAAGTAATTCAAGGTAAGCCGTAAGTCAAGCAGTTGGACGTTTAATAAACTGATGATGATTAGCCCTAATAAAAATAATATTTTGTATTTTTGTTAATGATTGTTTAACTAAGCCGACCCAATGAAGTACCCATAAATTCATTTTCCCGAAGTTATGGTTGAAACAATGTTAAATTTTTATAAAGATTTTAATCAGGCATCCCATGATAACTGCTTTCGTAGTTGGGATTAAAAATATCCTTATTTATTAAACTCTTTTATCCACCTGCATCTCTGTCACGTTTAGTATAAATGTAGGTATATCGCAGCTTCCCAATATTTTAAAATTCTCTGATGCATTTAACTACATATAATACTTCTACAAACGATTGGCTTGAAGAGCAAATAATGCCTCTTTTATCTCCGCTTGATAGATTCAAATAACAAACCATGTTCTATTTTCTCTTTTATCGACGCAATTCGATTGAATGACACGTTCTGACGCTACCGCTCTTTTTTTCTATTTTCATTGCTAGGTTTACTGTGTAGCTTCATTAGAATTTATCACACTGATTTTATTGTTTGATAAATTTTGTCATTTAGTGCAAAGGTTATTGACTCTGCGAGGACGTTTTATTTTTCAGTATTTGCGACTTGGTCAATATATTTAAGTGTTAAATTGTATCTTTGTAAGGTCTTACTTAATTAATTAATTGGGTCAACTACTCAGTTGACCAATTAAACAACAACATCAAAAACAAAAAACCGCGAAGCTAAGTTTGTTCGCAAAGGATGTTTAAAAATATATAGTTAAAATCCCAGAATGGGGATTTCCTTGACCTTCATCCTGCCCAATGTTATGCGAGAATAAGGCTGAAAGGGGAAAACTCTTCACCCTCCATTGTCACCAGTTCATTTTAGGGTTCCGTGCCCAAAGGGTAAAACGGGAACCCTATTACTAAGGCTCCGCTGTCTGTCTATCTGTCTGTCTGTCTGTCCATCTGTCACCAGGCTGTATCTCATGAACCATGATAGTTAGACATTTGAAATTTTCACAGATGATGTATTTCTTTTGCCGCTATAACAACAAATACTAAAAAACAGAATACAATAAATGTTTAAGAGGGCTCTCTGCAACAGACATAACTTTTTGGCGGTTTTATTGATAATGGTACGGAACCCTTCGTGCGCGAGTCCGACTCGCACTTGGCCGGTTTTTTATCTCCCACTGCTATGACACGAGAAAAAATTGGAAGAGGCGAAAAACAAAAGGAAATTCAAAAAACAACATTCAAAAATCCTTTGCATTATTTGAATAATTGAATCTCAAAGGGAACCAATTCAAAAAGTCAGCCTTAATCAAATAGTAGTTTTGTGACTAAACTAAATTATTCTCCGAATGTCTCCCTTTGGAGATCCCAGCAATATAAATTACATGCAAATGACCAAATGTAAATTTGATAGGCGACCCTTCGAAAAGTGGCTCTCAAGCAAACTACCTATTTGTCTGACCCAAACTTTGTCATTGCGAATCTATTATTGGTCTAATATTTACTAACACCTTAAAAGTCTCTGGTATGAGTATGATGACGAGGGCAATACTCGTTGATGTGACTGACATAATATATTAATTGAGTCTTGTATGCATAGTATACTATCTTATTAATCGTATGCTGACTTATCCATTTATATACATTTGCTTGTTATGTTTTATCCATTTAGAGAAAAAGAAAAATAAAGTTTTTTTATTGACGCACCATTTATGTTTATGGACTTCTTGGCAGTAAAGTCATGTCAGCGGTTTTGCTTTATTTTCTAAAATTTATGTTATGTTAATAAATGTGAAATAATGGTGGATTATTAACCGTTAAATGTCCGTGAACGTGCATTAGTGTTGGCAAATACAACAAAACAGTGCAACGTCACTTTTTAAATTCTTTCAAGAAGTCCGCCTGAAGTCTTAGTAAAGCCCCACATCTTTACTGAGATACTCAAAGGGTTGGGGTTAGGGGTATATCATTTCTGACTTCTCATTACTATTATCATTCATAATAAACTTTTAAACTTTCGCGTTCCATAATTAAACAAATTTAAACGGGGATTAACGCAAACTAATTAGTAAAAAGGTATCATACCTTCTTTATACCCGACGTTTCGACCGAGTTACAACGGCCGTGGTCACGTGGGCATGATATAAAGAAGGTATGATACCTTTTTACTAATTAGTTTGCGTTAATCCCCGTTTAAATTTGTTTAATTATCATTCATTGTCATCATTTAACAAAGATAATTAGTTATGTTTCTATTTATATAACTTGTACGAAAATTACTTTGACACTGGCTAAATGTGCTAACCGCACGAAGCTATCAACTTTATGAAAGAAAAAGTTATGTTAATAAAATTTTATTCGAGTGTTTGAAATTTGATATGCCATAGTTGATCGTCAAACAATCAAATTTCTATCGTGTCTGGATTTAAAGCACCTGATGTGTTAATTTCGAGTTAAACCAGCGTCATCGTTTTCCAGACCCTTAATATGGCTTTTTATTTTTTTGTACTACTAAGAAACACAGAGGTGCAACCTTTGTCCTATTAAAGTTAGCCGCTATTTAAATAGTCATTACAAGCTACAAAACGACGTTATAATTACCTACTAGCTAGTAGCGAGTAGCGACACAGAATCAAAAGTTAAATTTTCTAATCGATATAAGTTAAAACAATTAAGTCAAGAATTAAAACTATATTACTGTATCGGGATGTAATTCGATTTAATTATCATTAATTTCACTTTCATACAAAAATTATATTTAAATACACAACAAAAAGAAACATTACGTAACTTAACTTGAAAAAACAGAAAAATGATTAGAAAATTAAAAACAAAAGACCTGTAAATAAAACATGTCCTCCAACTGTGGGCTCATGGGAACGGTCCCAAGAATGCGCAACGTTATCCCTTTGGATTACCAAATTAATTGTCATTCATTAAAATAGAAGTTGATGATACTTTTTTGCGTATAAGAATGAGTACCTTGTATTTCAAGCGAACAGAAAAATAACATAGTATGTACAGCTTTTATGATAGATATTAAATTTCTTTTCGTTTATTACTTGCGTAATAACATACAAGCATACGCTTAAACAACTATAGCTCTGTCGGCGCCTTTACCATCACTAGTCGATAAGTCAACGCGACAGCCTCATACATATCTTGTAAGATACGAAATGATACCTCGATCTCCACAAAGGCATCGTAACTGCATCTCAATTGAGCAAATGCTTACGTGTGCTCGGTTTTGTACACACGCCTGCATATCACACTACCATAATCTGTCAAATTTCATCATTAGACTTTGAACTTTAAGTATATAGTTTATGGTTGAATATTTATTGAAGACATTTGACAGTTTTGCATTGTATAGGTTGAAGTGCAGGAGTCTGCACATTGCCTCTGTTTTGGTGCTTGCGAACGCTCAAGCAAGACAGTTGTAGCGTCTTAAAGGATCTCGACGGATCTGCGGATTACGCCGGATAATACTAAAACGTACTTACGTGGATACATTTGAAATTGTGTGTGAATAAGAGATTCGTGTAAAGAAAGTACTTGGAATATAATTTGTGTGGATGACACTCAGACATATTATTTCAATTGAAAAAATTGGGTGTATCACACTCGTTGTGTTGCTGTTAAAAAACTTATTGTTAGAAAACTGGAAAGCTTTCGATCTAAGATTGGAAAGTAAAATACTCTGTGAATTTGAGATACCCGAAAACGTGATCAATTTCTAATAATAATAATACTAGTACAACAAGGATAACGCCTGGCCGACTTCTCTATTATCTTCTCTAACTATCGGAAAAAAACTTTGAATAAATTACGTTTTTGCCCCTAGACTTTCCTATGGAAGAAAGAAATAACAACATTTATTAACAACACACACATATATAATATTACAAAAAACGAATAAGGCAGATAAATACCTCAGAACAATAACTAAAGCTATAGAAGGATGGCTAAAATAAAAATCGTGCAACTATGTTTAGTTCCGTTCTATCTTATGGCTAGAAAAGGAGGTTGGAGTGCGACAAATGGTTGACACTTAGTTTCTATTTTTTGTATTGTTATGTCAAATGGTCATCAGATAATCAGTGATCAAAAAAATCTTTGAGTCCTTTAAAAAGTCACTCACTACATTACCTCAAATATGACGTCACAAATCTGGTGACACTTTCGAAATAACGAAAGAAAAGGGACAATCGATCTCTTTCCAATACATCACTTAGGTTCATTAGTTAAAATAGTACGAACTGATGCATGAGTGTTGCTATTTTAGTCCGGTTTCTATAGCTTTAGTTATTATTCTGAGATAAATACACACAAGAGAGAAAAAAATAAACCGAAAGAGTAATAAAAAAGAAAACAAAAAGTGTGAAGAAACACGGTAATAATCTATAACAAACATACGTTATTGTATACTACCAGGTATTGTAAATATCTCCGATTTATAGCGCAGAGATAGACAAGGCAGTAATGTGCAGGAGGCATTACCATGAATCACCGTGTGTTTACTGGTGCCCTCAAAAACACCTCGTTCCACGGGGTTCCACGGAGCTCCGTTTGAATCAAAAGTCACATACGTTACACTAAAACGTGTGACCACATTTGGAGATACTAGAAAAGAGACTTTTACAATAAACGATGCGATTGGAAAGAGCATAATTTCGATTTAGTTTTGTAAGACTAACAATGATATCTATGTTGAATTATCTATTATGATAACCATAATCTAAAACAGCGTTACAAAAGATCGATCATAAGCCATATCGTAACCTGTGCGAAAATGTACGTATGTGTTCATTCTAATAATATTATAAATGCGAAAGTTTGTGTGTATGTATGTTCGTATATTTGTTGCTTCCTAACGCTGCAACGGATGGATGGATTTGGATGAAATTTGGCATACAGATAATTTATAACCTGGAATAACACAAAGGATACTTTTTATCCAGATATTCCCACGGGAACGGGAACCACGCGGGTGAAACCGCGAGCGGCCGCTAGTTTGTTTATAATTTCAAATGGGATAACAAATCGACCTGAATTTTAGCACAACGACTCACGGAGGATTCGAGAATGCTAGTAGCTTCAATACCGGTCATATATGATTATCCACGGGACAAAGCCTTTTGTCATAGACCGCACATCGATGAAGTATTCTGTTCAGTATTGCCACACTTAGCCGCCTCTGTGGTCTAGTGGTTAATACCACCGGTTTAGACCCAGAGGTCCCGTGTTAGATTTCCAGCGGGGTGTACATCTTTGTGTGCTCGGTTTCGTTGGTGCTGGGACTTGTTTGTTCGCCTGGCTAGCTACCACCATCTTGTCTAAATATGTTGCCATAACATCAATGTTTGTAGCATTGTTGTGTTCCGACAGCAAGATAGCCAGTGCCTCAGTAGTTGAGGATCCAGGGTGAAGTGCGCTTCCATCAATGGCCTTATCATCACTTTACATCAGGTGAGATCAAGGCACTATGCTTACCCTTAAAATATAAAAAAAAACTTAATTTATGAAATTCAAGCACTTCCATGTTAAATAATGTAAAAAAAATCTTCTGAGTTCAACATGAGTTCAACAAGAGAATGTCGAATCAAATGTTTAACTTCCAGATAATGCCTTTCACAGAACAGACACATTACATACATGATCGGTTCCCAACAAATCGAATTAAAATCGTGAACCATAAACGGCCCGATCCGGTAGCCAAAAATGCGGCAAATAGAAAGAGTGCGACAAATAAAACTGTACCCAAAGCTAATTGGAAAGCCGACATATAAATCAGCGGGCACTCTACCCAAAGAACAAAACAGCCGAAAGCCAAATGGCTCGCCTCGTTTGGCAAAGGAATTTTGATATACGACTTCGAATCTGGCGATTTTAAGCAAAGAGCGGATAAGTTACGGTACCGCCAATAGGTTGTGTTTGCAGTAATATAGGTTTTATGTTGTTAGCAGTACAAAGTAAGAAAGGTGTTTGTTAATCTTTGAAATATTTATTATACAGCATTTCATTTTAATTGTTATACAATACGAGTTAACTATTCTACTGCCGTTTTAATCGGTTTTACGACGCCAAAATCGGCATTCAAGCAAGTCATTGTATTCTCAGAATGACAATAATAAAAAAATAAAAATAAATATTTTTAAATAAAAAAATACATGTATACCTTGTACTAAAACAAGGTATACTTCATGTAAGTACAAGGTACATAAAGGTTCTTCGCTTTTTACCCTCATTGGGTGTGCAAATAAATTTAAATAAAAACTGTTGTTTTTTTAATTGTTCAAAATTACAATCAAATTAGAAAATTTCACAATTTTGATCGTCAGAATACAAATATATTAAATTTTAGAAAAATAAAATCACATTATCGAAAAGAAATGTCATCTTAATAGATTCATAATTTATTATTCCAATAATTTTGTGTGAAGTAATCACATTTGTGGATTAATCATTCTGTGTAATTATTAAGTGGCCTGATACTGTCTGGCATTTTATTATTATAAATAAGAGGCACTAAATGCAAAACGCTATTCGTAGCTGTCAAGTGCCTGTCTGCAATATAGACTTTGTATTCAAGCCAAGTGCTTATTTCCATTATTGTTTTGAAAACGTTAAACTAATAGTCAATGATCGAGCGCTATTTGTCTTCCAGAATCAATTTGCATCGTATAAATGACTACCAAAACAGAAAGTGTAGGTTTGTTCGAATGTCAACAACCAAGTAAGTAAGCAATTCGAATAATTAAAATTGAATAGTAAAAGAAATGCATTATGTTAATAACTCACTTACGATGACACATTGCATTGTCCAAAAACATGATTTTCCGTTTGGGCACAGTTCAGTGACCGAAATGTCTAGAAATAATTTCGCAAAATGGCTATAATATTGATGTAAAATGTCCTGTTTTAAAATGTCATATTTTAATATTAGGTAATTGTATTTATTGAAGAACAAACTCATTTAATATTTATACATATATATATTTTTAGAGATATATTGTATCATCATCATCATCATCATCAGCTCATTTTATGTCCCCACTGCTGGGGCACGAGTCTTCTCTTTGGATGGATAGGGAGAACGGGCCATTCACCACCGCGCGGTGCCTGTGCGGATTGGTGGTTGTTAATTAACAACTGCTAATGCAGCCGGGACCAACGGCTTTACGTGCCTTCCGAAGCACGGAGGGAGAGCTATAAAAATGTGCTTTGCATATTTAATGTTATACATAACTTTTTATCTGCTTAATTAGATTAGTAATCTTTGCATGTTAACATGTAATTTTTGTAATGCTATGTATTTACGCTTTTGGGATGCATTCCTGCTCACATCTTTTTTTTTATAATAGTTCTTAGGGTATTAACAACAGGAATATTTCCTGTTGTTTAAACCCTAGTTGATAAATAAATAAATAAACAGAGAAGTTTTGTAGTAAACTATATTATCAGTTACGTATATGATCTTCATTTTAAAGACAATACAATGATGGATTCTGCATATTAGTTGTGTCATATTATTATATGTTTGTATAAAGATAGCATAATGTACCTATATTCAAACAAAAACATAACTAGATATACTGAGCAATTTTAGTACACTAAAAATTAGAACCAAATTAATGATTATATATTAGCAATTTTGACGCCACTACACAACAATGAAATAATTAGAAGAATAAGGGTTAAGAGAATAAGAGAAATAGAAATCACTTAATTATTAAGCCGTGTTTGTAAGAGACACTCCAAACCTTAACGTAACAAAACTGTAAAAAATTAAAGAGCTTTTATAAAATTGTATAAAGCACTCACTGTATGGACTGCAGCGCATAGCAAGAGCACTTTTGAACGCATTAATTGAAAAATGCAAATAATTAAGTCCATTATAGGCTTGTTTGCCCCGTGTACACCACCCACCCTTTGTGATCGCCGATTCGATTACTCGCAAAGTAATCGCTTTTAATTTCCAAATTCATTTAGCGGAAAACGAATATATTGGCCGTTGGAAGGAAACCGCCAATATCGTGTTAATTTATTTTTTTAACAGTGTTCTATTGTGTTTTTTTTTATTAAAATAGCTCGGCAAATGACTCCACTCCACCTGTTAAGTGGAATTAAGTGATGTTAAGTGGAAACGGAGTCCAGACGCAAGGACAACTGGTGCAGCGTAAAAACAACGCAGCATCAGTCACCCTCAATCTGCCGGCCCACAAGGTGCCTCTTCACGCCTCGTTTGAAGGACCCCATGTCTAAGAAGGAGGGAAAACGTATGCTGGTAGACTATTCCATCTATTGGAAGTGAGATAAACAAACGAGTCACCAAATTTCTTTGTGCACGATGGAATGTTCGAGACAGTACAGCGGTGACTCCGGAGAGCAGCACGCGTACTCCTATGAGAAAGTGAGAAGATGGGATAAGGTCAAAGAGTTTTTCAGAGCACTCGCCGTGGTATAAGCGGTAGAAGATGCTGAGTGACGCTATATCTCTACGCAATTGCAGGGGCTCGAAAACATTAGTGACCTCTGCATTGCCGATAATGCGTATAGCGCGCCGCCGCTGCAATCTGTCCAAGGCATCGAGAAGGTACTTTGCGGAACCGTCCCAGTGGTGCGAGTAATACTCCACGCAAGACCGCACCTGTGTCTTGTACAAAAGGCACAACTGATCTGGCGTGAAGAATCGCCGCATCCTGTCCAGGACACCGAGTTTACTTGAAGCGTTGGCTTCGATATAGTCCCTCTGGTCCAGACCGCAGCGAAACTCCATACCGAGTATGTTATTACTGCTCTGCAGGCTGAGTGATGTGCCTTGAAGAGAGGGAAGGGGTAGGAATGGCGACTTTTTTGCCGTGAACACGCATACCTGTGTTTTCTTGGCATTGAACTCAACAAGATTATTGGAGCCCCATTAAGGTATGAGGTCCAATACCCGATTGAGCTCAACGACAAAATTTACTCGTCAGCCGCCAGCCGCTGGGTGACCTTTATACCCACAGTGCATTATACTATCATTTGCACAACATGAATATTTCCAAGTGGAAGCAATATCATTGATATGCAGGAGGAACAGCGTGGGAGATAAAACGGACCCCTGAGGGACTAGCGTTCACCGTTCATGAACCGCGAAGCGCATCCATCTGAGAGTACTCGGATTCTACGCTCACGTAGAAAGCCAGCGACCCAGTTGCAGAACTGAGCAGGCAGACCGTATGCCGGGAGCTTGGAGAGAAGGGCTTTGTGCCAGACTCGATCAAAAGCCTTGGCTGTGCGAAGGCTAACAGCCACCGACTCGCTACGCTTATCAATAGTCTCACCCTAGAGATGTGTAACGAACGCTAGAAGATCACCAGTTGACCGTTTCGGCCGAAACCCGTATTGGCGATCGTGAATTAAGGGGTGTTCTTCTAGGTAGCGGATAAGCTGTTTGTTTAAAATCCGTTCCATGACTTTACACAAAACTTAAGTAATGGCTATTGGGCGGTAGTTAGTCGGATCTGAAAGATCTCCTTTTTTCGGAACCGGCTACAAATTAGCATCTCTCCAAGATTCCGGCACACAACCTGAAGAAAGCGACAGGCGGTAAAGACGAGTTAACACGGGGGACAAGTCCGCTGCACACATTTTTAAAACTATTGCTGGGATGCCACCAGGGCCATTAGCTTTCCGAACATCGATTGACTACAGCTTCGCACGTACATCACACTGCCTGATTTTAATATCAGATATTTAATATCATTCAATTTTAATATAAATATATTTGACTTTGACTTTGATTTTGGCATTGTGTGGCCACAGTGAGGAATTGTAGGTGGCTGTGCATTGCAGTCATCGATTCGGGAGTTAGCCGCAAAGAGTCCGGCCAGGAGATTGGCCTTCTCCTGCGGCTTGTGAGCTAAAGATTCGTCAGGACATCTCAGAGATGGCAGCAAGGGTTGGCAGAAGTTAGATTGCACGGCTTTGGCTAGACGCCAGTACTTACGGCTGCCCGTGTAATGCGTCAAATGTGTGCGCAAAATTACAATGCAGAATGATTTAACGCGGTAAAAGATAGTGTGTAAAATAAAAAAAACGACATTGACATGAAGTTTTAATACGGATCTAAACACTAGTCTATTTCAGCTTATTACATTTATTCATAGTTATTTTTTGTTATAAACTCTTATAATAGTAAAATCATCCCCAACATAGCTTAATAATAATTGGAAAATCGTTTTAATTTTAGTATCATGCCTGTTTCATCACCAACGACGCCTAATTTTAGGTGACCCTTCAACCCCTGAGCTCCTATTTGACGGTTTTATTCCGGCACCTAACAAGTCCTTTGAGTGTCTTAAAAGTTAAGGGTTATCAGGTGTCGGTAAAAACGCACATGAAACCTGCAAAGTATACAAAAAAATTGCCAAATTTAACAATAATTTTAAATATTTAAAAAGTTGCGATTTAAATTACAACCTAGCTGTCACTTTTTTAAAAGTAAAACATATTTTCGATATAAATAAATCATTGTAAAATAAAACTAAGTTTAGATAAGTATAAATCGTAGTCTGATAGCTAACAAAACAAGGTACTAAAAATATAATTGTTACCTTTTAATAATCATAACCTTGACATTCTTTGTACAGTTCAAAATAAGTGAGAAGTCCAAAAAACAGTAACACAACTATACCGTATAATACGTACTTAGACAACAGAAACGTCATTGCCACAAACACAAATTACCAACATTTGACCCTTGTAAAGTTACCCAAGTATAATAAATAAATTATTCGAGCAATTTGCGGCCAGAATGAACACATACCGGGGGCAAGTATACGAAAGTTAGGGGGAAGTCGTCAGCGTTGTGTAATAGTGCGTTAGGGGAAGGGATAGACTGGAATGGCCTGGATAGTGCATCAGGGACACTTTCCGTATAAAAGGTGTGAAAGTTCGTGCAGTTTGTCCTTTGTTTCTAGACGGTGTTTTATTTGGAGTCGGTATTATGGTTGGTATGATAAATTTAGGTAATATTGAAGTAGGTATAACTTTATGTAGTCCTCTATGAGATCTTTGGGGGAGGCCTTTGTTCAGCAGTGGACATCTTTTGGCTGAGATGATGATGAAGATGATAATGGTACAAATCTATAATTACTTAAATTAGTTCTAAATTATTATGTAAATAAAGAGCAAATAAGAACCCATTCAATGTTGTACATGAGTCAAGGTATTTACAGCAAATAGATAAGTGCTAAATTAGAAAACTACAGAAAATTTTAACGCTGTTCAATATTTTCTAATGATCATAGACTACATAACCCAACCATTCGACTGAATTTGGTTTTTGATTCCAAATCTAAATTTATTTTGACAAGGTTTGGATGATTACTTTTTTTTACTTTTTATATATAAAGGAGAAAAACCATTATGTGTAATTATTAAATCTTAAAAACTAAATGAGGTCTTGCACTGGGTGGAGTCGTACTTTGCATGATGATAATGAGATTGATAAAGCCTAAAAACTTAAATTTGTTAGTCAGAAAGACCTTAGGTTGTAGACATACGCTGAGATAAGGGGTTATTAGAAATTTCATCGAGATCAGTATATAATGGGTGAACAGGTAAGCAAAGTTGCAGTTTAGTCTCTTGTCCAAATAAATATAAAACTAAATATTGCTTACGTAATGACTGATTCATTAGGAAATCTCAATTATAACGCCAACTTAAAACTTGCTTGCGAGGCTTTAATTTTGACAAGTACGTTTCTTAAAGAATGATACATCATCATCATCATCAGTCTATACTTGTGTATACTAGTGTATACCACTGTTTGAAATATGCATATTCAAGTGCACGCCATTGAGTACGATCCGCGGCTACTCTCATCCAGATCTTGCCAGAGTTAGAGACATTTCATTTTAATTAGAAAAAAAAACCAATAATTACTCTATTCGCTAACTAATCTTAGGAGGTGTAGTGAAGGTAAACAATGCTACAAACTCTGCTGTTCTCGTTTCTTTAGGATTTTTTAGATTATGGATTACGGATCGAGGCGGGTCACTAATAAATGAAAGCATACCTTGAATGAAACATTATAAAAAATAAGCATATTTCTATAGGTATGCAGTTGATATATATAAAAATATACCCCCTTACAAATAAACACTAAGCATTTACTTAGTTAATCATTGTTTTGTCAACGTCACACAAACGTCGTTCTCAATTTGAGAAAAAGAGACAAAACAATGATTAACTAAATAAATGCTTAAATAGTGTTTATTTGTAAGGGGGTTAGTTACGAAATATAAAACAAAGGAATATAAATATCTAGATACCAGAACACGAACTTTATGCGTTAAAACCTCAGTACCTCAGGTACGTACTCGTAAAATTGTAATATGGTTTCTTCAAGAGTTTTGTCGTTCCCAAGGCGGTAATAACTGGATACAGGATCATTATAGTTTAATATTAGGTAACCATGCTCATCCCTCACACTTGCATAGACAATTTAATGTCGCTTATACAACCTTATTGCTTTAACTTAGAGCCGGTATTTGCATGTGATATAAGTAGCAGCTGTTTTATGGTTAAAGTTGAGCGTCGCCATGTGCGATAAAAGATAAGCTTCTAGTTATAATAGTACTGTGTCCTCGTGAGCTGTGCAATGCATTAGATAATGCAGTAGGTGATTGTAGAGTTGATCTACTGACATAAGTGCAAGTATAAAAAAATTGTTTGTCTTTGCAATAATAAGTATATAAAAAACAATCTAACGTTAATATTCCAGTAAAATTTGCCTAAACCCCTTGAAATTGAAAATGATTGTATCGTTAAAATAGCCGCGCGATACCTGAGGAACTTTAACTACGGAAAAATGAGAAAATCCTGCATACGAGTACGCCGAACGCAATGTGCAAAGATCCGACGAAAGAAACATATGGAGTAGCAAAAACTTTATTTTTTGTTTTTAAATCTTTAACAAACATAAAGGAGAAGTTTTTATTATTTGTTGCGCCACTGGCCTATCTAAAAAGATTAAACTATCGTTAGACCTTTTTTTAGGCATTAAGGGTAAGCATTTGGCTTTCATCTCACCAGTAGGCTTAGCCAAAGTAACATTAACATAAGATTGACCACGTGATTTAGCGCGGCCTATGTCAATCCCATGCATTTTATTCTTTTCGAACTTCGCTATAGTTTTATTAATTACTTTACTTTAACTACTGCTACTGATTTTATATGATGATAAAGCCGAAGCTGGATTTTTCACCCGAAAACCTCAAGTACTGAGGTTTGAGCGGACAAGGTCAGCTTCTTGGAAGCTTAAATATATGTACTTCGTAATTTCAATCGCTTCTCTGATAAATCTGGAAACGTAGTTGTGTCCTGTCTAAATTCTCTGAGGAAAATAAAATTATGTGAGGCACTCAGTTATTTTGCCTACTCCATGCCATTTATTGGTAGTTTCAACTTGTGATTGTACGCCAGAAACTCGTGACGTATGTTAGTGTTATATTGGTACAAAACTTTTAACAATCTTCTCCGTATGGGTTGGAATAGTGTAGAAAAATGCAAGCTTAACTGTTAATAACAACTGTTTTAAAGTGTAAAGGAGTTTAATTATGTGATGCTTAATTTTTACTGTTTGCTACTGGGCATTTTTAAGCTTCACCGTGTAATGTTGTTTTTACGAGATATCAGTAAGTAATAATAAACAAGTGACAAATGACAGGTGTCATGTGTCAGTGGTTACCGGTTATCTCTGAACATAGAGGCGGGTATATTGATAATACCGTAAAACAATAGAGGTGGTAACCGACGTTTTACCCATTCAACTTATAGATGATGATGAGATATACGAGTATACTGCTGCGCTGCAGTTTAATTCTAAAGCAGACACTTACTAGCACTATATGTAATGTTACCTATTTTTATGTTCCAAATAAAAGTTTTTTTTTTTTTTTTTTATACTAGCTGACACGGCGGACTTCGTACCACTTTGATAGTTTCTATGACAACAAAACAAACAAAAGTGGAACATTTTGTATTAGAAAATTAAAATGTATAGGGTGGACCACCCTTATCCCTTAGGGGTATAAAAAATAGATTACAACCGATTGTCAGACCTACCGAATATACATATATAATTTCATAAAAATCGATCGAGCCGTTTCGGAGGAGTACGGAAACTCACTTGTGACACGAGAATTTTATATATAGATAGATATATACTAGCGGCTACCATCGAATCCGTCTGCGTATTTAATTATCTTTAGAAATAATAAATAAATAAATAAATAAACTTTCCTACACTCACACTAATTATCTAGCCCAAGAGAAGCTTCGTTATGAAATTCGTTAGATGGTTACTAGACAACGGATAAACATACCACGGATAAACATACCAGTTTACTTATAAGATAAAACAAAACCAATTACTTTTCATAGTATATTTAATTATTTATCATAGTTTAAGAACCAATTTCGAAATAGCCTCCGAAAATTAGTTTCCGCACACTATTAAATGTTTGAAAAAGCGGGCCACTAGCGTCGACACCAGATTAGCTGCAGCCTAGGGAAATAAGAAAAAAATCTTCGTTTACCCATCCCATAACAGAGTTAATGGCTACCCTCACCTACAGGCTTAGGAGGTGGTGCAAGTCAAAGGAAACCTGTCTATGTAATGTAATTTGCAAACTTAGATTTTTAATTTTGTTTTTTACATTTTGAAAAAAGACTTTGTGTGTTGAAAAAATTTCACGAGCGGGATTCAAACCACGATAGCATAGTTGTTAGTGCATCTGACCCGGAATGTCATGGGGTGCGGGTTTCCATGACAACAAAACAACAAATCATTCGTCCGCTTAAGAACATCCGTATCCCATGATGGACCCCTATAGCAGTGCCACCTACCAAATAGCGTGCCCAATTGTAAATTTAAACTATTCTCGAACCCACTTGAACACACACAGAAAATGTCATCCAAATTGGCACGCACAAAAGATTTATATGTATAAAGTTAGATGTGTAAAGGTATTATTATTATTATTATTATTATTATTATTTCTCTTGGGGACGTCGCCAGCCGAACGGACGATCAGCCTGCGTTGTTGCGGGCCATTTCATCCTATTCCCCGTTCTCCCTTTTTTAGGGAGTTAAGGTTAGTCCAGCTTTCACGGCGCCCCGTCGAATCTTTTGGTCTCTTTGGTAAATCTTGCAATCTGCTCCACCTTCAGATCCTTTAGGTCCTCTATGTGTAGTGTGTCCGACCCCCAGAGTTCCCATCTTATCGGTGAGTACATCGGGCATTCAGCTAGTAGGTGGAGGTGTAAAGGTATAGATCTATATCTAAATCCAGAAAAGATTATTAGTATAAAATTTTATTTAAGTTATTTATAGGCCAGTGACTCAAAATTATATCTTAATTATTTGTTGTGCAAAAGAAGTAAAAAATAGCATATAAATAAAAAGGCTATGGCCATGGCTAGAGTTGAATGTGTCAGTCAATGCCCTGGGAACCAGATATACTACCTTCATTATCAGGTACTTTGGCGTAAGTGATCAAACTGGAATTGCTCAGGTGATATTCGCTTGTGTGATCCAACTGGAATACCTCTCGCGACCATGGTCGTGGCTCGTGAGTATAAGTGAACTACAACAGCTTTCAATTTACACCAGCGTCCAAAAAATAACTTTCAGTTAACCAGGCTATACAATTAACTGTAACTGCAGCCAGTCGTTACAACATTGGACCAGTAATTAACACGAGAAAACTTTTTTGCTAAATAATAAACGTGAGTTAGGCACCTCCGGCGGGTTTCCTTAACTAATTCACAGTTCGTAAAAGTTAACGTGAACAAGTTTCTATTAATGGAGCAACATGTGTTTTTGTTAATACGTACTTGCTTCTACGAGTGAAGCTGACTGACCGAAACGCATCATCGTCACGTAACCTCCTCTGTGGTCTAGTGGTTGAGACCTGGTGGTCTGGTGGTAGACTGGTCTGGTTTTCTGAGTGGTAGAGCCACGCTTCGTTGCAGTACGAAATAGGCCGGCTCGCCCGGCGTAATACCACCCTCTTACAGAATATCGGCGTGAAACAACGGCACTCGTTGCTGTTGTGTTTCGTCCGGTGAGTGAAAGTACCGGAGGCCCATCTCTCACCCCTCCCCCCTCCCAATTCCTACTCCCTCCTCAAGATCCAACTCCTTCCTCAGGGTTGGCAACGCATCTGCGATAACTTTGGTTTTGCGGGTGTCCATGGGCGGCGGTGGTTGCTTTCCATCAGGTGACCCGCCTGCTCGTTTGCCTTCTTTTACCATAAAAAAAAAACTGGTGTCTACACAGTCAGCGGGGTACATTTGGAACTCGCTTTGCTTGGTGGCTTGTTTGCCTGCCTGGCTACCACCACCTTATCTAAATCATCATCATTATCAGCTCAATTTATGTCCCTACTGCTGGAGCACGAGCCTTCCCTATAGATGGATAGGGAGACCATGCCGTAAACCTCCACGCAGACCCAGTGCGTATATGTGGTTGTTAATGGCTGGTGATGCAGCCGGGACCAACAGCTTTACGTGATTTCCAAAGCACGAAGGAGCTCGAGACGATATATTTTTGGTAACCCATCCGATGACTGGCCTTTGCAAAATTTGCTTAACCTCAGCACTCGCAGACCGGGCGGTTTAACCAATGCGCCAGCGAACCCCTCCGCGAGCTCTAATCTAAATAATATGCCGCCATAACATCAATGTTTGTAGCATAAGAGATAAGATAGCCAGTGTTTCAGTAGTTGAGGATTCTTGGTGAAGTGCGCTTTCATCTTTGGCCTTATCGTCACTTAAAAACAGGTGAGATGAAGGCCACGTGCTTACGCGTAGGTTATAAAAAAACGAGCGAGCCTTACAGTAGTCGCATATGATGAGTAACATTTGAAATCTCACCTTAGTAATAAGCAATTTTAACATTATACTAGTGGTCGCCCAGTGGTCGAAATTCGACCGTAATTTTATTAAGACGGCACGGATTGTATCCTAAGCAATGGAAAACTAAAAAATATAGAATGTAAGTTTGAATTGGCATTGACAGCTTTCGGCCGATCCTCCTCCATTTTTGAAATTTTTGAAAAAAATATATACGCGTGTGTGTCAAGTCAAATACATAGTATATTGGTATAAACATAGTATAGTGGTAGTGTGTGTAATGTTTGTTTTATTGATTTAAGCATAATTAAAAAAAATATTAACATTCTGTACTCCTTCTCTATATAAGCTATAAGTGTGCGAAATTTCATACTCCTCCGTCCGCGCAATTTTCGTAAAAACGGGTACAAAGTTTTTGCTACACATATTAATATACAGATTATAAAATAAATGCAGTTAATACTCATTAGAAGACATTTCACGTCGTACACACGTCGCACATCTCTGGGGTGAGGCTATTGACAAGCGTGGTGAGTCGGTGGCTGTTAGCCTCGACATAGCCAAGGCATTTGATCGGGTCTGGCACAAAGCTCTTCTCTCCAAGCTCCCGGCATACGGTCTGCCTGCACAGTTCTGCAACTGGGTCGCTGGCTTCCTGCACGAGCGTAGAATTCGTGTCCTGTCTGATGGATGCGCTTCGCGGCTCATGTCAGTGAACGCTGGTGTCCCTCAGGGTTCCGTTCTGTGACCCACGTTGTTTCTTCTTCATATCAATGATATGCTTCCACTTGGAAATATTTATTGCTATGCAGATGATAGTACAGTGCACGGTGGGTATAACGGTCACCCTGCGGTTGGGCGAGTCGAAACTGAAGAGAAACGAGTGAATCTTGTCATTGAGCTCAATCGGGTATTGGACCTCATATCTAATTGGGGCTCCAATAATCTTGTTGAGTTTAATGCCAAGAAAACACAGGTATGTGCGTTTACGGCCAAGAAGTCACCATTCCTTCCCCTTCCAACTCTTCAGGGCACATCTCTAAGCCTGCAGAGCAATATCAACATGCTCGGTATGACGATTCGCTGTGATCTAAATCAAAAGGACTACATCGAAGCCGTGATCAAAACTGCCTCACGAAAACTCGGTGTCCTGAACAGAGTGCGGCGATTTTTTACGCCTGACCAGTTGTGTCTTTTGTACAAGACTCAGGTACGGTCTTGCGTGGAGTATTGCTCGCACATCTGGGACGGTTCCGCAAAGTACCTTCTCGATGCCTTAGACAGATTGCAGCGTCGCGCTGTACGCATTATCGGTAATGCAGAGGTCACTAATACTCTCGAACCCCTACAATTGCGTAGAGATATAGCGTCACTCAGCGTTTTCTATCGCTTGTACCACGGCGAGTGCTCTGAAGAACTCTTTGACCTTATCCCACCTTCTCCCTTCCTCCATAGAAGTACACGTGCTGCTCTCCGGAGTCATCGCTTTACTGTCACACATATCCCATCGCGCACAAAGAAATTTGGTGACTCGTTTCTTTGTCGCACCTCCAAAAGATGGAATAGTCTACCAGCACACGTTTTTCCTCCTTCCTATGATATTGGGTCCTTCAAACGAGGCGTGAAGAAGCACCTTGTGGGCCGGCAGAGTGAGGTTGACTGATGCTGCGTTGTTTTCACGCTGCACCAGTTGTCTTCGCGTCTGGACTCCATTTCCACTTAACATCAGGTGGTATGGAGTCATTTGCCGTGATAAGTATAAAAAAAAAAAAAAAAAAAAATTGACATATCTAAATGACCTTTGATAGTCAAATGACACAATATTATCACTAATAACAATACGACATGTTATCGATTTTAAATTTACTAAATGGCGCGCGTTTGTGCGCTTCGACTTCCTGTTACACACTTGTTACACTGTTACACATACTTCCGTCCCATTTTACAAAATCACTCCCACAAATGCTAAAAGCGAGCGGAAAGATGAAAGATGTTACACATCAAAAATAACATGTTCGGTGCTCGCATGGTCAGTATAGTTAGACGAGCCGCTCGCCGCTCGCCCTGTTATCGGTCAGTCAGCAATGACGTATCAAACTTGCCGCGAATGGTACGTTACGGTTACGTTACGAAGTTCGCTACAGTCAGTCTCCACCATTACACTATTTTTATTAAATGTACTTTCCAGCTATGACACCAATCGATTATCACGAGTAGTTTAAAAAAAATACGTATATATTCAAAAGTTTTTTTTCTATAAGCTGTACTCATAAGTGAAAATATAGGTTAATGTTGCTCTAAAAGGAGAAAATACCAACAGTAGGTACTCTCTGACATATTCTTTAGTACCAACCGCTACAAAGCGTTGTTGGAAACGTCTATACGACTAAACAGCTGTTGTTTGAATCGTTTTGTTCTATTGTTTTAAAACACATCGGCTTGTATGAATAAAGTGCGACTTCATTTTCCAACCATTGCACGCTGTGATACTGTCTGGTTTATTCGAAGGTGATGTCGGATGTTAGAAAGATCACTGATACCGTCAAAACTTTACACAAAAGATAAATTTTACATTATATTTGTATGCAAATGTAGGAGTTATGAATTATTATGATGCTTATCGGTATCATTGTGATGTGTAAAGATAACTATAATGTTGAAATAATGAAATACAAATTAGACTTGATTACTTCTAAAATTAACTATTATTGCAACCTCTTAAAAGTAACAACTGAAATATTTTTTATTTCAGCTATTTTTTTTAAAATTTTAGATTACGGCTTTTATATTGCTCTTAGCGATAAACTGTATTTTGGCTACACTTTATAATTTCCTGGGTATTGTTAAGAGGGACCTAAATTTATTAGTTTTTATTTAGTTTTGACTGACATTCGGTCACTGTAATCTTTGTTGTATAATAGAATGTTAAAGTGATGCTAAAGAAGTTCAAAATATATTTACCATCTTTCATCATCTTTTCATCAGATATTTATTAGGCAGCAATGGCCGCAAGAGTTGCTAAGCTCAAGTGGCAGTGGGCAGGGCACATTGCTCGCAGGACTGATGGCCGCTGGGGCGGTATAGTCCTTGAGTGGCAACCGCGTACCGGAAAGCGCAGTGTGGGCAGGCCGCCAACAAGGTAGATCGGCGATCTGCGCTGGATGCGAGCAGCACAAAACCGGTCGTTGTGGAGATCCTTGGGGAAGGCCTTTGTCCAGCAGTGGCTGTCTAAAGGCTGAAATGATGATGATGATGATAAATGGCCGCTTACCATCAGGCCGGCTGTGCCAGCTAACTTTTCATTTTTCTAACAGCTAACTTCATCTCCTTCAGCTAACTTAAAGTTTAGCTTTATTAATAATTCCAAATGAGATCTCCACTTCAAAGATGTTTACATGTGTTTGACAAAGATTACAAATACGTAGGTCCATACAGTTGCAACAAACTCGGCAAGGCACTGCAGTGGGACTCACGGAGTGCGCTTATCTGCACGTTATGTTTTGATAGCGCCCCTACAGACAGTATTACACGCTGTAACCGCAGCTGTGTCTTCCGAAGTGGCTTTTACACTTGACGATGCGATCATTTCTCTTTTTGGAGAGGTAATTCGTTAGTTAACCCTTGGATAGGGGATAGCTGTCATGAATGTGCATGACACGTTCTCCATTTCGCATAAAAAAAACTCCAATAATTAATTGTTTGATTTGTGTATTTTTTTCATCATACATAATCGCCTCTATGGTTTAGTGGTTTGGTTGGTTGTAGGATTGTTTGTCCGCCTGGCTAGCTACCACCATCTTTTCTAAACATATTAGGTCGCCAAAACATCAATGTTTGAAGCAATGTTGTGTTCCGGCAGATATGAAATACCAGCAGGGTCTCAGTAGTTGAGGGTTCTGGGTAAAGTGCACTTACACTTTTGGCCTAATCATCACAAATAAAGGCTGTTACCCGTAACGAAATAAAATAAAAACATTATATGCCTATTAGGTGTTAGTCCACTGCTGGGCATAGGCCTTTCCAAGAAAACGCTACTGAGCACGATCTGCGGCTACTATCAGCACCACCGGCTCTTACCAGCTTACACCACCAAGTCTGAGGTCTTCCTACAATTAGTTATCTAGTCTAAAACCTTTAAACGAATAATTCTTGGTTATATATAATCCGAATCACGGAAACGGCTCCAACGATTTTCATGAAATTTAGTATGCAAGGGGTTTCGGGGGCGATAAATCAATCTAGCTAGGTTTAATTTTTAAAAAACATTATAAAAAAAAATAACGAGCAAAACTCGGTCATCCAGGTACTTTGTTAATATATACGCATAATGACATGACAAATCTAATAAGTTTTAGACAGCTACAATTATGAATTAAGAGCGTTTACGCCGCACACTAGCGTCACTAATGAAAATAAAAACATATCTAGTAATTAGAGATAGAAAATCAAATTTTGCTCAACAAACTATTTGAATAAAGTAATTTAGCATTTTTACGTCACTTAATAAACACCTCACATGTTATGGTTTAGTTAAATAAGACGTTACGGCCACTTTTAACTATAACTTAACTTAACTATAGCTCTTAAGGTTCCTTGAGTGAAAAGAAAACGGTATGTTATAATATTCAAATATTTAATCTTTCTGCTGTTTGAACTATTTCACTTTGTTCTTATATTATATATAGGAATAACATCTTCTATAAATTATTTACTTTAAAGTAGCCTATAACTTTCATCAGTTTCTTGCTAACTAAACTTAGCATTGTTGAGTTAATTAAACACGATCAAACACAACTTTTAAAGCTATCATGGTAAACTTACCTTTCGAGTATCTAATTATGAACAGGATTTTTACCATGTTTTGGGATGAGACATGCTGGCAGTTGTACTTACGATACATTCGCTAGCATGGATCATGCCTCATGTCACTATTCTCAAATATCGGATACCGAAAAGACAAAAAAAACATAAACAACATTTTTTTAATACTCTAATCAAATACGATACGCATTATTTGGTAATACAGATTCGTATAGATAGATAAAACATTTATTACTAAAACCACAGACACACACACTTATAACAAAGATACAATAGATATAAGCAAAACATATTTTCAAAATAAGCCTACTTTAAGTAACATGTGTGTGCGCTGCAGCAATGCAAAAAGGTCGTAGCTCAGCGATACATTTGCCCAGGAGCAAAACGATGATTTTTAGCCACAACCACTTCCTAGTGGCACTGTCTTCGCACTGTCCTCAGTGCGGAGACAGTATTACCAGCTCCATCCACCATCAGATTGAAACTTCAATTATATAATATATAGGTAAGGATGTACGAGTATATTAATGACTAAACAAATGGTATTTTATTTACATTATTCTGATTCCAGTCGTAACATTTAAATCGCATTTATTTTGTACATGGCACCGTAACAACTGTTTAAGTTAAGGCCTTGGCTGAAGCAGTGCTAGTACTTGCACAAGATTACTCAGGCCTCGTCTATTGGATTGCTTATATTTGTTAATAGTTTAACTTTCTCGTACTACTACTGTTTAAGTTCAGTATAGGTAAGTATGTAATCTGGCTTTTTTTCTGTCCAGTTAATCTTTTCGGTAATCTAGATAGGTTACCGAAAAGATGGATCCAGATGGATATTAGGTAGTGGACTATACGTGTCCACGGGGCAACTAGCTCGAGACACTAGTCTTAAAAGTACCGGATGAAGGATGCGTACCGGCGTGTTCTGATCTGACGTAGATGGTCCCTTGTGCTTGCGCAAGGATATTTGACACCTAACTTTCTATCCGTGAGGTTGGTGGGGGTGTCAGTATAAACTTTAAAGTCGTGTGTAGCGGGGTGTGTCCAGTGACTTTACAGTTAAAAAAATATTTGAGTCTCACCCGAGCTCTTTCTGTAATAACACGTGTTGTGTTTTGATTTGCATTTTGAATTCAATCTTCCGTACAGTTCTTAGTTTAATACACTATAACTAAAAACTATTTTTTTTTTTATGTTAAAAGGAGGCAAACGAGCAGGCGGGTCACCTGATGGAAAGTAATCACCGCCGCCCATAGACACCCGCAAAACCAAAGTTATCGCAGATGCGTTGCCAACCTTGGAAAGGAGTTGGATCTTGAGGAGGGAGTAGGAATTGGGAGGGGGGAGGGGTGAGAGATGGGCCTCCGGTACTTTCACTCACCGGACGAAACACAACAGCAACGCCGTTGTTTCACGCCGATATTCTGTGAAAAGGCTAACTATTTCATCGGCTCCTTATTGCACTCACAACATTAATCGGTTTCCTTTTTCACCTTCCCGTAACTTCTAACCATAGTACGCAAAAGAGACGACAGCATACATCTTTACATACACTACACTACGCTTAATGCGTGTACCGCAAAGCCATTAATTAAAATAAAGAAAATTAAGAAAGATTTGTTTTTGACTTTTTTAGAATTATCAGACAAAAGCAGCAACTGTTACGATAACTTATCACCAAGCTAGCCAATTACATGGAATATTAAAATATGGTAGTGGCACACAGCGATTGACACATTTTAAGTCGCCGAAAAATAATAACATAGATTTTTTTAAACATAGATTTTCATTAAAATTTTACGTGATGATAGTTAGGAAACAGGTAATCTGTTATCAACTGTTGCTAAATACTCAATTCAGTTGCTGACCTGTATTTTAACGATCAAAGAAAAAAAAATTAACGAGTCTTACACTAGTCGCATATGATGTGTAACATTTGACTTCTCACCTTTTGAAACCAATATTACAAAAGAAAATAGAATATTGAATTAACAATGACGTATATTTTATTCCTTTTTTTCCTATTTTTTCTCTCTGTTTTTATAATTTTTTGTTTTTTTTTTATTTTGCTAGCACACTCGCAAACGAACTACTGACTGAGATATATATATTTCATGCACTGGCTTACTTCAAAAATAAGGAGACTGCTGAAGGTAATCATCAGTCTCAGTGTTACTGTCACTTTTTCTACGAAATCACTCCCAAATATATATATATATATATATATATAATATAAAAATATGATATATATATGATGATATAATATATATATGAGCAGATCAAACTGTTACGCTACTTCCGTCACATTTCTTGATGTTACGGCACTTCCGTTGCATTTCGACGAACTCAAACCCAACAAATTGTATATACAGAAGGCGAGCGGAAAGATGTTACACATCAAAAACGTTGTAAGTAGTAAACAGCCTATAACTGTCCCACTGCTGGGCAAAGGCCTCCATCATTGAAATCAAGTCATCGCTACAATTGATGCGTATTGGCTTAATCACCACGCTTGCCAAGTGCGGGTCGGTGATCACAAACCCGGGCTATGCATCGAAAAATCCGAAATACATTTTGCCCGACCTGAGAATTGAACCCGGGACCTTCGGGTATGAGGCCGAGCGCTCTGCCACTCGACCACCAAGGCGAGGCAAAAACGTTGATCCCTGTCGAATACTTGTGCCAATACCCTAGATAGTTCTAGACTTACGCTTTCGTTGTCAAACAATAACATAACCTAACACTTGCGTTTCAAGTAACAATATTATGAGGTTGTTAATACCTTAATTAACTCATGCATCGAAATGGCACCCTTAAAGCAGCTAGCAGCCCTAATATGTGTTTTGTCAAAGTTGTTTGCTGGTAACAAGAAATTTAGGGAGAGTACGAAATTGGATATGGCAACGTGACCGCACCAACTTAGATGAAAAGATTAGACTACTTTTGGGGAGACTTGTGAGGAGTTTTGCGTCATTTGAGTAAATCTATCAGTTTCCAGTTAAGTATAAATAAATGTTTTTAAGAGCGTTTATACAAATTGATGTTCCATACTTTCGAAGTTTACATTTTTTTAACTAATTACCCGATTGTAATGAAACTTTCGGTGGATTAGGAAATACTTTAAAACACTTGAAACTTTTTATGCTGGATGTAAATGGAGATATGTACGTACCTCCCACTGGGATCGAACTCGGTTCCTCTAGATTTAAGAGATTTAAGAGCAACTGACAGATGACAATAATGTCATGTCGTGTCAGAATTTGGGTCGTGTAACTTTGGCGCGGTCGTTAACCTCGCTGGAGATTTTTTACATTGTAATAAAAATAAAAATACTTACATGTAAGTTATTTATAATATATCTTGATTGCACCTACCAATGTTATCTTAGCACTACCCTATGGTTGACTGGTAGAGAATGCATCAGGCATTAAGTCCGCCATATAATATTTATGTTGCTAAAGTTTAAATAAATAAATAAAAAGAGAACTTGTAATCAAGTCCTAGCGAGGACAAATATCGTGGAGTAGTAATTGGTAACATATTTTATTTTCTAAGTGAAATCTTGAAACACCAGTGCGTTGGGTGTTTGGCTCACGAAGAGCAAGTGAACACGAGGTGTAAGCGCGTGTAAGCGCGTGGAAGCGTGAAACCGAAATAAAGGCAGAATCGGCGATCTGACGCCTACTAACCGTGCGTGCCAATTGGAGGCACCAAATACGCGATTTGCCAGGATAGCAACGGATGGGAAATTGACCGAAGAAACCTTGTCGTCCTGCTCTGAAGATCATCCGGCGAAGCCCGGGTAAGTTCTTGTAATTTTGTACTTTAAGGACGATTCCTTTTAGCCACTCAGAGGAGTGGCCCGCTAAGGAACCGTCAAGTCAGAAAGGTCTAGCTCGGTGTAGCGCCTGACTAGACGGGTACTCCACCTTGTCAGCTGGGGGTTGCGCTTATGGGCCCCGCAAGCACAATACCCAGCTGGTGGTTTATCTTTAACAATACTAAACAACTATAATATAATATTAAACTATAATAATGCTCAACTTCGATCAATAACTATTGATTGAAGTTTTATAACGTAACGTCTAAATTTGAGTCACGGATCCGTAAACCCTACGGCAGAGACCTTGTACCTACCGAAAAGAAACCACAATAAACTCGGCAAGGGCTATTCCTTTCTCCAGTTCCGCGTTACAATACAAGATAATGTATTGTAACACGGAACATTAATGTTCAGAACATAATATGAAGCTTATCGAAGCTTTACAAATGTGATTCTTTGTATCCATTTTCCCCATTTCTTCGCATATACTATGAAGGTTATTGATTCCCATTATGTTTGCTCCTAATCGCTACACCAACGCGGCATTTATTATGAAAATATCAGTTTTTTTATACTTTAGATTTTAACCAATCCGATTCTCCGATCTCCCTCTAGAAACCTCTGTCGGTGCTTCGCTTTACACGGCTTGAGGAACCCTTTAAGTTTCTCGCCGCCCCCAAAAAAGTCCGGTGTAGTTGAAAATTCCGTTATAGGCAATCAAAAGACTCTCAAAAAAAAATGATTGAATATTGTTATTAGTTTTATATTAAAATGTTTATATCGTGGTTCTAACATAACTAACTAACTAACATTCAATGTCAACCACTACCGTCATTAACCGTCATGGGCGCCTTTGGCTTTCAAAGTAAAAAGTAAATAGTGTTGAATAATTTCGGCGAGCTGGTTAGAACCACGATAGCTCAATTGGGAGAGCACCTGACCCGGTATGTCAGAAGGGTGCGGGTTCAAATCCTGCTCGTGGAATTTTTTTCAACATTTGCGTTTTTAGTTTTATATTGGTTCCTAGATTTAATTATCTAGCTTAATAAAGGAATGTAGGAAACAGTAGGCTCTTTAGTACTTTGTGGTGTCCTTAAATTATATATATAAATATACATAAATAAATTAAATGACGTCATGTCTACTGTTACATGCTTTTTGGTTCACCACTTACATACTTGTTGCACACTGTATTTTCACATCACAACTGGTGGTATAAATGAACTGAAATGAATCATTTTATATTGCATTGTTATCATTTTCATGTTAATGTAATTAGGGTTCTCAAAGTTAGAAAAGGTGCCCGAATGCTGCACATGTCCATAGGCGGTGATGACCACTTTCGATGTCACTATTCTCAGGATCGAAATGTCTTATTTAACGATCCATTACCCCTTCTTTTCGATACCGAATACTTGTAGAATGCATGGCAAGAATGTTTACTATTGCATATGCCACTCATCATCATCATCATTATCATCAGCCTACACACGTCCACTGCTGGACATAGGCCTCTCCAAGTGCCCGCCACTGAGCACGATCCGCGGCTACTCTCATCCAGCTCTTGCCAGCCACCTTGCGAAGATCGTCGTTCCACCTAGTCTGAGGGCGTCCTACACTACGTTTGCCGATACGCGGTCTCCACTCAAGAACTCGTTTACCCCATCGGTTATCGGTTCTGCGGCTAATATGGCCGGCCCACTGCCACTTCAGCTTGCTAATCCTGTGGGCTATGTCGACGACTTTGGTTCTCTGTCGGATCACCTCGTTCCGGATCTGGTCTCTCAGAGAAACTCTAAGCATAGCCCTTTCCATAGCTCACTGAGTGACTTTAAATTTGTGGACCATGCCTACCGTGAGTGTCCATGTTTCGGCCTCATATGTCATGACGGGTAGGACGCACTGATCATCATCATCATAAACAGCCATTAAATACCCACTGCAAGTATGTTTTAACCTAACGTATATTTATTTGAACAAATGACATCTGCAAGAGTTTAGGAAGATTACCTCTACGTCGAATCCATCCCGCCTTCGCACATCCAATTCCCTTAGATTAGTACAGATCAGACGTCGTAAGAAACTTATCTCGTTAGTTCGTAATCTATAAACTGACCAAGTGGCTTGCGGTTTAATATATAGAGATTATTGGCTTCTCCTGTTTTATGAAGGTCCCATCCCACATCTAAAGGATACGGAGGATAAACTTTTTGCTTACTCATTTGCCAACTTTCTGATTGTCTTTGTTTCGGCTCATTGGATTGGATTTAAAGATCCCGTTTGGCAAAGAGTTAATTTTTAACAACCCTTTTTAAAGGTTGTTGGAGCAAATAGCTGATGATTTTTTTTACTTTGCATATTCAATTGTTATCGAAACTGGAAATAGAACTTCAAAAATGCGACTTTTTTGAGCGGGACTTCACTATGACATTTGTAACCTTATTGAATTTTTCAAGTGCTCAAGCTTAGTTGGATGAGTAATTGCCTGAGTTGCTAAAGGTCGTGGAGTTTGAGTCTCACCTAAATTTTTTACTCACCGCCTTTTTTCAGCTTCATATAGCGAAAGTTACTTTATTATTCCCGCTATGAACTAATATACGTGTTTTCTCGACAAATCTATAGTAAATAACTTTAACATCAAAGTAATTATCACAATTTTTTTACACATTATTGCTAGTGTTCTTTCTATGAGTGGTGGTGTGGGTACATCAAAAGGGGTATAAAACAATTATTGCATTAATAAATGTAGGTATTTTGTGAACAGTAATAACGTAGGTAATAAACATTTTGTATTCTATTCGTGTTTTAATTGATATTCGTTGTTTTGAATACGTAATGACAGTTTAGGTGGAGGTGTAGGTAATTTAGAGGATCGAAAGCTATGGAAATGTATCTTTATATTTATGCTAAAAGGCTTCATATCAATATAATGATCATCATCTTACGCATTCTACTACTAGGCTCAAAGGTTCAATCTAAAAATTTCAGCGGTGATCTTAAAACTACAAAAAAACATCCAAGTTTTTTGCATTATTTGCAATCTGTTTATTTGGACACTTTTAATTCTATTCATAAACATTTTAAAGCTGTCAACGAGTCTTACGGCTCAAATTCAAATTATATTTTGTGCTATTGTGTCGCTATACAAATGACTTCGAATACGAGTGAAAAGAAAAATTTCAATTGACTTCACATCTTGAGAACTATTGCCACCAGTTAAAACTAGACGTCTTGATAAGCTACCTGACACCTATCAAAAAGTACTGAGGCAGGTCCTAAGTTAAAATTCAAAAGTTGTCAAACGAACAGCTGAACAAATGACATTCGTGTCTCGTTAAAAACCATTTCATTCCGAACAGTGACGTCACGCGTTCCATCAAGCTTTATCCATAACTCAACATTCAATTGACAACAATTTGTGTTCATGAGAGGCCGATGCGGCACAATGGGTGACAGAAGATAGATGGCCATAGTTCGCATCCGGCTGCGTTCAATGCGTTTATAAATTTTACTTGGAGCCAAGCGATTTTATACTCAATGCCCAGTGTTAAGGGTATTCTCTGTTTTAATCAAAACCATGTATCGTGTAGTTAATTGATTTCTCGTGATGATTGAGTTGAGAAAGAATTCAACTAAAAAAACAGTAAAGATCATAGTTGCTCTTACTAGGCCTATGCCTATATTCCAATATTATTAAAAAAAATAGTACATGTAACTAGTACCGATCCCATATAGGTACCTACCAGTGCAGAAAGTTAGTAGTAACACTAATTTGACAGCTAGAAACAAAAATAACATTTAAAGAATTAAATTGTTTTTAAAGCTGATCTTTATCAATCCCTACGTGAGTAAGAAGTACGAGTATTACTAAGTAAACAAACACTATACAATACAAAACATTACTCTGTAGCACAAACAAACAAATAACCACATTCTATTTGCTGGTCTGGCGTCAATATCCTCTTAAACGGCAGGTGTTAGAGCTCAAATTGGAGTAAACCTTATCTCCATACGTGTGTACGTAATCGAAAGTCACCCGAATACTCGCAAACCCAAATCTACTTCACTTGTCTCCTCTATCCCAGTGATTTTACAAAGTTAACGAAATTCGATTGCAATTGAAAATCGCCTCTGTGGCATGCTATTTAAGATTCAATCCACCAGTAACGTTAGTGTTTGAGGTTTACGACGTTTGGCGTAGCAGCACTGATTAGGGCAGCTACCAGTCGGTTATCGATTATCGAATCAATTGAAGCTTTCATTATTTACGCCGTATGCGTTGAAGCGTTCTCGACAGATACGTGTGACATACCTTGGTGTACTGTCTTTAGGTTCGGCACACACGGGCCACTCGCCACAGCCACAAAATGCCACCACCGATCTATTTCCTGTAATTTTCAACTCGCCGCACACGATTGACGCCGGTGGCCGCCACTCGCTACAAAACGTCGCTGCTCGCTTCTAGTGGCCGGCGCGCGCCACTTAACGCCGACACAAGCTTCTTCGTCGGAGTCCACTTGATATTGCAAGCAATGGGTTAAAAAAAAGTAGCGGCCACCGACCGCAAGTGTCTACTACCGACCACAAGTGTCTGTCGCGCGCTGTGTCTCGTTTCTAACTTCAGGTGGCGGCGTTTGTGGTTGTCGCGTGTGGCCCGTGTGCGCCGAAGCTTAGTTAGTAATTTCAATTCTCATAAATAGATTAGTTTCATATGTTTCTCAGCAATATAACATAGCATCGTTCAGTTTTTATTGTGTGATGTACCTAAGTTTCCGAAAGTTGACACTGTGATTTTGTGACACTATTAATTGAGAAAGAGAGAAGTAAATGCCCTCTTCTCAATAAAGATTGTTTGTCTGCAGTAATCGGTATTTGCACTCTAAAGACGTATTTATATTTAGAGTTTGAACACCATCTTTTGATTTCTATTCAATGATAGTTTAATGGACTTTAAACATTTTGGGACAACGATGCATCAAGCTTTCGTCTCTCGAAAACTGCAATTCTGTACAAAACATCGATAGGTACCAACAAACGTGTCAGGCAAGCACTAAAAGCGCTCAACTGTGCTCCCATTCAGTTTGCCGCATATCTTGATTGTGTTCTGAAACTGTACCACGCTACCGCCTTCTGTTAATTTCCACTGAATGTACGAAGTTTATTTTAATGCATTATTATTTATCGATCACTGAATATCTTTCCAACAATTAGTTAATTCTGGTCGTTTGTGGTCCCGTGGAAGAGAAGGGATAGTACTAGGTTTTTTAGTGGATACACTTTCGCTCCCCTCGTCGAGCTTTTAGTGGCTGGACGGGGGAAGAGGAGGAAAGTCCCACATAACTCGGAGTTGCCCTAGCCCCAGTGTAGCGTAAAGTATTCCCCGTTGTAGCTGTAAGTTCGAACCTATCAACTCACAATGGGCAATTTATTATTAATAATAATAATTTATTTTTATTTTTAAACCTTGCCTCGGTGGCTGATTGGCTAATAGCAAAGCTTGCTGTCTGGAGGTTCAGGTTTAAATTCCCTTCCCTTCAATTCTTTAATAATTAATAGAAATCGTTGAAACGATTCCCCATTATAAATATCGCCCAGATATGATTACCACATCGGGTGTCAAACGGCTGATAACAGACCACTATGAGCCCAACCGCCCATGTCAATTCGGTGACCGTCTTTCCCCAGGGACAAAGCGTTTGTGTAGGCGACGTTTTTTTGTCGCCCGCTTTAATTGGAACAATGCTTTGTGGTCGGATATTGAATAGAGGAACGGAGGGAGGGGGGGCTTTACTAGAAATTGCGTATTCCTGGTTGTCCTGCAAAGTTGGCATGTGAATATTGAGACCGTAAATAAGTTATGAGTTACTAGGAGCTCGATGGCGCAGTGGTTAACGCGCCCGGTCTGCGAGTGCTGAGGTTAAACAACTTTCGCAAAGGCCGGTCATCAGATGGGTGACCAAAAATGTATCATCTCGAGTTCCTCCGTGCTTCGGAAGGCACGTAAAGCCGTTGGTCCCGGCTGCATTAGCAGTCGTTAACAACCACCAACCAGCAGTGGGCCCGCGTGATGATTGATGGCCCATTCTCCCTATCCATCCATAGGGAAGGCTCGTGCTCCAGCAGTGGGGACATAAAAAATGAGCTGATGATGATGATGATGAAAGAAGTTATGTGATGTCTGAAAGATGGGTACTAACCCATCTTTCAGACATCACATAACTTATACTAAGTAGTAGTGTAGTTCAAATCAATTCAATTAAATTTCTTTAAAAAAAGACAAAGTATTGAAAAACGTGCGGGATTCAAACCCTCGAAAATATGCGTAAAATTATGTATGTGCACTTTAAACATAAAGATAGCTTGCCTAATTCTTAACTGATCTTTCAATATTTGTAAAAATATTAAGATCGGATGTTGATGACGTAGTTGTCGACATTGAATAGGGCTCCTTTGGCTTACAGAGTAAGAGTAGATACTGTTGATTAATTTCGGCGAGTTGGATGGAGCCACGATAGCATAGTTGGTAGTGCACCTGACCCGGCATGTCATGGGGTGCGGGTTCGAATGCCGCTCGTGGAATTTTTTCAACACTTTATCTTTACTTAAATTATAATTTGTTTGCTACAAAATTTGCGTAAAACTATAATATAACCTTAATTAATTTCTTTATTTGCCTCTAGGTGATATAAAAGGCGTTACAACAATAAAAACTTATAATTTAGAGAATGAATGAAGAACGATTGACGAAAAAAGTGTATAAGGGGAGTGTGAATGGAAGTGTTGGAAGGGGTAGACCTAGGCGGACGTTTCTAGACCAAATCGGGGACGTCTTGGAAAAAGGCCAGGTCAAGAGTACCCTAAACCGAAGAGCATGTATGAAGAAAATAATGAAAGTGGACGAAGCGAAACAAGTATGTATGGATCGTAGCAAGTGGAAAAAAGTGGTCTCTGCCTATCCCTACGGGAAAGAGGCGTGATTATATGTATGTATGTATGTAATTTAGTACGGCTAAGGTAATGCAAACATTTGAGGACAGCAGTTTTACATTATTATAATAGCGCAGCTGTTAGCGAGTTCAAGTTGTGATCGTAACGTTAAGACGACGCATTGGTAATTTACGTGGCGGGGATCTTGATTTTTCTCAACAATTACAAAACATATGAAAGTGATTAATTAATTAATTATTAGTGATTAATTATGTAATTTAATGACATGATTTTTCATTTTATTGACTTCATTTTGTTAGTTGCAGAAACACGATTTTTCAACTTTTATAACAGAGAAAAAAATATCAAAGTAACCTCTTTTAAAACATGGATTCACATTTTACAGGCTAACCAGACCGATTTAAGCATCAAAATTTTCTTGGTAGATTAGTCTTAACACACACTTTAAAATTGTAGTTCATTTTTTTTAAATAATTTGTAGTTTTAATTTGAAGGAAAAAAAAACAGTTTTTCTTATGGTATGGGGCGCAAACGCTCGTATCAAAACGTATGAGATTTATTGTTTAGCGATGCGTCGCCTTAAGCAGCTTAAGCAAAGCCTGGTCATTAGATGAGTGACAAAATAAAAATACCTAACTCTGGAAAGGACGTGAAGCCCGTGAACCCGTTGATATCGGAAAATGCAGTCACCAATCCGCAATAGTGCAGCATGGTAGATTATAACCCGATCTCTAAAACATAAAACTATTCGTAAATGAGCTAACCTACTTAAAAAGCCACTTTAAATTATTTTTTCATTTGCGCTGAGTGCTATACCAGTATAACAAGAAAAACTAAAGATTAAACAAGCAATGTACAGACTAAATAAACTACAGTTGTCTACAGTTCAATAATTTGTGTTCTCAAGCTTGTCTAAAGTCAACAAGTCAAAACAGCATCCTACAAAGATGCACCCAATTGCTTCCGAACGATAAACCTCCCGAGTACAGCAACTATTAGATTTATCTGAACAATTTAATGAGTCTATTCGTAATCCTGTAGAGGCCCCGAAATAAAATTTATGCGATCAGCTTAATAAGATTAAGGTAGGGGACAATGCAGGCGCCTAACAGGGGTTTAAACTTTACTGCCATGGGACTTATAGGTCTTTTTTGTGAGTTTAGGACGTACTTTGTTTGTTCGACGTTTAAGACGAAATTAGTGTTCTTTTGTTTTTTGAATTTTACGTGAACACTGCAAATTAATATAAAACTCTTTTAACAAATCTAATTACACTTAACTTTAACATATAATCATTTACATCCTACCCCGGAGGTAGAGCGTGTTTTGAGACTGCTTGGCTTGCTAACAACATCTAATTTACATAATCAAACCACCATAATATCAACTTTAGTAGCATTGTTTTTTTTCGTCAGATAAGAGGTAATATTATAGAGGGTTCCTTAATAGTTACGAATTCTACATGTTCTATAATTCTGGTGAAGTGCGCTTCAACCTTCGTTAAGCGTTATTATCACTTAACCTTATGTGAGAAGAATACGAAGTGCTTACTCGTAGAGTAATAAAAGCAATCGCTACTTACTTATAACTTGAGTTTCAGATAATTAAAACTACCAATTGAAGGGATTTTTACAAAAACTACATACACATACAACAATAACACTAGTGCATACTACATTTTATCATTTTTCTCCATAATCGTAGGTATAAATAGTGGAAAATGTTACGTTATCAATCCAATACATTATCATGAATAAATGATCAAAATTTTAAAGCAATGAAACGAAAAACTTGGATTGGAGAAAGTTTTTTTTTATTTCCTGTAAAATATATTGCTAAAAAGTTATGTTGTTTTTGTAAAAATCCCTTCAATTGAACATTTTAAATTAGTCTACGTAGGTATGTACAGTTCATTTGCGAAATCAGTGTCCAAAATGTTGGCAGTAAATAGACGGCATGATTCGTGCTGCGGTCAGATGCGCTCGCGAAGTTGCAAACTCGCCCGGCAGCGGTCTGGCCAAATGTCAAGTAGACGTTGTTACTAGACCGCGTGTTCGGCTGCTTTCACATTTGGCAACTGAAAGACACCTCCAAATTAGATAAGCACAATTAACCTAGTTCTCTAAATTGGCATCATCATCTTACCAACCCATATTAGAACAGGGCTGGACGTAGAACCCTCCCAGTGCATGCCATTAGAATTTATAGGTAGATTTATATTTTGTGCCAACTCAAGTTGTTAAATTTTGCCTGCAATGTTTGCAGTAGCAGCAGCACAATTATAAAATCGTGAAAGATAACTTACTTTCGCCATACCGAGTCTCTGAATAAGTAGGGAATGCTTGAGTTGGAGTCCTATCGTGCAAGCAAAATGACAGTCGTAAGTCCTGTCCACGTAGACCAGCGTGGTAGCTGATGGCTTACTCTGACCAGGTAATCGTATCAGTTTACTTGGGTTGACCGGGTCGTGGGGGATGGGGTGAAGCGCCCAGGTACACGTCTGTAACTACCTGGTATAGAGCGCGTGTGAACCGGGTCGTCGTACCCTTGTTCTACGAGTACGGTGTCTTGGGCCTAAGCGATTGTGCTGTTTAGTTTATTATGTAAATGAGAACGTGTGTGTGTGAGTGTATGTGTGTGTCAGCTTAAAGAGGATGGGCTGGTGTTTGAGGAATCTAGGTGCTTCAATCTTCGACCTATTATCACTAACCATTAGGTGTGATAAAAAATATTTATATATCGTTTTTACAAATGCAAAAATTACAATTTAAAAATATAAGTAAAATATAAGTATAGTCGACAATGAAATCGCTTTACCACCACAAGTGATTTTTTTTGCATAATATTATAACAACGAGTTCTAGTTTGTTAAAAAGACCAAGTGATAAGTTGTCATTATTGGCAATGAGCCTTAGCGAAATTTTATTGTAATGGAAGTTTTTGTTAAAAGTGATAATGCAATTTCATGGCCGACTATACCTACTTACCTACTGTCTCAAAAATCTCTCAAAAATAAGAATATTTAAAATTTAAGCTAATGTAAAACGACCTAATCCCAAATCCCGTTATCCCCGTATCGAGCACTGAGCGATCCGTACATTTTCACTTCATTTATTCCGAATAATTCCACTATCTCGGCCCATCCCCGTCTAGTAAAGTTAATTCAGAAATCCCCTCCAAATCTGCCCCGGTCTCGAATACAATTTATGGGCTTCTTTAATTTGCGAAAGCCCAAATTAGAGTTAGATGAATTCGTCTAGTTGACAAAGGTTCTACGAGTGTATTGTTTAAGGGCTCATATTAGGTACTATTTTGTTGGAGAAGTGAATTGTTTGAAAAATATAGAAAACTAGTGGCCGCTCGCGGTTTCACCCGCGTGGTTCCCGTTCTCGTGGGAATATCTAGATTAAAAATATTCTATGTGCTATTCCCGGTTATAAACTATCTGTATGCCGATTTTCATCCAAATCCATTCAGTAGTTTTTACGTGAAAGAGTAACAAACATCCATACTTACAAACTTTCGCGTCTATAATATTAGTAGGATTATAAGGCCGCTTGCACTCAAAAATCCTAATCTAAGCTATAGCAATACATAATCTTACCATTGTACAGATGCCTGCACATCGGCGTATCCAAAAACTGACAAATTTTCAACAAATATTCAACCATACGTATGTCAATTGAGGCAATTTGACAGAGGTAGTAGTCGAATGTACATAACAGGCGTGCGTACTATTAATAAAATTTTTCTTTGAAAAATATCAGCAATCGTTACTGACTTAGTTTCAAGCTTAGATTTGAAGTATGTTTGTAACACACTGATAGATGGCGAACATTTGTGTTTTTGTAATTTGTTCGCAACAAAATTTGCGTTAAAAATTATATAAGTAAAGAAAACAAAAACATTTTATAAATAGCATGCCTACTACATAACTGATCTTTAGTATTTGTAAAAATATTATGATTGGATGTTAATGACGGTAGTTGTTGACATTGAATGGGTGCCTTTGGCTTTCAAAGTAAAAAGTAAATAGTGTTGAATAATTTTGGCGGGCTGGTTAGATCCACGATAGCTCAATTGGGAGAGCACCTGACCCGGTATGTCAGAAGGGTTCAAATCCTACTCGTAGGAATTTTTTCAACATTTGTGTTTTTGTAATTTGTTCGCAACAAAATTTGCGTTAAAAATTATATAAACAAAACAAAAACACTGATAGAGGTATGAACTACCTAAAGATACTGACATTGTGTTGGAGACCTTTTCAATTTAAAAATAAATTATGTAAGCTACAATATGAATACTGTGCCCCTAAAAGCAGTGTAAAAATTCAGTGCTTACGTCAGCCTTCCCGGTAGTATAATGGTCAGTGCAGCCGCCCGTATTGTGGAAGACCCAGGTTCGATTCCGGGCTGGGTCGGGTAGGTATTTAATTTGTTCACTGTATTTTATAAATATGTAAGCAAGTAAAAATAAACTCTCAAAATAAACAGTAGTGAACTTTGTGTGTTTTTTCAGTATTTTGTGAATATGAATGATGATCATGCAAAAAAAAATTTTTTTTGCAAGTTATCGCCTTAGAATAATAACTAAATATTGTTCCTAGGTTATCGCTAAGCTGCTAACACAGTTATGGGACGTCACCGCGTCGATTGATCGAGTGAAAAAGTAGTATCATAATTCCATATTACTAAGAATTATTGTTTTCTTTGTGGACTGATTGAAGAGTTCATGCTAATGACAAAGTAGTATTACCTGGTATCAATTCCCCCATGGATTGATTGTCAGCTTGGCGTAATTGCATGACAATGAACGTTCAAATTATGCTCCTTTCAACGTAATATATAATTCGCATATTAATATATTTTTAAACCGCCTCTGTGGTCTATAAGTTTAGAGGTCCGGGGTTCGATTCCCAGCGGGGGGTTCATGTTTGTGTACTCGGTGTACTTGGTGGTAGGGCTTGCTTGTCCGCCTGGCTAGCTAGTAGCTAGCTAGCCAGGCGGACAAACAAGTAGTAGTGGTAGCTAGTGCTACCACCGTTTTATCACACTAATATTATAAATGCGAAAGTTTGTGTGTGTGTATGTGTGTATATTTGTTGCTTCTTCACGCTGCAACGGATGGATGGATTTGGATGAAATTCGGCATACAGATAGTTTATAACCTGGATTAAAACATAAAATACTTTTTATCCCGATATTCCTACGGGAACGGGAACCACCACGCGGGTGAAACTGCGAGCGGCCGCTAGTTTAAATATACGCCATAACATCAATTTGTAGCATTGTTGTGTCCTGGCAGCTAGATATAAGATAGCCAGTGCCTCAGTGGTTGAGAATTCCGGGTGAAATGCGCTGCCACCTTCGGTCTTATCATCACTTAGCATCAGGTGAGATGAAAGCCAAACGCTTAACCGTAAAATATTAAAAAAAATTGCGAATCATATCGGATTGGATTTTAAATATTATTGGAATGAATTTTCATTTAAGCACTTTTTACTACTGTCCTCATTGACGTTCGCACTAACTTAGTTTCTGGCTGGCCTTTCAGTTGGAAACTCAGTACTTGCCATTCGTGATCCTGAGCTATCTCCGTAGCAAAAAAGAGATATTTTTTGGAAAGAGTTTGCTTTTTGCCTCAGGCGGCATTTTCAGCGTCACCGGCCTTTATTGGGGGCGGCGAGAAATTTAAAGGGTTCCTCAAGCCGTGTGAAACGAAACACCGTCAGAGGTATCCTACTAGATCTCCGAGTGAATCGAATCAGATCGGAAGAGGAAAAAAATTCAAATAATTCAAAATCATTTATTCAGTTTAGGCTACAAATAGCTATTATGATGTCATATCGGTTCGTAAGTCTTTCTACTCTGGGCGGGAGATCTTGTACTGAAAAGAACCGGCAAGAAACCCAGCAAGTCAACCGAACAATCCGAAAGCGCCTCTAAAAGCTAGGAACGCTCGCTAGGCTCGCTACGCTTGCGCTAGGAGCGCTGACCGTTGGGGTGTGTGTTGGGTGACCTCCTCGTGGTACATCCTGGGCAACGGGCAGCCTCAACATCCTCCTCCTCGAGAGGAGTTTGCTGTGAGACTGGCCGGCTAACAACCCGACACAGGCGGGAGCCCCTTCTGGGCCCTGCACCTCCACGTGCGTGTCCACTCTGGGCCGCACACTCGCCGCTCCTTCTGAGCGGCTTTGAGAGGAGTTTTGACGGCGCCCCTTCTGGGCGTCGTTACACGGGGGGGAAAGGGTAGTTCGGCGCCTCTTCTGGGCGCCTTTCAAGCGCTTCTGTGCGTACAAGAATGTGCGAGCGATGGCTTCATGCCGGCTGTCGTAGCTGCTGTTGCAGTGTCGCGGGTTCTGTCCCGGCCGCCACAACGACCCCAGTCCTGGCATAAGCTGGGTACGTGGTGGTCTGGGTTCAGTCCCGCAGCCCTTATGGGCGATGACAAGGAAAAGTCGGTAAAACCCCGCGGACACCTCCCGCCCTCCGTGGGTATGTAGGGCGCCCCTAGCGATTGGGCTTCGCACGGGTGTTGGTTGTTGCCTCTTCAGGGATCGGCAGCCCTTAAAGTGCCAGGGGATTACAACCCTAAAATTGTATGGGAGACATCCCAGAAAATGTCGAAAATAATGGAAGCACAGCCTAAAATAGTACTACCCCAGGAGGGTACCCGCCGGGAGGCGGGAGAATCCCTCCCTGGGCCCAGTTCTCTGGACCCAGGCTGCCCCACCGTCTCTGGGGGGGGCAAAACTGCGCTTTCGTTATCGGACTCGTCCGACACGCTTCTTGGGGTAGGCAACCAGGCCCCAAGGAGTGCTAATACTTCTGGAAGTTATATGAAGGTTCAGCGCGAGAAAGGGACAAAGGATCCCATAATGCTGAGGTCAGGGTTGACGCTCACGTTTGGAGCGAAAAAGACCGTAGAGGTTGCTGGGGTCTCTAGGGGTGGATCCGAGGCCGGTTCCGGTTCCGACGAAAAGGTTCTGGAAAAATCCGGAAAAAATCGGAAAACGCCAAATGACGTGCCTGGTTCGGGCGAATCTCGGGAGACAACGGAACCGGAGCTGGGACCGGAAGTGGTGCCGGTGCCGGACCTGGAAATGGACTCGGAGAGCGCGGCCACCTCAGTAGGAGGCAAAAGGCCTCGCGGTTTAGATGATGAGGAGCAAGTTGAGGAGGCCCCTCCGCTCAAATGCGGCACTTCCCAGAGGGGAAAAGGCAAGGGCACGAAGGGCTTAACCCGCTCCGGAGTGTACATCGGCGTCATGGAGGGCAAAAGGAGTCTGAAGAGCCTTAGTGACGACGAGTACGCTGACATGGCGAACCTCCAAGGCGATGCACTGGTGGGCCTGATGAGGAATCAGGACCCGGCTACGCGAAGGGCGAGTAAGAGACTCGCGGCCAAAGATGTTGGCCTGCACGCGGAGTCTCCCTCCCCAACGGAGTCGGAGAATGATTGGAGGGATTGTGAGGAGATCGACGTCCCTGGGCGCTCGTCATACCTGCGGAGCCACAGCGCCGCGGAAAAGTCGGACGGCTCCAGCGTCGACATAGAGGAGATCCGCCGCAAAAAAAGGAAGAAGCTCGTCACTGTTGCGGATGACGAGGACGCCACCAGGTCTGACCTCCTGACGGAGGCCGAAGTGGCCATAATGGCCATTTACAATGCGGCCAAGAAATCAGGGAACCTCAAGGGGGAGGTACACGGGCGGATCAACGCAGCTACGATCTACTTGGCCAGGATGGTTGGTGCCTTCAGGCACATGAGTCCCGATGAGGAGGTACGGCGTCTGACGAGGCGGAATGAGCTGATGATGGGTGAGATCGCTCAGCTGAAGGACAACGTACGCGCCCTCCAGGAAGGTTTGGAGAACTCTAACAAGGCCAACAACCAACTGCGCACCCCATCGCCCCCCATTGTCGTGGAGGGGGCGAATGTGGGCGGCCTGGTGAAGGCCCTGGGAGAGGAGATATTCGCCAAGTTGACAGATGAGATGGAGCGCAGGCAGGCCGAGTCGATGGCCTGCATGCGGAACATGGTGGAAGCCGTAAAATCCGGCATAAACCAGAGGCTTGGGCCAGAACCTCGAGCCAGACCTCCCCTAGCCGGGGATAAAAAGAAAGCCGCTGCCGCCGCCACAGTTGCCGCTGCCGCCGCCGTAGTTCCGTCCTACGCTGTCGCCGCTTCTGCTGCTCCCGCTGCTTCTGCCAGTGTTGACGATGGTGCCGTCGCCGGACCCTCCTGGGCCCCTAAGGTAGTACCTGAAAAGGGAAAAAAAAGGATTAGTGGCGGCCCTAAAACTTACCACGCTGCTCCTCTGCGAGGGGCTCCTGGTGCTGCTGCTCCGTCCGCTGCTGCTTTGTCCGCTGCTGCTCCGTCCGCTGCTGCTTCGTCCGCTGCTGCTCCGTCCGCTGCTGCTCCGTCGGCCCCCGTCCTGACTTCCGCTCAAGAACCGGCTCGCGCCGCTGCTGGCACGACTCCTGCCAATGAGTGGAGGAAGGCGGGAAGCCGAAAGAGGAAAAGGAAGGCGGCCAAGAAGGCCAACCCTGCGGATCCCAACGCGGCCATTCCCGCCTCGGCGACGAAAGCGCCGGTCAAACTGGTCGTGCCCCGCTCGTCGGTCGTAACGATGACCCTGAGCAAGGAGGCCATCGCCAAGGGCGTCACTTACGCCGAGGTGATGACCAAGCTTGTCGGGGCCATTAAGCTGGAGGACATGGGTCTGGAGGCCTTGAAGGTGCGAAATACGGCTAGCGGGGGGCGAAAGCTGGAAATCCCCGGAACCACCAGCGGGCCCAAGGCGGACATGTTGGCCGCCAAAATAAAGGAGCTGACCGGCGACGACGTGCACGTCGGTAGGCCGTCAAAGAGAGCGGAATTTAAGCTCACGGGCCTAAACGATTATATGTCGCTGGAGATGATCGTCACGGCCGCCGCGCAGCAGGGTGGCTGTGCAGTCAACGACATCGCAGTGGCTCCAATTAGACAGGGGCTGGGATGGGGGGCTAAATACACCACAGTCAGATGCCCAATCCCCGTAGCCAAGGTCCTGGCCGAGAAAGGCTACATCAAGATCGGGTGGTCCGAAGTGCACCTCACCGTGTTGGAGCCCTCCCCAACACGGTGCTTCAAGTGCCTCGGAATCGGCCACACGAAATACTCGTGCCCGGCCAAAATAGATCGCAGTGTCCTCTGCTTCCGATGTGGGAAGGAGGGACACAAAGCAGAGGAGTGTTCGGCCAAGGCGGCCCACTGCCACGTGTGTCATGCCGCCAAACAGCCGGCTAATCACGCCATGGGGAGCAGGACTTGTCGCCCACCCCCCACAAACAGCACGACCCCCCTCTGGAGGGCGGTCGTTCCAGAGCCTGCGCCTATAGAGCCCATGGAGTGCACAACAGCGGGACCCGATGTCAGCACAGCCTAGCATGACCATCCTGCAGGCGAACATCAACCGCTCCGTCGCAGCACAAAACCTGCTGGTGCAGCAGATGACGGAGTGGGATGTTGGTGTGGCGCTGGTGTCGGAACCGCATTCCGTGCCTTCCAGGCCAAACTGGATTGGGGACACAGAGGGGCTTGCTCTCATAACCACCCCCTCAAACAACAGTGCGGCGCCTATATCGCTAAAGGAGAGAGGCCAGGGCTATGTCGCTGTGACTTGGGGCGACGTAGCCTTGGTTGCTGTATATTTCTCCCCGAATCGACCCCTGCAGGACTTCCGGTCCTTCTTGGCGCGGCTCCAGGGTGTGGTGCGGCGTTTGTCCCCGCTACAAATCATCTTAGCGGGAGACTTGAACGCAAAGTCCACCACGTGGGGCTGCCCTCGAACGGACCACAGGGGTTCGGAGGTCGAGGAATTTATAGCGGAAAGCGGCCTAGTCCTCCTGAATAGAGGTGGCGCCAGCACTTGCGTCCGGTGGCAGGGGGAATCGATTGTCGACATCTCCCTCGCGTCCCCCGCCACTGCGCGTCGCGTTGCGGACTGGAGAGTGATGGAGGACGCGGAGTCCCTCTCCGACCATATGTACATATGGATGAGGGTCTCCCCTACTCCCCTGCTGACAAGCCTCCAGCCCAGCGCAGGAGTCCGCACAGCCCAATTCCAGCGGTGGGCCCTTTCCAGGCTGAACCCAGAGGCGGCCGATGAGGCAGCCCTGGTAGAGAGTTGGCGCCGAGACCCTCCTCCAACAATGTCAGTGGACATTCAGGCGGAGAGATTCCGGCGTTCCCTGGTTCGCGTCTCAAATGCCAGCATGCCCAAGGTCGGGGATCGTCCCCACCAACGGGCGGTGTACTGGTGGTCGCAGGAGATAGCCGTCCTGCGTACCGCCAGCATCTTGGCGAGGCGCGAATACCAGCACTGCCGAAGGAGACGCCACACTCAAGCCGAGGAGCAGCGACTGTACGCCGTCTTCAAAGCGGCCAGACGGGCGCTTCAGATCCGAGTCTTGGACTCAAAGACGGCTGCATGGAACGAGTTCCTGGCCGATCTCGACAGAGACCCTTGGGGGCGGCCCTACCGCACCGTGCGGAACAGGTTCCGCAACCCGGCTCCTCCAACGGAGTCATTCGAGCCGGGACTCCTCAACCGGATAGTGACCGGTCTGTTTCCGACGCGCGTGTTCACGGCAGTGCCGTTCGAGCCCCCGGAACAGACCCCCCCCCTGGATTTGACCCTTATTCCTCCCATCTCTGATGGTGAGATGGACCTTGCTATCGACCGCCTCCGCCTTAAACGAAAGGCACCTGGGCCGGACGGCGTTCATAGCAAGGTTTTGGATTTGTCCCTGACGCATCTGAGAGGGAGACTAACCGGCCTCCTCAACTCCTGCCTGCACCAGGGGAAGTTCCCCAAAGTGTGGAAGGCAGGCCGGTTAGTGCTCTTGAGAAAAGGCGAACGCCCGGTGGACGAGCCGTCGGCCTACAGGCCGATCGTCCTGCTCGACGAGGCGGGAAAGCTGTTTGAGCGCTTGCTCGCAGCTCGCATCGTGGAGCACCTGGACGCCGACGGGCCCAATATTGAGGATTCTCAATTCGGGTTCCGTCGGGGCAGATCCACCGTAGACGCGGTACTTACCTTAAAACGTACTACCGAAGAAGCGATTGCAAGGGGGGAACGGGTGTTGGCGGTGTCTTTAGACATCGCGAATGCCTTCAACACCCTCCCCTATGACTGCATCCACCAGGCACTGCTGTACCATCGCGTGCCCTGGTATATTCGTCGTGTCCTCAGGGACTACCTACAGGACAGGTTCATCCTGTACCTGGAGAAGGGCGCGGGGCGCATAACATCTCGGCGTATGGTGTGCGGTGTTCCGCAGGGGTCGGTCCTAGGACCACTCCTGTGGAATATCGGATACAACTGGGTCCTGCGGGGGACTTGTCTCCCCAGGGTGGGGGTCATCTGCTACGCGGATGACACCCTAGTTACTGCACGGGGCAGTGACTACCAGCATACGCTGCGCCTCGCGTCGGTGGCCGCCACCATGACCACATCGAGAATCCGTCTTCTGGGGATGGAGGTCTCTCTCCCCAAGACGGAAGCCATGATCTTTCATGGTCCCCGGAAGAAACCCCCCCACTACTACCATATTGTGGTCGACGGGGTGAGGGTTCCAGTTAAATCCCAGATGCGGTATCTGGGTTTAACTTTGGACAGTAGGTGGAGCTTTCTGCCCCATTTTTCCGAGATGGCGCCTCGGATAGTGGGGGCAGCAATGGCCCTTGGACGTGTCCTGCCCAACATTGGTGGGCCCGGCTCTAGCTGTCGCAAGCTGTACGCCGGAGTGCTGCGCAGCATGGCGCTTTACGGCGCACCCGTCTGGTCGGACTCGCTCTCCCGCAAAACCACCGCCCTCCTGCGGAGACCGCAGAGAGTGGCAGCGGCAAGAGCAGTACGAGCCTACCGGACGGTGTCGTGGACGGCAGCGACGGCCCTAGCCGGAATGATCCCGTGGGAGCTCGAGGCCAAGGTCTTGACCGAGGTCTACGAGCTCCGCACGGGGATGCTGGCGAGAGGAGAACGCCCCGCGCTGGAAGAGATCCAGGCGGCGCGAAGAGAGGCGACAGAGATGGCGATATGGCAGTGGGAGCGCGACCTTGAGTCCCCAGTTGCCGGTTCGCGGACCATCGATGCCATCAGGCCTGTGCTCCCGGAGTGGATCCATCGTACCCATGGCGCCCTGTCCTACCACCTGACGCAGGTGCTGACAGACCATGGGTGCTTCGGGAAGTACCTCTGTCGGTTGGGGAGAGAGGAGAGCTCCGTTTGCCATGAGTGCGGAGCTGCAGAGGACACTGCGCAGCACACTCTCCAGGTGTGTTGTGCCTTTTCCTCGCAGCGACGGGCTCTGGAGATGGAGCTGGGCGGACGTGGGAGTCTCGCTCTGCCGGACATCGTGAAAGCGATGCTGGAGAGCGAGGCTAACTGGTGCGCGGTGGCGCATTTCTGCGCGACGGTGATGGGCCTAAAGGAGGATGCGGAGCGACGACGTGAGGACGCCGTTGATGCCGCTCCTTCCCGAAGGCGAAGACGTAGACGGAGACGAGGTGCGGATCTCCGCCCCCCGTAGAACCCCGTATTGACGCGGTGAAGGCCGGTAAAGTTGTTGATGTTGTGAGTGAATGTGTGTGTGTTACTGCCCCCAAAGGGATTGTGTGACCTATTGAGGTAACCTCCTAGGAGGTTAAACCACAACACATCCTCCCGGGGATGTGATGTGGTGGTGGACGTCGCGAACGCGTACCGCCCGTGTGACTGCGCGTGTCGGCCCTAAACGCACTATGTGCGAATGGGCCGACACGGGTAATCACACGGGCGCCAGGGTGAACCCCGCGGTTTAATTCCCTCAGGAAAGGCCCCGCGGTCTTCACCTGTTTCGGAGTTTGGTCCCCCAGAGGTTAGTGAGTATCCCCCTCCGTCTCGCCCTTCCCAGCCTTGGGCCTTCCCTTGGCAGCCGACTGGAGACAATGGCGTCTCCATTTAGTCGGTGGGTTGTGGAAAGGCGGACGGGTGAGTCTCACATAACTTGGGGCCTCTTCAAGGCCCCGGGTACTCGTAATGAGTTACTCTGGGTTAAAAAAAAAAAAAAAAAAAAAAAGGAGCGCTGACCGTTAGCTCGGGTTGACCGGATCGTGGGAGTGGAAAGCGCACAGGTTTGCGTATGTCCCTGGTATAGAGCGCGTGTGAACCGGGTCGTCGTACCCTTGTTCTATGAGTTTTTTTTTTTTTTTTTTTTTTATTGTGACACGCCATAATGGCTTCACCCTGCCTGATGAAAAGCAGCCAGTGAAGCCCAAGAAGTGAAAGCGTTCATCACAGCGCTACCACGCTATGCCGAACGCTCACACTATGGCGGCCTGCATAACTGCTTTTTCACGCCCCGCTTAAATAACCCGGGAGAGAAAGAGGAGGGAAACACGTGTGCGGGAAGCGCATTCCACATACGGGCAGTTCGGCAAAGGAACGATTGTCCAAACTTTTTGGTACGTGTCTTGATGGTCAGCACGGTATGAGGGTGGCTTCTCAGACCTGCACGCGTCGATCTGGAAAGGAATGGAGAGGGAGGAATGAGGTTAAAGAGCTCCTCAGAGCATTCACCGTGGTAAAGGCGGTAGAAAGCACTAAGGGAAGCAATGTCCCTACGTAGCTGTAACGGCTCCAGACTGGTTGTAACGTCATCGTTACCGATAATACGGACAGCACGTCTCTGCAACCTGTCAAGAGCTTCGAGCAAGTACTTGGCGGATCCGTCCCAAAGATGAGAGCAATACTCCACGCAGGAGCGCACCTGAGTCTTATACAAAAGACAACGTTGCTCAGGCGTGAAGAACCGCTTCACTTTGTTCAGGATTCCGAGTTTACGTGAGGCTGTGGTTATGATGCTCTCAATATAGCTCTTCGGGTTGAGGTCACTGTGTATGTCCATACCTAAGAGACTGAGACCAGTCTGGATGGGTAATAGGTTGCTCTGGAAGGAGGGTTGGGGGAGAAATGCGGACTTTTTGGCAGTGACAGCGCAGCCCTGTGTCTTTTTGGCATTGAACTGGATGAGGTTATCAGAGCCCCATTTATAAATGCGGTCTAATTCCTCGTCCAGCTCAATGACAATTTTACGTCTTGACTCCACTATATCGGCTTGCTTTGCCGCAGGGTGACCCAAATAACGCCGATGAACTGTACTGTCGTCTGCATAGCAATGAATGTTACCCAAGGATAACATGTCATTGATATGCAGAAGGAACAGCGTGGGCGATATTATAGAACCCTGCGGCACTCCGGCGTTCACCTGCAGAAACTGTGAGGCACTGCTTTCGCAGAGTACGCGAATGCTGCGCTCATGCAGGAACCCGGCGACCCAATCGCATAGGCGAGGTGGCAAGCCGTATGCCGAAAGCTTGCAGAGAAGCGAACGATGCCAAACTCGATCGAAAGCCTTGGAGATGTCCAGGCTAACAGCCAGTGCTTCTCCGTGCTTGTCCATTGCTTCACCCCACAGGTGTGTTATGAACGCTAGGAGATCGCCCGTTGATCGTTTCGGTCTGAACCCGTATTGTCGATCATGAATCAGGGAATGATCTTCTAGGTAGCGAATGAGTTGCCTGTTTATGATTCGCTCAAAAACTTTACAAAGGACAGAGGTGACAGCAATAGGTCGATAGTTGGCTGGGTCGGACCTATCCCCTTTTTTGGGGACCGGCTGGATGTTCGCTTTTCTCCAAGCTTCCGGCACAATCCCAGTAGAGTACGAGAGGTGGTATAGGCGTGTCAATACTGGAGACAACTCGGGAGCACATTTTTTTAGAACGACTGCCGGTATACCGTCAGGACCGCTAGCCTTCCGCACATCAAGTGACTGCAGCACAGCACGGACGTCACGTTGCCTGATTTGGACGTCAGGCATTGAGGAGCCACAGTGAGGGATGGTAGGTAGTTCCGCGCCGCAGTCATCGACGCGCGAATTCGCCGCAAAGAGCTTCGACCTTGAGCTTCGGCCAACGAGCCATCAGGCTACCGCAGTGGGGGCAGAGAAGGCGCGCAAAAGTTGGCTTGCACCGCTTTGGCCAGTCGCCAATAACTTCGGCTACCCGTTGGGTGCGACAACAGCTCTTGGCCAACGCGAGCAACGCGCTGGGCATTCGCTCTTGAGAGAGCACTCCTGCAGACTTTGGTGGCCTTGTTGAAGACTACCTTGAGTGAAGGGGTGTTACGATCGTTGAGCGTGCGAGCCTTGGTCCAAGCGCGATACGCCGCCTGTTTAAGTTCAACAGCTTTGGCGCATTCGCGATTGAACCAAGGGCGCGCCTTACTTCCGCTGACGACATCAGTGTAAGGAATGTAATATTCCATCCCCAACATGATCTCGTCAGCAACAGCAGAGGCACTCTCCGACGGGTCCCTTCCCACAAAGCAGCGCTGGCCCCACGGGATGGACGCAAAATAGTCGCGCATACCATCCCAATCTGCCGACGAGTAGTGCCACAAACGCCGTTTAGACTCCACTGAGGGAGAGCTTTTACGGCGCAGTACGGTGGCACCAACCAGACAATGGTCAGAAGTGCCCAACGGAGCACTTATCGACACTCTGTACCCGGCTGGTCGACTCGTCAGCAGTAAGTCTAGCAAGGAGGGCGCTTGACCTGATATATCCGGAATCCTGGTGGGCTGGAGAACCAGTTGAATTAGATCATGCGTGAGTGCGAATGCGTGGGCAGTTCGGCCTGCGTGGTCTGTTTTGGAAGAGCCCAACCAGGTCTCATGGTGGGCATTAAAATCTCCCAAAAGCACCACATCGGCAGACGGAAACCGCTCCTGTACGTCGTCAACTGCTTGGCTCAGGTAGTCGAATAGCCGAGTTGTCTCGAGGTCTCCGGAGTGGGAACGGTACAGGCAAGCGTAGACATGGCTCTCGGAACCAAGATCTACCCATAGGATAGAGAAGGAGGGGTCTTCCAAGTACGGTACGAGTACGGTGGTAGGGCAAAAGCGAAGCAAGTTGGCAAAATTGTTTATTAATCGCCTCCGTTTCTAGTGGTTAATCCACCGAACTCAGTTCCAAACATAAAGGGTTTTAATCACAAGAAGTAACGGTTTATTTAGTGGCAGGTCTTGTTCTGAATAATTTTTAATTACGAATTTTGAATTTTTTGAATTGAACTGGTAGGGTAGTACAACTCTTTTTAAGTCGCCTTAACGACAACATTGTTGCTATGGCGAAGTACTAACTTAAGTGCCTAGCATATTTGTATTTCGTAGATGGAGAAAGCCTGTTCCCAAATGGTCGAGGATGCCAGGTGCAGTGCATTTTCACATAGGGAAGTGGCACCTATGTTTCACTTTAAGCCCAAGCATTTACGTCACCAAAAATAACATTGGTTTTCATTGAAATGTTAAGGAATTATAGGTAAGAGGTATGTATTCAATTGCAGCTAAAGGCTAAAATCCGTTACTGACCTCTTTTTTTAATGATTAAAGAAACAAATGCCGATCACTGGTTCCAGCAAATACTGGTGCCACTACCACAGTGAACGAGAGTGCGGTAACAGTGCCGTGACCTTGAATCGACGTACCGAGCTGTACCTACCGGCTATGGTATAATTTATTATTGTGTGAATTTGGGTGTCTTTTATATTGTAATCTTACCTTGTTATATCTGTCGGCAAAGTAAAAAAGGACAAACTGGGATTATGGTTGTGGTGTTGAGACATCCTCATACACAACAGGTTTTTCCAGACATTTTTAATAGACACCCACCTTATTAAGCAACAAAACTCGCAATTGCGACACCCAAACCAAGAAAAATACGTGTATACTGATTGGCAGCGCTCAGTGACATACTTGTTATTCTCCGTTACTACAGCAAAACACGCTGCCCGATCCGCGTTTGCGGGGACAGCCCGCGTCATCACGTACTCCTTTCCCGTGCTTTTGTCTATGTGCTAATGTAGGTGAACTACGAGCTTGTGTGCGTGCGTTTCGGAGCTCTTGTATGAAGTTGCCGCACTCTCGTTCACTCTGCCACTACTCTACGGCCTTATTGTCAGGAGGTCAAGGGTAACCTATGCATTGTGAGTTTATGGCAGATAGGAATAATTTGAAAAGGAGGTGTAAGCGAAGGATCTAATAATGATTCATCTAATACTTTACTGCTGCCATGTAACGACAGCTAAAACTTATGGTTTGATTATTCACATTAATAGCTTTGCCTCGACTCTGCTATTTTAAAATATCCACAATCGTGTATCAGTGGCCTTCCTATAATTCTAACGTCAAAACTACTTCCAACACACTATTGAGACGCTATTGAATTTATATACTTGATGCCCTTGATATAGATAGGATTCTGGTTAAAGCATACTTTCACCTCCGTTTTTATCGTTAGGCACTTACCATCGCATAATTTTAAAAAAGATTGGCACAGGAAAAACGTCGGATTAAGATTTAAGAATATTTTGAGAAACGCGGTAGTACCTACATGACCTCATCATCATCATCATCATCAGTACATCGTGAGGAGCTGGTGAGCAATGTGTGATCAAAAATGTATCATTTCGAGTTTAGTAAAGCCGTTGGTCCCGGTTGCATCAGCAGTCATTAACAGCCACCAATCCGCACTGGACCCGCGTGCTGGTAGTTTATGGGCCCATTCTACCTATCCATCCATAGGGAAGGCTCGGCCCCAGCAGTGGGATCATAAAATGAGGTGATGATGACATGACTTACGCGTTTTTTCGTAATATTCTTGTGTCTTTTATTGATTTATTAATCTTGACGTTCCTAATATTGCTAAATGTTTAAGAAAAATCACTTTTGTTTGAGAAAAGCTCTTGTTAACGACGCCTTGTTTCAAGTGGGATTCGAACCCACGACGTTTTACAGATATGTAAATGATTCTTGTTTGTAGGCCAATTTTTTATCACAAAACAACTTTGTATAAGTCTCGCTATCCAACGAGTTAATGCTGCTAGCTTACCTACTGCATGATGAGGATGATCTGGGGCATTTTTTAAAAGTCAAAGTCAAATATTTTTTATTCAAATAAACTTTAGATAAGTGCTTTTGAATCGCCAAAACATTTTTTTACCTACTAACCATTCAGGACGTCTATTTTTAGCTGTGGAGAAGAATGGGCGCAAGAAACTATTTATTTATAAATTGCAAAGAAGAAGCTTAGATTTGAAGCCTGTTTGTCACACCCTGATAGAGTTATGAACTACATAAAGATACTGACATTGTGTTGGAGACCTTTTCAATTTAAAAATAAATTATGTAAGCTACAATATGAACACTGTGCCGCTAAAAGCACTCAAATATTAAAAAGCAGTGTAAAAATTCAGTGCTTACGTCAGCCTTCCCGGTAGTATAATGAATGGTCAGTGCAGCCGCCCGGATTGTGGAAGACCCAGGTTCGATTCCTGGCTGGGTCGGGTAGGCATTTAATTTTTTCACTTTATTTTATAAATATGTAAGCTAGTAAAAATAAACTCTGTTGTTTTTAATTTACTTTGTAAATGTTTTATTGAAAAATCAAATTACTTTGTATCAGTAACATAGGTGTATACGACAAGAAAAGCTACCTAACTAGATCGTTCCTACCTAATCACATATTTTTAATGGCAAGAAAAAAAACACTTTCTATAGATGTTTTAGGTAACGTTGTTCCAAAACATAAGTAATGGAATTTCGTGATTTAAAAAAACAATCTGTATACTTACCTACATTATCTCTAATTTTTTTACTTAACTCATCCAGTATCATGATATTTTTATGCAGGATTAGTTCTTAATTTGAAAACATTTAAATTAGCTAATTTAAATGTTTCCAAATTTAAATTATTTAATATAGCTAAAGTAGGGGGAAAATAAAACAACACTTACAAAAATGTACAGCGCAATTTTCATTATTCATACAAAAACACCTTGTCAAAATACTATATACAAACGTTATGATAAATCACAAACAAGATTATTATGAAAAGGTGATAGGGCATGAGCACTTTCATTAATATTAATGACATTAATTATAAACTGCAAAAAACTTATATACTAGCCAGAGTCCGTGATTTCGACTACGTAAATACCTAAATCCCGTGATCCCGTGATCCCGCGAGAATATCGATACCGGAAGTATCAATTAATGTAAGAGACAAACCACGATTTTACAGGAGAGCCAAAAAACTTTTTTTTTTTCGATATCTGTTTGTAAATTTATTGCGTTTTATCCGATTTTATTGATGTACAGGACAAAGTTTCTTAGTTTTATCTGCTCTTTCTTATCATTGTTGTTAAGTTTCATAAAACTTAGTAGTTTCAAAGATAGCATGTCCCTTAAATTAAAATATTTGTTAACATGCTTCTTACGCTACTGAAATTAAAGGTGTAAATAAAAAATAAATGATGAAAAATAATGTAAGCAGCTAGAAGTTTTCAAAAAATATATGTATTTTACTGTAAAGGATAAATTTTAGTTTTGAAATTTAATGTAAGTGAATAATAATCAAATATTTTTGCGAAAATCGTTCTAGATTGCCTGAAAACTTGCAAATAAAAGTTTGAGTTTTTGAGTTTGAGTAAAATGTAAGGGACATTTTTTTGAACGATAGAGCAATTCTAAGTATATCAATCGATAGAGCGGAAAATTCTGAATCCTAATATAATTATAAAACTCATTTTGGCTGAAATGTTCCTTACGTTAATTGATACTTCTGGTATCGATATTGAACAATCCAAAATTCCAGTTTTCTAGGTTCACAGGTTTTGATCAGAGTGTTTATGTTTTAGTCAGGAAGTTACTAAATTTGAAAATGTAAGTTACTTCTTTTATAGCACAGGTTTCAAGACCGACAGAGACGACGATGTGTGTTGATTGGTCAATACGATGTATAGTCAGCGTCAAAATTATGTGGGCATTCAAATCTACCAAAATATTTGAACATTTGACAAAAACTCTTTAATGCAAGACGTTATTGTGCTCTTTCATTTGTTTTGTTTGGTCAATTAAAAACATACCTGACTGTTATTATTACAAGGTTGATTTTTTTCAATTGTTTTGATAAATTTCAACGCTCAGATCAGTTTGACGCTATCTGTACTGACCGGTCTGTTTGTACACACACCTGCAAATCAGACTACCACAAAATCTCAAATTTCCTTAATAGATTTTGAACTTAATGACTTTGGCATATGGTTGAAAATTGTTTTGGTTAAGTTGATGTGCAGACGTCTGTATTCAGCTTGGTTGGCTACCACCATCCTTTCTAAATCTTCCATCATAATCACAACGCTAGTAGTATTATTGTGTTCCATTTCCCTTAGTTATTAAGAGGAAACAATAAGGTCCACTGAACTGAAAAATATGTATGAAAAGTAGACAAAATCAACGTTTCGTAGTCCTTTGATTCATCCTCCAAAACTAGACCGATTTCATTACTTTAGGCTTTGGCTGTGTCCCTATGTTTTCCTTTTTTTCATAATTTAAATATTTAAAAAGATATGAATCTTTAAAAACCATAAAAATTGGCCAGATTTTCCGCTGCGTTTCCCAAATTTGAAGAGATTGTATAAAAAAAAGCAAAACCTAGGGACACAGCCAAAGCATTTCTTTAGTTTCTAAAAAAGTAATTAAATTGGACCAGTTTTGGAGAAGAAATCAGGGGATACAAATCGTTGTTTTTGTTTATTTTTCATACATAATTTTAAATTCAGTCGACCTTAGTATTTCCTCTTAAGGATAATAGCTAAAGCGCGTTTGCACCTTTGGCTATATCGTCAACATCAGGCGAGACGAAGGCCTATTGCTCCCATTTTGTGGTATAAAAAAATCTTGTTATTCCACATAGATAATAAATAACATGACCATTAATTACTTTCCTACGCCCACGCGTACAAATAACTTCTATCGACATTGTAGAAAAAAAGTAATGACCAAGTTTACCACATTTTGCGTTATACTGTTCTCATGCCCATCTTCGTTAAATCGTAATACAATACAACCTCAGCATTTAAAGTAGCTGACCATCTTATTACCTTGTCATAATAACTTTATTAAAAGTTATCAAATACTTGTCAGATTATTAAGTTGGTTTGACAAAGCGCTAAAAGTGTTTAGAGACATTTGTAGCTGACTGTAGTTTCTGTGCTGTTTTGAGAGTACAAAGGTTATTAATAAAACTCTATGGCCTTAATAAAGCGTATAAGTACTACTTACTCATACTCAACTGAAATGTATGTATGTAGTATTGAATAGCTGTTTTTTTTATTTTATTAAAAGTTTCGTTACAATTAGTGAATATACTGAATGAGATCAACTTCTATGCTATTTATGTCTGTTTTTAATACGTTTACATACAATGTTTTAATGATTTCTAATAACGTCTATACGAAAAACTTACAACCAAATTACAAATAAAGAAAATAATACAATGTTTTTCAGTTTCCCTCACGTTTTCGTGTGCGTTGGTTTTATTACTTTTACTCATACCTTTATCAAAACCTTACAACTAAAAATATTTTCGTAATAGAATCATTAAAAAAAAATAAAAATACGTAAATACATTAATGTATGTACAAATAATATTGTATTGACTAGAACATTGTGAGCTTTTAAGTATTGCTAATGCTAAACTCAATCCCGCCGTTCAGCTGCCCAGGCTTTATCGTTGAAAACAAAATTAATCCATGTTTCTCTATGGCATACAACCAAATGTCTTGAATTTTTCGACACTATTTTTTGTCTATACCCATTGAAAACGCTTACAAATAATAATACTAACACGATAGATTTATAAACATAGAAAGTGCATTTATTATTAAAAATCATAAGAATAACACAGATAAATAATAATAGTATTTTGATATACTTTTCTATTGTATATTTATCAAGTCTGTCGCCGTAACATTAATGTTTACTTAGTGTATAGTTATGTTATATTTGTAAAAGATATAATAGTAAGTTACTTTTCAACTCAGCTTAATTAACCAACATTTTTTTATAAAAAGAATCATCATGCCCTCATATTTACACCTTCCGTAATTGTAATAAATTTCATTTATACAATACGATATGACACACGCCACGTATGAATAATTAATGGCACAAAAAATACGAGGTCATATGAAAGTGCTCATACATATTAGATTCAAATTAAACATAATTATATGTGATGGTTTTGTGATTCGAAATTGAATGAGACGAATACAAATTACATGTTTAAATCTACTTACATTAATCCGGTCATTTACAACATTTACGGTGAATACAGTCACGTTATTGTTTGAATAAATGTATAAGTGCTCATAGAATTAATCCCGTACAATAGTTTGGTGGCTTATTTATGGGAACGTAGTCTGTATCTCACTTAATATAATTAGTGACACTATCCTTATTGGCTTAAATGCCTAAGTAAAGAAAAAGACTAAACAACACCATAACACTACACTGGATTGGTAAGACAGTCTGTACGCTGTGTTCATTTCTTGAAATCTGTAAGTTTTCATTTCGTTTTGAATCGGTATCACAGGATCCACTATAAATGCAGGCGCATCAGTAGTCGTTTTCGTTTCTCTCGGGCATGGCAACATCTCCGGTGGGATTTTTAATACGACTCTCTTGGATACCTTTTTAGAAACTGTTATTCCGTTACCTAGTTCCTTATTCAGCTCTTCGGGCATAGTTTTCTTTTCAGTTACGTTCATTTTCTCGTTCAAAGTCTCAATCGTTATGCCCGCGTGCAGTATATCTTGGTTGTAGTCGATTTTGTTTTCTATGACATCAGACATTTTGTTGTAAGCGGAACTAACGATCGGCGGGTCCATTTTGCACGTAACACTCTCCAATGACACCTTTGTGTTTTGGCTTTTCGTTTCGTTACGCAGCGAATGCATCCATTTCAGTCTGCAGTCGCAAACGAAGTTGTTTTCTGCGAATTTAAAAAAAAATCGTTAGGAAGAAGTGTTAAAACTTAATTCAGACATGAGGTATTTCATAAATTAATTTGAGCTTTATCCAAACAGTCTAATCTAAATCTTACAAGTTATTCAAAAGCGGATTGAACACCACTTCACACTTCTAGCTGCTCCGTTTTATATCATTATCATAAAGAAGCCCTAAGGAATCATAAAAGAACAAACTCCCTAAGTGTGTAAAGTTAATAATAACGCCAGTGTTGGCTCTCATTTAATATTCAGCGTATGTTATAAGTTTAAGAAACTTCGCATGATGCGGTATTAAATATTCATTATTACCTTCAAGTAGCAAATTGCTGTTCTGCGGCTTCAAATTGTCCAATATAGGTTTGATGTTGTCGAAAGTTAATGCGTGCAATTCGTTCGAACGCAAATCAAGAGAGCTCAGCCCCCTCACTCCCTCGAATAAGTGTGCGGGGAGCGCAGCCAGTTTATTGTCGTCTAGAGACAACTTTCGGAGTTGTGACAAACCGTCGAAAGCCCTTTCTGAAATGTACTTCAAGTCGTTCTTGCCGAGCAACAGCTCCTGTAAGTTCCACAGTTCCGCAAAAGTGTATTCGGTCAGATTGTAAATGCGGTTCCGCCTCAGATCCAATTTCCGCAAGTTGGCCAATCCATCAAACGTGCGACGCCTCAAATGGATTATGTTGTTTTTATTCAGGTCCAATTCCAGTAGATTGAACGTGTGCAAAAACGCTCCGTCTCTTATCGACGATATGTTATTCTTAGTGAAGACGAGTTTGTGCAACTTCGGTAAATCAAAGAACACCTCGGATCCGATCTCTAGAATCATGTTTTCTTCCAGATTTATTAACGTTATGTTTGGAAGGTGAGCAAAAGCGTATTGCTGTAAGTTTTCTATCTGGTTTTGTGACAGAGTCATATCGGTTAAGTTTGTGAGATTGGCGAAGGCAAATGACGTTACGTCGACTATGTTGCCGTATTTTATGTTAATTGATCTAAGGTCTTTCAGAAAGTTTAGCGCTTTTGTAGGAACGTACCCTAAAGCTCCATCGACGCGGACATTAAAAGACAAAGTTTGCAAAGTCGGTTGAGAGTCAAAGCTTTGCCAGATGAGATCATCTCGTGGTATGCCGCCATTGAATACCCAGCATTCTGCTTTAGTCGCATTCCTGGGCTCTCTAGTGTTCTCGCAGTAGCAGTGCACTTTAGAGTCGCGGTCGCTGACATCACAAATATTCTTTTGGAACCCTCCTGTTTTCTCTTTAGGCCGCCTCTTATTGTTGTTGTCTTTTGCTAGAACGTTAATTGACATTTCGTTAACAAGGGCGAAAGTGATCAGGATGTAGATTATTCCTGCGATCCGCCTCTCCATTTTCATTTTATCTGAAACAACGAAAGTCATTAAGTTAAAACGAGGAATTAGAATTAACATTGTTTCGCGTTTGCGTTGTTAGATTACGACGGATTGGGTTTTACTTTGAAATCAAAATTGCAAGGAAGTTAACGTTTATATTAAAATTTACGTTCTGTATTTAGGGACGCGTTGAAACCATTTTTGGTCTAATACCGATTTATTTTACATCGTTGCGGCTTGCTCGTATTATGCACGTGAAATCGGGACACCAAAATTAAGCGTTGGAGATTAAGTTAATTTGAACGTTTAAATTTGGAAAGAGGTTCATGTAATGCTAGATTCAAAGAAATGTCACTCTTATTAAATATTTCTGTGATTTAATAATGTGTTTTATTATCCAAATCAATACTAACAATTCTACGATTGAAACGGGCGTGTAAATACCTTTCATACCAAAACACCTTTTCCTTGATTCTTACACAACGCTTTAAAATAATTTATACTATTAGGATGTTTACCCACTGAATACATTTTTATTGTCGTTAAAAATATAATGATTTACTAAAAAAAAAAACAATTTTTAGACATTACTACGGCAAATAGTTTTAATCTAGACCTTGTTGGTAATATTTTGTTAGTAATAGTTAATTAGTTAGTAGTTAGTTAGTTCAATTTTAGCCATAGATAACACCGACATTATTCGCATAGTGCTGAAAAAAAAAATATATTGAAAAACAACTTAGTTATATTTACTTATACTGCTATACATATTACTAGAGAGATAGATTCTGATCCTTAGTTAGGCTAAAACACTTTTGTGCTATGGAAATCATAAACAACGATAGTAATTAACTATCATAACAACATTAAAACGCCAGACAAATACAAAAAGCTTTTTAAAAGCTGGAACCGAATCTAAAGCCTCTGCAATATTGAGGCTGATTTAACCACTAGACTGTATTAATCATTTTCGATACCTACGTCATGCTTACGTAAATAAGCATGAGAATCGAGAGTTCTCAGTACCGATTCCATACATTTCGTTATTACGTGACGTATAACGCCATCTCTGTATAATGTTGGGAACTTCGTGGTTGCGGAGATCGCCCCGCTTATTCAGCTTTTGTTCAGTGAGGTTTTAGCAGTAGTAGATATTCAAATACGCCATAGTTTTAAGTCTTATTTGAAGGTTGGATTACCAAAAAAGAAACTTAGTTATTTTATAAGTATTACGTACTTTGATGCTAAGTAAAATTAGTTAGTCGAGGATTTTATTTGTACTATTTGGTGATAATACATTATTTATTGTAAAAGTTGAATGTCCATTGTTTTTCAAGAAAATCTTCTGTTGATTCTTTTTTTTAAATGTTATGTAAATTATTATGGATCATTCAACTTGGCAAAAAAATCGGTTAGGTACAAAATGGTATACGCAATTACCTATGCCTAGAACAATGAATACTATGCGTTGAATCCATTATATATCTTTAAACTTCGTGACAAGGCTGTAAAAATAAAGGATTTAAAAACAATAAACTTAAATATTTCTATGAAACTGTGTGACAAGGTTATAACAAAGATTTAAGAATAATAAACTTAAATGTTTATATAATTTTTAACGCAAATTTTGTTGCGAACAAATTACAAAAACACAAAACTTGAAAAAATTTCCACGAGCAGGGTTTGAACCTGCACCCTTCTGACATACCGGGTCAGGTGCTCTTCCAATTGAGCTATCGTGGTTCTACCCAGCCCGCCGAAATTATTCAACACTATTTACTTTTTACTTTGAAAGCCAAAGGCGCCTATTCAATGTTAACAACTACCGTCATTAACATCCGATCATAATATTTTTACAAATACTAAAGATCAGTTAAGAAGTAGGCAAGCTATTTATAAATGTTTATATAATTTTTAACGCAAATTTTGTTGCGAACAAATTACAAAAACACAAAAGTTGAAAAAATTTCCACGAGCAGGGTTTGAACCTGCACCCTTCTGACATACCGGGTCAGGTGCTCTTCCAATTGAGCTATCGTGGTTCAGGCGCCTAGGCGCCTTTGGCTTTCAAAGTAAAAAGTAAATAGTGTTGAATAATTTCGGCGGGCTGGTTAGAACCACGATAGCTCAATTGGAAGAGCACCTGACCCGGTATGTCAGAAGGGTGCAGGTTCAAACCCTGCTCGTGGAAATTTTTTCAACTTTTGTGTTTTTTTTTTTAATAATAAACTTGTTAAATCGCTTTAATAAAGTCTAATGAAAATATACAATTCCAACAATTTATTTAGACGTTTATATTGTCAGTACCCACAACAAAATTGAGTTGATATTGACACGTTACATGAACCCAATATTTGCTTTATATCAGACCAAAGGCGCGCGGTTTTGCCTTAATCAGTTGAATAAACAATTAATGAGCGTATACACAAGCGCATTAGCTCTCTCTGAAAGCATATAGCGTGGTGACAGTGTATTTCATGTACCTAATGAATTGTCGAAATCCAAATATATATATTATTAATAGCGTAAGCCGATTTTTGTCCCAGTGATTATGGGACGATAGCTGCACATAAAAAATCGGTTATGGTCTCATTTTGAAGAGCTTCAGCCGTAGATGTGCTGAAAAATAAAGAGAGCTGTCATAGGTTTCGAAATTCCTAAAAAAATTGTTAAATAAACGCGAAGTTTTGCGAGCGACCCACTAGTGAGTTTTAAACACACGTCATGGATTATTTGGACAAGACATACAGGGTATAAATTGTTTAATTTGTCAATACCGTGGTCATAACACTTTCCATAGAGAAATTAGATTTTAGGATAAATATATTTATTTTGTTAAGATACACCACCCTTAATTTAGTCGGACGTTTCAATTACTGTACTGTTATCTGCTTATAAATTTTGTACTTCAATTTTAATTAAATACATATAAGTATTATAGGTATTTTGTGTGTGTAGGTTGTAATTTTTAAGCAAAAATTGTTGAAGACAAATTACAATTTGAAAGGGTTGAAAAAATCCACCAGTTCCACGAAGCAAAAATGATCCGGGTCAGGTGCGTTACCAACTAAGTTATCGTGATTCGGTCCTACCCACCAAAACGCAACACTATCTACACTTATTTTGTAAGCCAAAGGAGCCTTATTCAACGTCGAAAACTTTACTCTGAGGTCCCGGGTTCGATTCCCGGTCAGGTCAATGTCGGAAACGAACTTTTCGATATTTGTCGGGTCTGGGTGGTAGTGGTACCGTCGTTGTTTCTTATTTCCATGAAACGAGTGCTTTAGCTACTTACCTTGGGATCAGAATGATGTATGTGATGTTGTCTAAATCTAAATCTTTATCTAAACGACATCACGTAAAAGAGTTAGTGCCTAGTGTGAATTTGCTTAGGTACTTTCATTCGACATAATATTTTCATTTTTAAATTTTGCCAGTTAAAATTTAAATAAGCCGTTATTACATTATATTTTATTCAAATAACAAATAGAAACACGAACAGAATACCAATGAATAAATAAAACATAATCCAGCATTTTTCACGGCCCCAACACTACCAGCATTTTATAGGCAACCCCTCGGATTATTTGCAAACAAATGATGCTCATTCAAAGATTTAATCCTACAAGTGGCTCATCAATCCACATAACTGTACGAAATAATATCAGTAGAATCATCCTGCGCCCCAACAAATAGTCCCCAAGGGTGGGAAGAAACAAAAAGCAAACGTTAAGGTTTAACTTCGGTGCCACAGAAGCAAACAAATCTGAGTTGTACAACCTTTTTTAGACACGGCCAAGTGTTCTACTCATAAGTGTCATAAATTTGTTTTTTTTTTGTCTTTGATACGTTCTTGGAGATATATTGATTTTTTTTGTAAAGTTTTTGGTTTAAGTGAGTTTTAATAAAGTTATCGACACTGCGACAGTTGTATATCTTTTTTTTAATGATTATAAATTTCAAGCCTAAGTCAAAATATCTTTATACAAATAAACCAATTTATTTATTAATTATAAATAATACTTTTGAGTCCTTTTGAATCGACTAAAGTTTAGATGCTGTGGTTACCGTTTTTATTGTTAAATAATTTATACATATTTAAAGAAACGTTTTTAAAAGAGAAATAAAACCCAATAGGATAAAAGAAACATACTTTTTATAACTATCAAAGCTTCGAAAGATTTCGAAGTTAGTTAGCAGCTATTTGCATTGCATTATGCTTTTTTATTCGTTAGAAACAAAGAAAAACGTTAAAATTTAAAACTTAAAGCAAACGTAAATAGATTCGTATTAAGAATTTCATTTCAATGTGTTGTTTGAAGTTTTATTCGGTGTAAATTGGTTTGCTTGCCATTGGTAGAAAAAACATAATTCGTAACAATACTTCATTTATGACTGGCCTTAATATTTTGAGTTCGAATATCATTGCTCTCATTCAAACGCCAGCTTGTATTCCGTTACTGAGCCAAGATCTTGATAAAAAGCGAACGCTTGGGTCTCACGTGATACAAGAGAGATTTATTACTGGAAATCTCTTGAGAGCAAGAGATATATTCTTTTGAGTATGGAGTTAAGAGGTCGCTGCCCGTCACACCGACGTGCTCCACTGTACAATTATTCAAATGAGTATTTATGATGTAACATAAATCTTTGCTCCACAGAATTGGATTGAATGGAAATTTCTTGAATTTACATTAATCTTGCAATATTCTGGCTACTAAAGTGGCATGTCATTCTGAAAATACTTAATCTAATAAATATTTAATTTAGCTTCAGTGCAGCAATTAGCACTTAAAAATAAAAAGTAAAAAATATGTATGTTTTATGTCTTCTTGAAATTTTTGTTCCAGTCTAAAAAAAACTTTTAAAACTTAAATTAGGTAATTCAAATATAATACAATATATAGACAAATGTAAAAGAAAATGTACCTTTTTTAGAGTTGTATTCAATTGAGATACATTTGAATGAGGTAAGGTCTCTTAAACATTTTAGAAAGGGCCAAAAATATGTGTGATCTGCATTACATGTGTACGCCTCTGATATTTTTTATTCAACACTATGAATAACTTATTAGTCACCCACCAAACGACTTTGCTTTACGAACTTTACCAATATCGCTCACATTCCCAACCAACTACCTACCTTTCAACAACTACACAATACGTTCTATGTTACAAACAAACCTCCTTACAAAACAATCACAAAAAACAATACGGTGTGGTGTAACACACGGCCAAAGTAGAGAAAGAGTTGACTGTAGCTTCCGTTTGAACTACGAACTTCTTCTTTGAAGCTTTGAAATTCAAATTCGCCAACGCGTGTTTCATAATGTTTCGCTTATCTGTATTCTCTTTGCATAACACCATGTCATGCGAAATCCGGTACCCTTTTAGCATGCATCGCGATTATACGTTGCCAAGAGAATGTTGGGTTAAAATCGAGTTAGCTTATAACCGAGTTATTAGCCGGTTTATTGTTCGGTGTTGTAGTGATAGCATTACGATATTTAGTCGGTGGCCATTTTAACGCTTCGTTTGAAACAAATGAACGATGTTATGACATTCGCGATTGATACAGTGGACTCGAATAATTTAATTTGGTTGAAATTATTACAAAATGAGGCGGAAAATAAATTTAAAACGATAGCACAATATGTGCTTATGCAGTGTTGCCTTTAAAGTCACCATCGACATAGTGGCTTACTACTAAAGTGGATTCGGGATCATTATCTGCCTAGATAGAGGAGCCTACTTTTCTACCTTTCATACCTTCTTAAGCCTAGGTAAAGGTAAAGATTACTTATCATTCAATAATTCGTTCATCCAAAACGCCATTCTACATAGAATATTTAGTAATATGATTATAGACTGATAATAATGTATTTTGGAAGCATACAAAAAAAATTGTATACATGTGAAGACACGGTGGATAATAAATTTTAACAAATTATAGGTTTTTTTGTTATTTTAAATCGGTCGTCTGCTGTGACACACACAATAAAATTTCAATTGTTTGTAAACGAAAGGTTAAGGACCGTCTTAATTATTTTTGTAATAAATATAAATATTAGTTCCAAAAATTGATCGGTACATGAATAGTGAGAAAAAATACATATTACCGCTATTTTATTAAAAAATTACAATAAAAAAAAAATTAATAAAAATAGGCAAGCCATGTCGATAACAAAAGGAAAATCCATTCATGCGAAGGGCATAAATGTCTAACCAGACAGTCATGGCCTCCGGGCTGGCAACTGTTCCCTTTGTTTTTGTAAAGCTTTTAAGATTTTAAATTTGCACATTACACGTCTTCATTATTTCCAAATAAGCAACTTATAGCTCGTTTATCCATTTGACGTCGTAAAATTCCCTCATTCCATAGACACCGTTCCTTTATCTTAATGTTTTGCTATAATTATGTTTCACCCCTCCATCCATCTATCCATCCAATGTTCGGTCTCTACATGATGTTTGGTAATAAGTGTATAATCTCGAAACATGCCACCACTATCATCATCAGCAAATTTTTTATGTCCCCACTGCTGGGACACGAGCCTTCCCTATAGATGAACCGGGAGAACGGGCCATAAACCACCACGCGGGCCCAGTGCGGATTGGTGGTTGTTAACGACTGCTAATGCAGCCGGGACCAACGGCTTTACGTGATTTCGAGATGATACATTTTTGGTCACCTATCCGATGACCAGCCTTTCGAAAGTTGCTTAACCTCAGCACTCACAGACCGTGTGCGTTATACACTGCGCCATTGAGCCTCTCAAACATGCCCATGCAACTTAGTTAAAAGAGCACCGTAGTACCTAATATGCGAAATAGAATACTTTTCCATTCAAAAACTTAAATTTATTTTATCACACTAATAATAAATATAATAATAATATAAAATAATAAATGCGAAAGTTTGTGTGTATGTATGTGTGTATATTTGTTGCTTTTTCACGCTGCAACGGATGGATGGATTTGGGTGAAATTCTGCATACAGATAGTTTTTAACCTGGATTAAAACATAGGACACTTTTTATCCCGATATTCCCACGGGAACGGGAACCACGCGGGTGAAACCGTGAGCGGCCGCTAGTATTACCATATTTTTAACAAAAATGTTGTGTTTATTCCGCTAAATCAGTCTTTCCAGCAAGCTTGGATGCAGAACGCTAGCACTGCCGGCGCCGGCGCCGCCCTCCCGCCCGATTTACCTGACCTGACCTTGTACACTACCGGTAGTGCATAAGGTCGTCGGACGTTTATACCTATAGCGCGGGACGGGTTAACCTTATTTTTGCTTAACCCTGGCATGTTGTGACCTTTGTTTTTTTTTATACCATAATGATGACGACCAAGAACAATGTCAGTCCCAGGGCCAGCTGATACATCGTTCTTGGTTGTAAAAGTAACAACAATCTGAATAATTAAACTAATTACTTTTTGTAATAAACATTTATTACTGGCTTGAACTCTCACGATATGACATGGCGATCGACAGTTCTGAAACAATGATTATTATTGCTTTCCTGATAAAATCTGGTAAATATAATGCTTTGAGCACCTTGCTACATTCATTCTTAATACCAGCTAATAAAGTTCAATTCACTGCGGGTTTTCTACGAAGGATTTAACCCTTTCAATAGCAATAAGGATAACCTTACTTGACACCAATACAATATTATACGATTACACACGCCCAAAAACGCTCACGATCCAGCTACCAAGCCTTAGGCGTCCAATAAAAACTGAATCAGAATACAATATCAAAGCTACGGTAAAACGACGAAAAAAAATCGTTAAGAAAATCCAAATAAAAGCTTCCAAATCGGGCGTTCCAAACATAATATTCATTACAAATACTGGATAAACGGCTTAGCTCAATGCTTATTGAATAGCCTACTCAAATTTACACGCCGAACGCGATTTGAATGTTAATGCTCCAAAACGGTGGTAGGGGTTTTTCATAAGAGTGCTTACAGACAAAGTAAGCATTTTCCGATAGAGTCTCGCTTGTAATTCAAATGGTAGATGTGAATTACGGATTGCCGTCACGTAGTAATGGTAAAAGGGGCGTTATCATTTTTGTGTAATTTGCCCCGGTAGATTTAGGGGCTAATGGGCAATATTTAGTATGGGGACGCTCACCTGTTCGATAACAAGCAATTTGGGATTGTTTTATGATAACGCGCTCGAAATTGTAATCACATGCCAGCTCATTTTTATGTCCCCACTGCTGGGGCAAGAGCCTTCCCAATGGATGGATAGGGAACGAGCTTTACACCACCACGCGGGCCCAGTGCGGATCGGTGGTTGTTAACGACAGCTAATGCAGCCGAGACCAATGGCTTTACGTGCCTTTGAGATGATACAATTTTGGTCACCCATCCGATGACCGGCCTTTGCTAAGGTTGCTTAACCTTAGCAATCGCAAGCTGGACGCGTGAACCACTGCGCCTTAAAATGGTAATGAATTGTCTAAAATATTTTTCTACTAAAACTTTTTATGAAAGATCAATGTAAAATACCAGACTTGCAACACCCTTTAAACTTTTTTTTTTTTTTGAGAGAGACTGCTGGTTGCCGAGGGGCATTTCCAGCTTCACCGGGCTTGTTTTAGGGGCGGCGAGGTACGTAAAGGGTACCTCAAGCCGTGTTGAAACGAAACACCTTCAGAGGATTTCTAGAGGGGTACGGCATCGCACACTTAAAAGTGCGCGTCCCCGTGCCCTTCCAGAGTCTACGAAGGGTTCGGATCGGATCGGCCCTTTAAACTGGGTCCATGTACCTATTATTAAGATTTTAGCCCTAAGTCTAATGTCTAATGTTTGTAGCTATATGTGCAATGAATAAATAAATAAATAATTGTTATAGGAAAGTTGTTATAATTAATTCTAACAAGATGATGGTGGTTGGTCCAACCGCTTTTGGTCAATGGCGATGACTCCCATTCGGTACTAACATAACTATAACCAACAAACACTGTGTTATACTTTAGGGGGCTTATTAATAAACACAGTGTAACCTTGGAGTAGTTACTCCGTGTTTTGTCTCTTTTACTCTAATATGAAATGAAGTTTACATGACGGGAACAAAACACGGAGTAACTACTCCAAGCTTACACTTTGTTTATTAATACGGGGGTAGGTGCATACCATCGTTATAATAAATCAATATGTTATTTTTATTATATAGGAAAGAGCTTCAAGGGTACGACAAAGGGGGCCACGACCCTTTCGTCCCAAGAGTGTGATAGAAGATGAATAAGTGATACTGCATACAGTAGATACCCCTAAGATCTCAGTGCATCATAACACCAATACTTGCATAATGCGTTGTAACAATAAATTGATATGCCGTTCACTAATCCCAAATTAATTAGACCAAGGCAGCAAGATATCAATTGACATAATATTATCATTATGCATAAATAAACATTTATTATCTCGAGCTCCTTCGTGCTTCGGAAGGCACGTAAAGCCGTTGGTCCCGGCTGCATTAGCCGTCGTTAACAACCACCAATCCGCACCGGGCCCGCGTGGTGGATTATGGCCGTTCTCCCTATACATCCGTAGCAATAGCTCGTACCCCAGCAGTGGGGACATAAAATGATGATGATAATAAAAACATAATTATTGACTTAGCGCAGCAGTTATAGCATTTGGTTGCAATCTTAAAAGCTAAGCAACTTTCGTATTGCTGGGGCTTTGGATGGGTGACCGAATTAAATATCACTTGCCGGGCAGTTCGTCAATTCCTATTTCGTACAATTGATAAACATTCACGATTCGTGCATTTTTTATCCTGAATTCGTACAATGTCCTTCAACGGTCAAAAGTAAAAAACTTGCATACAAAAACAAATGAACGAAATAGTGAACGGCTAATGTGGTTAGTACAACATTATCTTTTGTTGATACAAAATCTCGTTTTCTCGTACTAGGTACCCTGGTAAATAAGTACTTAAAAAGCACCAAACGCTACAACTAAACACGCTTACAGAATTCTCAAATACATAATGTTTTGATTATACAGTGTAACTTGTTTGTGTTGACACAAAAAAATGAGATCCCCGAAGGTTAGCATAACCTTTCGTATACGAGGAGACCAAATCTCCCATCCCATACTAGGTGGGGTTTGACATACCCAGAAAATAAATCTAAGTAAAATCAGCAAATAAAATGTATTTGAAAGTTATCTAAGCAAAATATATTGTAAGAATTAACAATGAATGAATTTATGTTATTTTACATGCAAATTTACTTTAAATAGAAAAAAACTGAAACACCACGTTTCTTTAAACTTATAAATAATGAAATTTTAACAAAGGGTTTCAAATCAAATGGCACATGTTACAGTCTTAGTCATTTTTAATATTTGAGACTACTATCATATCTGCTTATAAAGTAATAAGAATAATAAGAAAAAAACATAACAATACAAAAATTTGTTGAGATCATCAGTGTCAAAGTTACAGTAATCTTGGCAAAAAAATCTGCATGCTCCAAACTTATATGAAACATATTTTGTGCTAGCTCTAAGAGTGGTATGTCGTTCTTGTCCGAATCGAAAGCTGGCATGCCAGCATCCATTTCACCACCATTCACTGCCTGTGTCGCTTTGCATGCTCGAATATGATCAGAATCATTATCAGCCATCTAGGCTAGATCTGTATATTCAGAGACAAACTCATCATTTTCTTCTAAAAGCATTTTCAAAATGTGAGTTTCCGTTAACATAGACATGTTTTAATGAAGTTATTTTTTTAAACATTAGATACTAAAATAAATATAAAACACAACAAAAGACATAAAAAAGTATAACGTATTACGTGGTTTAGTTGCGCTTGAAAATGGTTGCGCTTCTAGGAATACATCACCTTTTGGGCCACGCGCCGTAGAAGGTGGGGTGTGTAATACCCGGGTGTACAGCTACTAAGAAAACGAACTCGCACGACTTTATTGTATAGACAATAAATACAATTTTTCAAAAGCTGGGGTGTGTCATACCTCACCTAGGGCAGGAAAGGTTAATACATACCGCGCTCGAGCACACATAGACAGGGTCACTCATGTTCACGGAATATCAGACTATCTCGAGCCCGTCCGTGCACAGCTGTTGTGAGGCTCCGCGTCTCTGAGAGGTTGTCTATGTCTGCGTTACTCGGCCGCATTTGTGTGAAGCTCTCCTTCTGCAGTCTCCTTAGTTTACGTTGCCGATTATAGGCTCGATTACACAATATCTCGGCGCTACCCGTGACGAATTGAGTTGACACGCTCAGACATATCCCGTCTCACGTCATGACATGTTCGGTGTGAACTATGTGTAAGCGAAAAATAACACATTTTTTGGAGTGAAAAAAAATCAGTTGACAAGGGTTAAGTCAGTATTATCGTTTGACGCATCGCGATAGGCGTTCGGTATAACGACGTTGGGCTCCATCAGAATGGGATGACAGGAGTATCGAAATTTAATTTATTATTGTGACATACTTAGGTACGAGTAAGAACCGTTACTTCAAAAACCAGCAACACCATTTTGGGATATGTTTGAACAACTGATTGTTTGTAAGGAAAATAATATCATCATCATCAATATATATGTCAAAAGACGTCTACTGCTAGACCAGGGATCCCCCTAAGGATCTCACAACGACCGGTTTCGTGCTGCTCGTTTCCAGCGGCTTCCCGCGACCTTCACCAGATCGTCAGTCCACCTTGTTGGAGGCCTGCCTAAACTACGTCTTACTGTGCGCGGGCGCCACTCAAAACTGTTCTGCATCAGTCGTAAGAACGATGTGCCCTTAAATGAGTATGATGATATCGAACTTGAGGAGCTCTCGTTGGCGCAGCGGCTGATGCGTTCACGCTGCGATTGTGCAAGTTAGGCAACAGTCGCTATGTTGGGTTGACGGGTGGTTGACCTTAGTAATATCTCCAGCTTTTTCGTTCTTCAGAAGGCGTATAAACCGTTGGTCCCGGTTGCAGTCGTAAGATTGCAATAACCACAAAACCCATAATAAGATGGCACAAACCCGCAAGCGAAGTGTGGTGGCGTGGGCCTATAGCCCGATATCCTTATATGCTATTGTTCATGTGGGAAAGGCTAAGCCCAGCTGTGGGATGTTTATAGGCTATAATGATTTTGTTATGGCTCTCACTTACTTTTCATCAGTATAAAGCCCCATCTTAGACAGGCTTAGTTATTAAATAAAAACCAATATCTGTCTCATTTAAAACCAACTAGCGACAGCCCACGCCTTCGTCCGCCTACTCCCTGTTTTCCATAATCCCGTGAGGATTTCCCTTGTAACTTCTTACCTACGTCATGTTTGAGGCTTGCCATCAAAATTACAGCGGTCTATGCGGATGTGTATTTTTTTTAAATTAGCCAGATAGAACTTTTACTTATTTATGTAACGACTCGGTGTCCGAGTAGCAATGCGCTCGGCCTAATAGCCGAAGGTCCTGGGTTCAATTCCCAGGTCAGGTAAAGTAGTTTTTGGATGTTTTGGATACTTTACTTAGGATAGTTATGACTGATATAACAATAACATTTATTATTACGTATGGACCGATCGAGCCAGCGTGTCACCTGATGGAAAGCAATCACTGCAGCCAATGGACACACAACACCAGAGGAATGGCAAATGCGTTGCAGGCCTTTGAGGAAAGAGTAATAAGAGTATGATCTTGAAGTTCCCGCGTAACGTTCCGGTAACACCGCAGCTGTTAGCTGGTTCTATATACACCATGACTTTTATTGTAATGTATGGAACAGCTGATTTCTCTTAAAGATTTCCACGTTGGTCCTGTAAAAAAGTTGTTTCTATACATGAGTTCTACTACCTGTTTGAGGGAACAACCATTTAAAATTCACGATGTGTAGAACCTCGATCGTGTAGTACTTCGGTCGTAGTAAGAAGTTTTGCAGAAAACAAACAGCGGTAGATTACTATGCGTTATGGTGATAAAGATGGAATGACAGTTGATTGCGGGTAGTACCTACTGTAAATATGTAAGATATTTCTTATAACTTACTAGCGACCCGCCCCGGCTTCGCACGGGTGCAATGCACACGCAACCGCTATGTCCAGGGACATATTAAATCTGTAATATCTTCGAAAATATTCATGTAAATTACATGCTGTAAAAAGCCATATTGATCTATATTAAATGCACAATGTATTTAAGGTACTTAATTGAATAAGGATTAAAGCTGTATTGCTTAAAATCGCTTTGTAAATAAGCCATTATTTCTCGTAAAAAGTAAAGGATAAAAAATTATTATTGTGGGTTATCCCTAAGAGATAGACAAATACCATCACTGACTTTTTTGTAGACCTTTTTAAGGTGTACAATACTGTAGTACATTATTTTGATCTATCTCGTAAGGTTCAGCCAGCGTTTGCAATGTAAGCGCAAAAAAATGTGAAACCTCTAAAACTATCAGTGTTTCTCTACTATATTATGCATGTATTTATACATATAAACCTTCCTCTTGAATCACTCTATCTATTAAAAAAAACCGCATCAAAATCCGTTGCGTAGTTTTAAAGATTTAAGCATACATACATAGGGACAGCGGGGAAGCGACTTTGTTTTATACTATGTAGTGATATTCTTAAATATTAAGTATATCTGTTCATCTTCCATTCCTCTCGGTCGCCAACCACCAAATTAATTATCCTAAATTGATCACAATCTCAGAAATATTGTATTAAAGGAAAACAACATTATACTTGAAATATTACGGACCAAATTACGTTTACGCTCTAACTTTTATCGATCAAATCTATCTGGAGCTATAACCGCAAACATCTGATTTCATCCGATCGAATGGAGCTAACGACTTCTATTTATTTATTTAGGACACACGAGACAAGGAATCTTACAATTTTCGTATCATGTTTAAATTAGCGCACATGCTATTGCTTATATTTATAATTTAAATCTAAGTAAAATTTTATAAACGAATAATTAGTAATTTGCCTACTTATAATGATCTATATATTCACAAGTTTATGTCCACACACAAAAGGGTAACACTATAAGTTCTACAGGCGAATGCAGTCTAAGGGCGCTGCTTTTTTCAATTAAAATATCTTCCGGCAGACCCGCAAAAGGAAACTTTATAAATACAGGTAGAATTAATGTGTACCTCCTGCAATAACTGAAATAAACATACTTAAATATATACTGCTAGGCCTACAAATGGGTATTTTAATACCGCCTTACAAATAAACAAAGAATAAGGTCCGAATAGTTATTCCGTGTTTTGGTCCTGTCATGTAAACGCCATTACAAATTAGAGTAAAAGAGACAAAACACGGAATAGCTACTCGGACCTTATTCTTTGTTTATTTGTAAGGGGGTTAGTCACCACAAATGCGGGTTAGTGATTACAAAACCAGTGCTATAAAATTAAAACCCCAAAACACACTGGGCCTTACAAATAAACAAAGAATAAGGTACGAATAGTTAATTCGTGTTTTGTCTCTTTTACTCTAATTTGAAATGAATGACGTTTAAATGACAGGAACAAAACACGGGATAACTAATCGGACCTTATTCTTTGTATATTTGTAAGGCACTCTTAGTTTATAATGTGTTGTGGATTCTATGTTCATATCATAATTATACAAAATGAAAAAAAAACAATCTGGGAAAAACCCAGGACTTGCGGATATAAAGCCGAGCGCACAAGGCGAGCGCTATTTAACCACAAAGTAGTTATCAAAAGTAGTTTGCGAAAAGATTTGATTGTCAGTACGTGAACCATTGTTGTATGGTTCATGTACTGACAAGTAAATAAATAAAATTGTATATGCACCTACTTTATGAATTATTGAATTATTGTTATTTATTACTTTATGAATTATTGAATTATTGTTATTGGTATTATTGAATTTTTGAATTAAAATGTACTAACTTTAAGTGCACATTGTTATTAACCATAATTGGATCTCTGATATCTGAATAAATAAATTGAATTGAATTGAATTGAAAACTTAAAAAGAGGAGTTTCGTTTCGCTTGTATCCACGTAACATTTTATTTCATCGCCAGCTTATTTTTATATCCCCAATGCTGGGGTACAAGCCTTCCGAAGCAAGGAGGATCTTGAGATGATACATTTTTAGTCACCTATCCGACAACCGGCCTTTACGAAATTTGCCTTACGTCAAAAATCGTAGACCGGACGCGTTAACCACTGCGCCATCGTGCTCCTCATTTTATAAATGAGGGATATGTCTTTGAATTATTCTAGACTGTCATTATAGTATGGCTGGTTATCTTCACTAATCATTTTTGTCTGCAGCGGCAGCAGCTTGGCTGAACGCCAAGCTCACCTTATGGTAAGTCAAGATTTTTTGTAGATACGTAGGCAAATAACTCCGCTCCATCTGATATTAGGCGAAAGAGAGTCCAGATGTGAAGACTGCTAGAGAAGTAGGATTGTGCTGCATTAGCCGTCTTCGCGATGCTGACTCGCAAGTTACTTGAGTGAAGACCCGTATCCCATGTTTATAAAAATATATTCTAGAGCCTTATTACAGCGTCACTACTGGGCCCAATTGTGAATCTAAAGATCATCATCATCATCATTTAAACCATCTTCATACTGAAGTTTGGAGATCAGTATACAAGATCCCTTAAAGCTTGTTTTAAAAGGCGATAACTAAGTCCAGTCCACTTTTTGATGTCGTCCAGCCATTTGCGTCGCAGACGTCCCGGAGCTCTTTTTCCCGGAATTTTGCTTTCGACGATTAGCCGTGGGGACTCGTATAAGAATCCTCACTGATCCGAAAAAGGCGATCTTGCGTCTCATGACTGTAGACATCAGCTCATCATAAACGACTCACACACGAAAAGTTTCAGCAAGGAGTTAAGTAACACACACATACTTCGCAACTTCAGGAGGATTGTAAATAGCGCCTTCTTGGTCGACCAGTTTATTACAACGTGACCACAGAAATCATGTTCCGTGACATAAAACTCCAAGCACACATGCATCCTACGCCAGCCAACTGAGTAAAACTTCCACGGAAGAGTTTAAAACAAAAAAGGGTGATAACTGCTATGTTCACGCTGCCTGGCACGAAGTCCCGAACGGAATTTTACATACATTATGCATACAAATAGCCGACAAGTTTATACCAGAATCTAATACATTTTGGTAACAAACAGGTTACAGTAATGATGGAGTTGGCACAGTTCGGGGTGCTTCGAAGCCAAAATGTGGTAAACTGAAAAACATAAAAAAACGCTAGTAGAAGATAGTTTCACGCTCTGCATGGTTTTAACTCGGATTGGCTAGCAGCCTTTTTGCTTGCGTTAAACTTAATAGGTTAAGTCGTTTCTGGGGAGTAGTAGTTATTGTTACCGAGAAGATGGCAATCTATTTGAGTTTTATTATTTTAGATATTACGTAAGTACAACGGCAGTCAAAATCCTTTTCTAAATACATCTAGTCCGTATTTCTCTAATGTAGACTCAGTTTTTAATATTGTTGTCTTTAAATATTTGCTTTTCTTAGCTATGATATTTTTTAAATATCTTTGCTGCTATAATAATACGAATGATTTAATAATAAACCGAACAATCTTATTTCAACTATTATAATATTTTTTACATCTTATGGGTAAGCACTAGGCCTTCAATCTCACCTGATGTTAAGTGATGTTAAGACCGAAAAGCGGAAGCACACTTAAGCCGGAATCCTCAGCTACTGAGATCCATAACATCTCGAAGTTGAGGCCTTTAGATTATATGTTCGTTCATAATAACAAATTTTAATGACAAATACTAATTAAGAAACTTTACGCCTCACAAATTGTTTGATATTTTCAAGACAATTATTAAAACCTTTTTCGTTTTAGGGTCATTTAAAAAATGATTTTAAATTCTGCGCGATAGTCCAAAGTTTCAAATTTCGAAGTTCTAGCAGTTTTATAATACTCGCCGGTGATAAGAGCGGGAATCGTCGTAAGCTCGTTATTGATATTATCATAGTTTGCGAAATGTTGCCGTTTCATAATACTGCTGTTCAGATCATAATAATTTCAAAATTCAAAAAAATTCAAAATTCAAAATCTTTTATTCAGTTTTGGCTATAAATAGCTCTTATGAACGTCATTTTATGCCATCGGTTCGTAACTCTATCTACTCTGGGCGGGAGATCTTGTACTGAGAAGAACCGGCAAGAAACTCAGCAAGTGTCCAGCTCTTTTCTCCCTTACAGCGTCATAAATATTGGAAAATGCCCTATCATAAAAGGACACTTTCCATCACAAATAAAAACGCAAAATGTAAAGGACAATCACAACATGTAAAAAAACACAAAAAAATTAAAAATAACTAAGTAAAATATTTAAGTCTGCAAAAACATAATTTACCTTTTAATTTTTTACAATGTCATATACAGTACTAGTAAAAGTCAAAACCTGTCTAAGAAAAAAACAAAGTTAAAACTATAGTTAATAATAATAAAAATAAAACTAATTGTAATGTTCAATGTAACGCTATTTTGTTATCTGCAGGACACTGTTTATAAAGGCTATCATATCAGTATAATTTTTTATTATAAAAAGTAGTATTATGTATATGTTTTTTATTATAGCCAGGCTGTTTTATCATCTAAATATTAATTTATACTGTATAATAACCTTTTTTTTAGTAAAGAAGACTTTACATGTTCTTTAAACTTATCTAAAGGTAAATCTAGTACAGTATTTGGTATTTTATTGTAATAGTGTATACCTTGCCCCAAGAAAGAACCAACCAAAAGAAACCAAAGACTCTTAAAACAATGGATGGTCACGGCGATTGTTTAAAGAATTCATACGAGTATAATATGGCTACTACTTAAAGAAATGTATGTAGTTTAAACAATGCGGATTCAACTCTGCTTTCAGTTGACCCATATACTCATGTCCGTGACGTCACCTAGGCTGCCAATGCCGTGCCCAGGCTGTCAGCTACCGGAAAGTATCGCCTCCTGGTCGATAGATGGCTCTGTCACGGTGACGCAGCAGAACATACTACACATTTAAAAAAAACGTTAACTATTTTCACTTGTTAACCCTATTAAACAAATGTCATTACTAAAATTGAGGTATTCTAAACAATACCGGGAATTCCGTTATTATAAACTATAACTATATTTTTATAGCATTCCAAATGAAGATGACATTATCTTAACTACCACTGAAATCTGCAGCGTAAACAGTGCATTTGAAATGCAAAACAAACATTCATGAATGAACAAATTAAATTGACGTTAAAGAAAATTGCATTGTAACTGTAACAGCAACTGTTGATTAATTTATGTATTACATAATAACAATAAATTATTGAAACTTAAAGTGCAGTTTTTTAACTATTTCAAGGTAGCTAATTTATTCACTCAAATAAGTTAAAACTAAGCTATGATTGTACTATGGTTTTTGGTTTTTAAATTTTTCAATTTATTATAAAAATCTATTACGTAAAATCTTTCCTGTTGACTAACAGGAAAAGGTTGTCAATACATGCCTATCACTGGTGGCTTGGCATCGCTTTGTGTGTTAATATTTAAATTTTATTGTAGCCAACCTTTTACGTCATAATTTTTTGACTTATTCTTTGGGCATTTAAAATTATTTGAAATAGTAGTAATTTTAATCGTCTCTCTTTATACTTTTAACTAATGACACTTCTGATGGTTTAATGCTAGTTATATAGCAAACATTTTGATTATATTTTTATTTCTGGTTTCGTTCTGTTCTGCATAATCAACAACCGAATAAAACTAACCAAAACTCTATTTTTAAATTAAAGGGGGACTTTTTCTTTCTTTTCGTATTAAATCGGAACCAGCCAGTGTTAGCCGGTAAGGTCGAATGCAGCCTAATTTCTACGGAAACAGTACTCCTGTTTAGTGGTAGTACAGTTTTTTATTGTAATACAACGAAACGATGGGTAAAAAAATATGAATATTGTTTATTGAACACTGTCGGTTTGGTTGGTGGTAAGGCTTGTTTGTCCGCCTGGCTAACTACCACTATCTTATCTAAATAAACTAAATATGTCGTTATTTTATCAATGTTTTTAGCATTATTGTGTTCCGGCAGCTAGAGATAAGATAGCCAGTGCCTCAGTAATTGAGGATTCCGGGTTAAGTGCGCTTCCATCATGGCCTTATCATCACTTAACATCAGGTGAGATGACGGCTAAGTGCTTACCCCTAAGACATAAATAAAAAGCTGCCAGAACACAACAAAGCTACTAACCGCTCTCGAGGCCATCAATCCTACGAGCGATGTGCCCTGCCTACTGCCACTTGAGCATAGCAACTCTTCGGGCTATATGTCGGTAACCTTTATTCTTCTACGTATCTCCTCATTTCGGATACGATCCCGCAGAGATATCCCAAGCATAGCCCTCTCCATTCCTCTTTGGACTACCTACAGTACAGTCTTTGATTGATTCCATTAGCCAATCATCTTACAGTCTCACATGGTCTATAAAAAATTGCGAACTCCCAACACAAAGTTCCTGCCAGCTTGAGTGGAGCTTAACAAGTTTTTGATGGATATTCCGGCATGATTGCACTCAGGGAACAACTGTCTCGTTTGGCACCGACGCAATGCGTGCTTGCCAAAACCGGATAGCTGACTGGAGAAGGTGTATTTCAATGTTTAAGGCAGACTGGGTTTTTGGTATCAACTTAAGTATTGGTTTAGCAATTCCGAATCAGACTCAAATGGAGCTAATTAAATTATGTACTTTGCATTATAAGTGGGATTGGATTTAACAGTTTTGATTTTGAAGAACACAATTAACTGGCAAAATGTTGATGTTTTTTAATTTGGTAAACATAGTTACAGTTGTTAATGATTTTTTACACTAACATCATCATTAACTTACTTCTGTCGCTATCTTAATGATCACGTAAGAAAAATATACTCATTACGTCAACTGTTCAAAAATGATTAAAAAATTTAATGTATACTACCTATTCTATTATTTATGAGGCAAAAATATAACGTCATTCTTAAATAAACTTACCAAGAAATTATAATTTTCAATATTATAACAAATTATTATATTACAACTCTCGGTAACTAAAAAATCTCACAAAGAGTCTCAGAATATCAATATCCTCCTTTATGGTAGTACGATTCATGAAAGAAACAAGTCGTGTCCTAAGGCGGAGGCGAAATGCCTTATTTATAACCACTAAATCGCCTGGAACAGAATTCAATCAAACGCCCGGGGATCGGATCTGGGGGCCATACTTGCCGATACTTAGGAGGACCGGCTTTTGCCAGTTCATTGATTGAAATTCGACTTTCGAATTACCTATCAGATTTAGTTTTTTTGTTTTTTGTTTTGTCACGTTTTTTTTTCTTTTTATTTATAAATAATACCTTAATTACTTTGTAGGCCAGTAAAAAATGTAGATATGTGTTTAGATACATACTTTTTGTATAGAGCAGTAGGTTTAATAATTGGCGAGAAACCTTTGAATTTCTTCTCAAAGTGATCATTTACGCTTCACTGCTGATTAAATACAAAGGTACATAATGCATTCATGTGGTATTAATTATGTGTATTTACAATCATATTTTTCAATTACTAAAACATGAGCCTTGGTTGGGCAAAGCAATATAAAGTATTAGGTATGTGATATTTATTAATTTAACATACTAAACTTCTCAGATCTTCAGTTAACGCAAATGAAAAAGGAAATCAGTAATAACGTGGCCATAGATCACCACACTATTCCATTGCGTCTTTTAACACTCACAATTCACAACATACCTTCAAAAAAATACAAGAAAAAAATCTTTCACGACATAGATATACGGGTCGTGTGTGTACGATAAACGTGCCCTATTTATAAGCACTAAATCATTTGGAACAGAATTCAATCAGGCACCCGGGGTGCGATCGCGGGCGGCGCGTATTTACCGACACTTGAGCGGCAGCGTGAACCGGATTTAACCGGTGCCAATTGAATTGTTATACGAATGCTATCTTCATTACGTACCGTGTCTTTTAAGCTACACAATAGCTTTGTACACAATACAGTTATCGCTAAAACAAATGATATTAAAGTGTTAATTTCGGATAACTTTGCAATCTCTATTGTACGTAATCATTATCATCACCAGTTCATTTATTGTCCCCACTGCTAGGACACGAGGTTTCCCTGGATGGACAGGGAGAACGGGCCATATACAACTACGCAGGCCCAGTGTGGTGTGGTGGTTATTTACGACTGCTAATGCAGCGGGGGCCTAAGCACGGAGGAGCTCGCGATGATACGTCTTTGGTCAACCATCCGATGATCGACCTTTGTTGCTTAACCTTTGCAATCGCAGGCTGGGCACGTCATCCACTGCGCTTTAAGCTTCTCAGTACCTACATACCTCAGTACTTAGGTACTGTGATATTGGGCTTACCTATGACATTGATTTTGTTTCTCACTCATTAATAAGTGTATTATTTTAAAAACTATATTTTTATACACATTAAATTAAGACGGTGTTACTTAGGCTTCAGTAATAACAATGATTTTTGATTTTGTGTCTTTATGTCTAAATTTTTTTAAATTCTCTTCTTTTTTGGTAGCGGAATTGATTTTTGTTTCATTCTAGCTTTGAAGGGAATTGTTTAATTTCTTTTTAATGTCTACTATATTTAGCTAGTAAAACAAACACACTGCCCTACAATTTTTTTAGTGTTTTAGATGCTAAGAAAATTGTAAAAATGTTAGTATGAAAAAATCTTCATACAAAACGTCATTTTCATAGGTAAGGGCCTAATAGAAATACTGGGTACAAAATAGGCGACTGATATACCGATAAACGTCAGAGTAACATAATAAGTTACTTTCAAAAGTCGGCTGTGAACAGTCTTTACAGCGTCATCGAATGTTTACAGACGGCTTCATAGGGACTCGAGCTTTAGTTGTGAAGCATTGTTTATTATTTTTCAAAAAGTATGCAACACAAATTATTAAATTATTTCAAACATTTGCAACAAAATATTACATGGCGGGCTAAATGCCTGAGGTATTTTCTACCAGTCAACAATAGGTGCAGAAATGACATGGGAGGTACAATTTAGAGTGACAACAAAAGTGGAAAACAGTATAGCAAAAAAGGTTCAAACTTATAATACACACATAAATATTCTATATATTACAAATACATAAAATACAAAAAAAATTATAAACATAGATACCTACATAAATAAATAATTTATAAGTATTTTAAAAAGCGGTCGTTACTTAGATAATTCTACCAAGGTTTCAATAAGAAAAAGCAGGCGGACTTTCTTTTTAAAGACATCGCGACTTGTAGCCATCTTGATTTCTAGAGGCAGTGGGTTCCACAGGAGATTTTTTATTTTTTAATTGAATTGACTGGATATAAAAGTAACACATTATCTTAGGTATAGTAGGTTTCAATAGGTTTTAAAATGCAACACAATGGAATTAATTTAATGGATTGTAAAACTTTTATAGTGGCCAGAGCGTTAAGCCTACTCGTAGGTACTTTGTCTTTACCTACCCTTTACGAAAGGCAGAACCCAAAAAGTCACCCAGCCTCGAGACGTTGCGAGACTGTGGAATATATATAGCCTACGGATTACCTTAAATTATTAAATAAATATTATCTGTCAATAATATAGAAAATCGAGGTGGCTGGCTAAACCCTCAGCAACTGGGTTGAAATTTCTAGGGACTGGCATCAAACTAGCGTTTTCCAGTAACGTAATGAATTCTCAAAGGTGTTGACAAGAGTAGAAAACCCGTGAGCTCTAAAGGCCTTTAAGGACTTCGGCTAAGCTTGAGTGTATCGTGAGAGAGGGTTTATTTACTAACATAAATCTAGAGGATTATAATAATAGTGGTGTTCTAAATCAAAAGGTAAGGCTGGTTTTTAATAAGTATTATGTTAAGGCGACGCACCGCTAAACAATTAATCTAATACGGAGCATTTGCGCCCCGTACCATAAGAGAAACTATTTTTTTCCTTTAAATTGAAACTACAAATTATTTAAAAAAAATATTTTAACATATTGAAGTGTGTGTTAAGACTAATCTACTAAGAAAATTTAGATGCATAAATCGGTCTGGTTTGCCTGTAAAATGCAAATCTATGTTTTTACTTTGATATTTTATTCTCTATTATAAAAGTTGACAAATCGTGTTTCTGCAACTAGCAAAATGAAGTCAATTAAATGAACAATCATGTCATCAAATATCACTTTCATATGTTTTGTTATTGTTGGGAAAAATCAAGATCCCGCCACGCCCGGCGTAAGCGCCACTGCCTTAAAGATACATTTGATTTGGAAACTCTAATTACCTTTTTCTGCAAAATCCTTTACTTGTTGCATTATTTAAAACTGACCTTTAGCTCTATTGACTTAACAGCGCCAACTTTATGTATGTACCTTGCGAAACTTTACTGGATAACTTAACTTTTACCATAGGTTCTCGGTTTAATTTCCATTCCTGGAAGTACTTTGAGGATTTTTTTAGCTCGGGTTTCTGATCACCAATCTACATTTGGAAAGCGTGGCGATTCAACCAATATTCCATACCCATTCTTCTCCACAGCTAAAAAATAGACGTCATGAATGGGTAGTAGGTAAAAAAAAATGGACGATTCAAAAGCACTTTTCTAAAGTTTATTTAAATAAAGAATATTTGACTTTGACTTTGACTTTGACTTTGAAATATTACTCATAATTTGTTGTCAATAATGGTTAATAGGTTGGAGGCCTTTGCAGGACAATGAGCTAATTTCTTACTATCACACTAATATTATAAATGCGAAAGTTTGTGTGTATGTATGTTCGTATATTTGTTGCTTCTTCACGCTGCTACGGATGGATGAATTTGGATGAAATTCGGCATACAGATAGTTTATAACCTGGATTAAAACATAGGATACTTTTATCCCGATATTCCCACGGGAACGGGAACCACGCGGGTCAAACCGCGAGCGGCCGCAAGTACTCAATAATTCTAAGATAGACAAACAATACGCAAATATCAAACGCTGTATTGTAATAGAAACTACATTTTTCCGATATCATCTCATCGCCCCAGTTATATTCCGATCGCTTCGTTCAAACGAAACGCATGTCGAATACAAACAACGCAGTCTCTTCGCAACCGATCCTATATAAATAGGGGATATCGAATTAGCCCCTCCACAGTTTCGAACTGTCAGTAAACGTTATATTGAATAAATGATTCGGAAGCAACCTTTGTATCTGGCCTTATCAAATTTCTATGGCGTTTATGTTATTTGTTTGTGTCCCTTAGCTTCCGTATTGAGAGTTAGGTTTTCATAAACCGGTCGTAAATATTTATTACACCACGTTTTTGAACATATCTAATATTTATATTATTATGAAAAGCCTCATTTCAATTTTTTATTGTTATTTTTTATTTGATTGCTATCCTACTAATATTATAATCGCAAAAGTTTATAAGTATGGATGGATGTTTGTTACTCTTTCACGTAAAAACTACTAAATGGATTTGGATGAAATTCGGCATAAACATAGTTTATAACCTAAATTAATCGATATATACCGATATTCCCACGGGAACGGGAACCACGCGGGTGAAACCGCGAGCGTCCGCTAGTATTGCTATAAGCACATTTGTAGTTTCTCACATTGAATGCCCTAACGAAAGCATAATTTGGTTCATAAAACCGCAAACCGCAAAAACCAGCACATTTTTATGTCCCCACTGCTGGGGTACGAGACTTCCCTTTGGATGAAAACATTACAAGGAGAACGGGCCATAAACCACCACGCGGGCCCAGTGCGGATTGGTGGTTGTTAACGACTGCTGTTGCAGCCGGGACCAACGGCTTTACGTGCCTTCCGAAGCAGTAAATAGTGCACCGCCATATTTATAATGTAAATGAATGATATTTTTTTAGATAGGTATGTTATTGTTTTAACGTTCCATATTATAGGTACAGTGATCTTTACAGCTACGATTTTTTATCTGGGAAATGGGAAGTGTATTTTTATGCTAAAGAGCAAATCTCATCAGACACTATTCTTATTCTTTTGATTTAAGTGAAACTGTCAGATATCGTCGTTGTTAAACTATATAATCTGCCATGTACAGTAACTTGTATGGGACTCCGATGGTATAACTATTTTTTATTAAACAACATCAAAAAAAATCAAAATCATTTATTTCTGTACCACGAACCGTTTTACAAGAGGCAGTGATTGACACCTCCTATTAGGTGCATAGTGCCCCTATACCAAAAAGGAGTCCCTCTTCCTTAAATACATAACATACATCACATACCTACATTATTCGGATCCCAAGATAAGTAGCTAAAGCACTTGTTTTATGGAAATTAGAAACAAAGACGGTACCACAACCACCCAGACCCGACACAATATCGAAAAGTTCGTTTTCGACATTAACCCGACCGGTAATCGAACCTGGAACCTCAGAGTTAGCGCCGCCCAAAGTCCGGCGTGCAAGCCACGCGGCTACGAAGGTCGTCAAAAAATAAAAATAATATACCAACCAAATTTTAATATATACTTTGTGTATTTTATCCTTATACCCAACTTGTCTTATAATCTCAGGGACTTAAAGGCAGCACGAACAGATTAATTACCAAGCATTCCATTACAGATGAGAAAACAACAATACTAGACGGTGATCCAGCGAAAGGTGGGTCTGAGTGCATTCGACAGTAGCGTAAATCAAGCGAAAAAATATGGCGGAGCAAGCAAGGGTCGGATAATGAAGGATTTCAATTAAAAATGCTATCGCTATTAAATCCTTTTTACGGTTTTCTACTGATGAAGGAGACTTTTCAATAGCTTTAAGCTACCACTATATTATTGGTGAAGTGCTTTGTACTTATGATGGAAATGAGTTGCGATTCCACGTTTTAGTGATTAATTGTTGTCGGTTTTTTATTTTATCGCAATACCTGGTGTTAGAGTTTTTGAAGTCACCCATTTAAGTGTATAACATGGTTTAGCTATTTACTTTGGCTACTTATATATTTCAGGTTTAAAATTACAATTTAAAATTATTAATGAGTTTCTAAAAATTATTACGTCCGTGGCAAACGTTTATATCAACTGATTAGTTTAGTGACAAAAATGTCTGGAATTGATGTCAGTATAAAGATAATATAGAGATCATGATATTTAAACATAAATTGAAAGATCACTACCTTTCCAACACTGGTAATCAGTAATGTCATATCATACTATATATTTAAATTATTATATGTTTATTGTGTATGTGTATGTATGTATATACATTATGGTTATATTGTTTAAGTATGTATATGTATCAGTAATTAGTTCGTAGAATAGTCCCGCAAACTTTCGTTCCACACCACAGCTAGGGTTGGCTGGAAGAGATCTCTTCTAGAGATAAGCTCACCTTTGTAAATGTCTTGTATAACGTTTGTTTTAATGTGTGTTTTATATGTGCAATAAAGGATTAAATAATTTTTTTTTTTAATTATGCAGACAATTTTATATAAAAGTCTTATGCTTATTAACTAAGACTTAGGTATAATTTGTGATAGTCCTTTAAAGTAGCAACTATTTTCTTTATTGCTTGGCTCCTCTTGATAGATCAGCTGCTTTCTGAACCGGTCTACCATCGGTCATCATTATTTAAAAATGTGTCAATATTAAGTTTACACACACAGCAAAAAAATACTTTTTAGACTTTTTTGTCTGTAGAACCTTTCCAGGCTCCCATTTTTATTGTCCTCCCCGATGCTCCAGTAACTCCCAGGTCATCCATCACGATACTAGCAAGCGTTGTAAACGTGCATTTCGAAAATTCAAACTCGGGAGTGTCCCAGTCGAGTCGTACGAGACTTAACGACCGGGTTTAGTGATGCAGACCGGTAATAGTACCATTTCACCCTGGCTACTAGTTACGGCTGCATAGACACAGGCACGACTTAAGTTAGGTCAGTTGTTATTGGCTAGCCAAGAATGGGTAGTATTTGCTTTTTTATATTATACTGAGGCATGTACCTAGTCGTCTTAAAGCATTTGCTTATTTTCATATTCAAGAAATATTTCCTAAAACAAAAAAGTCTAATACTGTACAGATATACTTGTTCACTATGTACCTCCAGTATAAAAGAATTGGAGAAAATGTCAATAAACAAAGAATAATAAAAATATTTATTTATCGGAAAACCATGATCCATTTGTGTTGGTAACAGTGACTTATCTTTTGAAGTAAGTGAGTCATACGTTTCTTTATTTATTATCTACAATTAGCCTTTTTAGTAAACTTATATATATAAACAGCTTAAGCATAAAGCTGTTTGCAAAGTAAAATCGCTTCTCCTACGTTTGTCTTAAGGCCTTAACGCAAAGGATAATATTCTTAGTGGTCGAGAGTATTCACTTTAGTGCACCGTGTGAACTTATGAGTCGCATAAATAACCAAATGATATACTCCCAAGAAAATGAATACCGCTTTTATGCTTAGTCCATGTCGAGAAGAAAAGAAAAATACATTTGGTACTTTCTGTGGCTCAACGCAACATGTCTATTTTCATGCAGTTTTAAATAAAGGAGCTCTTAATGCACTTTTAAATTCCTTCGTAAGGAAAAGGAAATGAGTAATCTATCAAACAACTCTACAGCGTCAGATGTAAGCAACCAAAGTGGCTGAGCACTAAATACTTTGTCATGGCAACTAAAAAATCTGACATGTGTTTGACAACTTTAAGTAATTTGTTAAGACATGATACTAAAATGTTAAACAATCTCAGGGTTACCTCAAGTTCCAGATATAATGCCCCGGACATCCTAGAAAACTTCCAAGGTTGTACGTCCACTGAAGTTTAAAAACCTAGGTATTGTGATTCTCGCCATCCTGTCCAGTTCTACCTACTGCAAAACCCTTTGGTCGAGAGCACCTTCTAATTTAAGAAAATAATCATCTTAGCCATCAACAGCCTATGAACGTCCAACTTCTGAGGTCAAGCCTTCCCGCATGAACAATAGGGGTTGGTATCATAACGACTACATTGTGAAAACGACCAAATCCTCATAAGGTCCAGGTCTCAGAAGGACCATATCTGCAGAAAGCCTATATCTCCGAATGACTTTGTAGCAAAACGACTGGTTCTATAAACGACCATATCGTTAATAGGCCACATCTCAAATAGACCGGGTAGCAAGACGACTGGTTCTCGACAAGACCACATCTTTAATCAGACCACATCTCAAATAGACCGGGTAGGAAAATGACTTCTTGAATTCGTTTCTGTACAAGTACCTACAGCATATTAATAATAATATATCTATAAAGAGATAGAGAGATAAGCCAAATGCCTAGCAGTGGGTAGATACGGGCTGAAAATTATGATGATAATGAGGCCATTATCCACCAAGCTGTTCCATACAGGTTGGTGGGAAGGAAAACCATTTTCATTAATAGTATAATAGTCCAAACTTGCTTCATCCTATACACAGGGTCCAAGTGTTCAATATTAGGATGTTAGTCCTAAGTCTAATGTCTTATGTTTGAACTTACTTGACTGTGTACTTTGCAGTTATAAACAAATAAATAATATTAGTAACTCTTTTAATAGACATGCTATCGAGCATGCTTCTGTAAGACAGCTCTATGTATTGATGTAAACAAATATACATAAATACGTATTAATAATATGTATGTACTTTCGCGTCCTTGTCCCAAAAACGCGTCATCAATAAAGTTGATACATTACAAATATCGCAATACTCTTAAAATGACCACAGATTACTTAATGAATGCGTGTTTTCGTATGAAACGGGTGCTAACCTACCCATGTAAGTACTGTAGTGATCGGGACTCCATGTTTCGGGCAGCTCTGTGGCACACGATGTGACCTGAGTTTAAAGGTAGAAGGCTAGGAAAAAGGAAAAAGAATAAGTGAAGATATTTTGGAGTTTCATAACGAAGCTTCTCTTGGGCTATATAATTGGTGTGAGTGTAGGAAAGTTTATTTATTTATTTATATTTTGGAGTTTTTGTCTTTGTGACAATAAGCTAAAGCTTGTATTGTAAATTGTCTCTCAATAATGTATAATTCAATATGATATTGTGTTTTTATTTAAACAAAGCTCCACAGTACACAGTTTGGCTCGAACCAACTTGAAAGACGATTTCCAATCCCAATACATCTGCTAACTAACTGGACAGTTAATATTTACCCAATTTGAATTGTAAATTTATTAATTTCTATGTAAGTGATTGTATGGTTTCTAATAAGAAATAAATATTCTTTATAGACAGAAAAGAAGAAGACAGAGCATCGAAATCGAATTTTAGAAGTTTATTTTTTTTTAAGTTTTTTTTTGTTTGGCTTACAAAACTGGTTGCAACGTTATCTTATGTTACATTTAAGTAATGTAAAAAAAAGCTTATGCTACGTTGTGACCTACTAGATGTAAGCACATTATGTTCCAATATGTTCCACTAAAAGTTCGGCTGCACTAATTACACTAATAAGAATTTGAATACACGTACGCACATACGTACTCACCATTATTGACCTGACGCCACATTTAGCATAAACAAAGAATGTAAAAATAATCATTATAACTTTCGCAGAGCCGGTCATCGGATGGGTGACCAAAAAATGTATGGTCGAGCTCCTCCATGCTTCGGAAGGCACGTAAAACCGTTGGTCGCGGCTGCATTAGCAGTCGTTAACAACCACCAACCAGCACTGGGCCCGCGTGGTGGTTTATGGCCCGTTCTCCTTTTCCATCCATAGGGAAGGCTCGTGCCCCAGCAGTGGGGACATAAAATGAGCTGGTGATGATAATGATGATAATGATGAAGGATTTCAAAACACAATATTTTAAAACACTCACTTCTTAAATGCACGCTATTGCTGTTACGTCACCAACATTGAACTACGAGTAGAACGCAAAGAGGCAAGTTCATATGAAAATTAAAAAAGTTACTACAATGTTTGTAACGCTTTCCTCGATAATTTACTGAGCAATTTACCCGACTTGTTTCTTTTGTAATTGCGACTTGCGACTAAATGGCACCTTAGGATTATGTTCGAGCAATTACAAAGGGAATAAAAAATAGCTAAAGGTGCTGCAGTCACGATACCTCCGTGTTAAGGATAATATTTAATGTATGGAGAATAATACTACTAATATTATAAACGCGAAAGCTTCTAAGTATGGATGGATGTTTGTTACTCTTTCACGTAAAAACTACTAAATGGATTTGGATGAAATTCGGCATACAGATAGTTTATAACCTGTATTAATACATAGGATACTTTTCCCGATATTCCCACGGGAACGGGAACCACGCGGGTGAAACCGCGAGCGGCCGCCAGTACTCTATAAAGGTGTTTCGAAAGTTTATTGTATTTTAATATTTATACATTTTCGAGGTACACGGTCTGTTTCTATTTAATAAAGTAAACTAAAGACCCAGGAGTCACGCGTTCGATTCCCAGCGGGGGATACATGTTTGTGTACTCGGTTTGGTTGGTGGCAGCTGAGGGGGCTTGCTGGGGTTTGCTGAGGTTTTCCTCTCGCACTTCGACCCATCGGGATCTTTTGTGCAATGGCTAGCTATCACCATCTTATCTAACTACTAGTGGACCCGGCGGACTTCGTACCGTTTTGACAGTTTCCATCAAGTGTTTAAATTCTCTTTGGTTTCCATGACAACAAAACAAACAAATCATTTTGAATTGGAAAATTAAATTGTCGTTTTTAGTATATTTATAGTGTGATTCCTGTAAGAATATCGAGATAAAAACTATGCTATGTGTTAATCCAGGTTATAAACTATCTGTATGCCGAATTTCATCCAAATCCATTTATCCGTTGCAGCGTGAAGAAGGAACAAATATACAGATATACACACAAACTTCGCATTTATAATATTAGTGTGATTGTCGCTATAACATTAATGTTAGTTGTTGTGTTCCGGCAGCTAGAGATAAGATAACCAGTGCCTTAGTAGTTGAGGATTACGAGTGAAGTGCGCTTCTAACTTTGCCCTTATTATCACTTAACATCAGTTCTGGTGAGATAACTAAAGGTCAAATGCTAACGCAACAATTTAAAAAAAAAGTTTTTCTTTAAATTTTTCATTCCATATTTAAATGATCAATACATATAAACACGTAGACATTGAATCTTTTTACAGTTAAACATACAGTTACCTCATTCAAATGCATACTCTTTAGTCGAACAGACCTTAGTGTCTCCTATACCATCAGCTCACGCTTTGTATTCAGAGCGCATTGTTTGTGCTCAAGCGTTTACGTTGAGCACAATGAAAAGTTTCATCCGATATTAGTTTTCAATTTCCCAGCACATCTAGTGGGGAATGCGACTAGGAAACATCGCTCTACATACTGTGAAAATGATTGTTGCTTACGTCAATAGCGTTTATAATGTTCAAGTATGAGCTGAATAAGGAGCTCGATGGCACGTTAATCAGCGTCAGGCTTGCAATTGCTAAGGTTAAGCAACTTTCGCAAAGGCCGGTCATCGGATGAGTCACCAAAATAATATGAGCTCCGCCGTGCCTCGGAAGGCACGTAAAGTCGTTGGTCCCGGCTGCATTAGAAATCGTTAATAATCACCAATCCACACTGGGTCCGCGTGGACCACCTATGGTTTTATCATTACCCTTCACTCTAGAACAGTGGTTTCCAACCTTTCCCCGACCATGAACCCTTTTTTATTTTTTTTGTTAGCAGGGACCACATAAGCTGAACTTGAGAAGAAAGTTTAATCTTTAAAAGTATTTGTAGCGTAAATTCATTAGTGACAGTTTATCTTCACACACTTTGTGCTACCAAAAATGTTAATGCGAAACATACATTCGGCATCTCCCACTTAATAAAAATTGTAAAGTCAACATTAACCTAGAATAAGTTTTCAATTTGTTATATATTTTTTTTTTATATATTTTTTCACCATTACTATGCATTGTATTTATTTAGTTTTTAATTGGATATAGTTGTAGATTAGGTAAACTTTAACATGGACGCTTATTGTTAATCGTGTTGTGTACACATGTTTTAGATAGGAATTTAGCTCTTATACAATTTATCATGCATTATTGTCATTTTTTAATTTCTATTTGTTTTGTGTACCTAATAAATAAATAAATAAATAAATAAATACAGTGCTTAGTGGTACTCCTCTAGGAACGCCATATATACATTGTTCCAACCTAGGACCTGGGAGCAAATAGATAGCGTAGGTGACAGTGCAGAACTAAAAAAAATAGTATGCCATTTTAAAAATTGTTTAGTGGATTGAATTATGTTCTGTCCCGCGGACCGTTACCGTATTACCGATGCTCTCACGGACCCTATCTGCCCCCCGACCGCCTAACCGATCGCTTTGACTACGCGTATAGTTTATGACGTCATCTTGCCACCTCGCACCGCCTATGAAAGCAATATCAAAAGCTAAGGGCTATTTGCTTTCGATATTGCTTTTATAGGCGGCACGAAACGACAAGATGACGTCATAAACCACACACGAAGTCAAAGCGATCGGTTAGGCAGTCGGGCCCCTGGTCCGCGGATCACTAGTTGGGAGCCACTGTTCTAGAAGTAACCCAGTTTTACGGGACACAACATTGGCTGAAGCGTTAAGGACGATGATAATGATGATAGGTATCCGGCAACTGGGCAAATCCAACTGTTCAGGCTAGTGCCTTCACCAATCACCGAGCAATGCTGTCGTTTTGCTAACGACGTCCGATGACAGCGCGGCAGGATAACTTTGGCTTTAATATTTAAAATACCGTCTATTAAAATTGTCACTTCTCTATTCCAAATTCATACACGAACGTTTGCACTGCGTTGTAATAAATAACTAAATTAATTATAAATCGCATCTACCAAGAAAACGAGTTTTATTTAATTATAAGGCTCCATTGTGTTCACTACGAAACATAAATTGGCGACCATGACAGGACTGCATTATCGGAAAACTGGAAGAATTCAACCGATCCGCCGCCGCTGTTGGAAACTCAAACTGTAACGACTAAAAGTTACCAAAGAAAACTGTTTCTACGAGCCTGGCTGTAATATACATCTCCACTGACGAACCATCGCAGACCGTGAATAGTTTGCACAAGAAGAAGGGTGATATCTAAACATCGCCGAGCAGTGACGCAGCAAAAGCATTGCCTCGCAGCACAGTTTAACAGATAAGTGCCCTGTGTATTCCTTCCATTCTGCCTAAACCCTTTAATCCAGTCCTAATTCCCTTTATACCAATTACAGTCTTCTATTTGTGCGAAAAATATTACTTTACAATTAAAATTATTTAAAACATAATACCGTTAACTTTTGAATCAATCTTAAAGTCATTTTTCAATTTAAAGCAGCATCACAAAGATAGATTTTTAACATTTTAAAAATAATTATCTCCGCGCCAGTGCTATATTGTTTATCAATGCAAATTGTCGAACGTTAGTTTCGTTGTCGTGTGAGTTGACCTTGAGTCGCTTTGATCCCCGAGACGCCTAGCCTGCGCTCGGCCCGTCCAGCTGATTCTATTTGTTAATTAGCAAACCGGTTTCTTATTTGCCTTCGCTGGAGGAGCGTGAGATTAAAACTTGCATCGCTTTTAATTTTGGTTGGTTATCTAGCCGTTTATTTTTTGTTTATTGACTACCTGCTGTAAACAAACTATTTAAACTTAAACGATTTAACGAATAGACACAATTTTATCACTACTCGTATTTGTTGCAGAGGTGTTAATAAACTTTAATCATGTCTGAGTCATACAAAGATTTAAATGTAAGGCGCAGTTCCGTTAAGGGGCAGATTACTAAATTTAAACATTATTTAGACAAAATTGCTGAACAACCTCAACTGACTGCTATCGAGGTTGCTGAACTTGCGTTAAAGGTCAACAGGTTCGAGAGTTTATCTGCCAAGTATGATGAGCTGCAGACTCGGATGGAGTTATTGAATTCTGAACAGTTGGAGTTTGAGATTGACGAACGGGAGCGCATTGAGCATGATTTTGTCCAGTACATAGCAAAGGCAAAAACACTTTAGAAGAACAAAATAACTTGAAAACAATTGAACTGGATAAAAGAAGACGTGATTCTTTATTTCACGAAGCTCAATGCAGTCTCGATAAAAACGATTTTAACGTGAAGTTACCTCAAATTCAAATCGCGAAGTTTGATGGATCATTTTTCCGCTGGTTGGAGTTTCGCGATACTTTTATGAGCTTAATTCATAATAATGAACGCATCCCATCGATTCAGAAGTTTCACTATTTGCTTTCTTATCTGGTGGGAGATGCAGCCCGTGTTGTAGGTAACATTGAAGTTTCATCCGTTAACTATCCTAGCGCTTGGCAGTTGTTGTATGATCGGTACAACAATAAAAGATTGCTTATTAACTATCATTTAAAATCTTTGTTCAGCATACAGCAGCTGACTAAGGATTCGGCTGGCGGTATACGATATATAGTTGATCACGTCACTAAAAATTTGCGTGCTCTGTCCGGTTTAGGTCAACCAACTGATCACAGGGACACTATCATTATTTTTATGGTAACGTCCAAGCTAGACAATATCACTCTTATGAAATGGGAAGAACAACGCGGCAGTTTAGGTGACATACCTACTCTCAACGAATTTAAATCGTTTTTAGTTGATCGAGCATATGTTCTTGAGACCATGCAGCATAGTTCTAATGATAAGGCTTCTAAATATTCATATAACAATAATAATAGTTCCTCACTCTGCAGCCCTGACCACCGGTAGTTTGGGGCCTGCCTCGCTGCTGGCGGTACTCTAGGATTAGGTTTTTATAATGTTTTATTGCTTTTATATTAAAATATTGTAAAAATCTAGTTTTAAGGAAAAAAATTAATAAAGAGTATAATAATAATAATAACTCAAATTTTCATAATAATAATAAACAAAATTTTAATACAAAATCATTCACAGTATCTAATCAAAACAGCAGCGGTTATTTATGCGTTATTTGTGGTCAAGACCACCGTATATATGATTGCCCTGCATTTAGAGAAAAATCAGTTAAAGATAGGTTATCCGATGTCACAAAATATAGGTTATGCTCCAATTGTCTAAGGCAAGGCCATTCACTTAGTCAGTGTCGAATGGGCCCTTGTAAAGAGTGTAACAAACGTCATAATACGTTGCTGCATTCACACAGCATACATTTGGATTCTGTAGTTAACTTTTGGAGTGAAGGTAAACAAGTACTTCTATCTACTGTTCTTTTAGAAGCGTCAAATCCAGTAACTCATGATGTAACTCAAGTGCGAGCTTTATTGGATTCAGGCAGTCAATCCTCATTTATTACCGAAGACCTGTGTAAAAAATTAATGTTAAATACGAATTCAATGTCAATGAAAGTCATCGGCATAGGATGTTCCTCTACTAATAATGTGAGCAAAGGTTGTACTATTCAATTACAATCTCTAAATAGAAATTATTAAACTAAATTAAATTGTTTTGTTTTAGATACAATTACAGGTAGTCTTCCTAAATTTATTGTAAATATTAATTAACTCAACTTACCTAGAAATATTAAACTTGCTGATCCCTCTTTTGACCGACCTGGCCCTATCGACCTGTTGATAGGAGCCGATCTCTTTTGGGACATTCTATGCAACCGTCAAGAGAAATTAGGCCCTAACCAACCTATACTTCAAGATTCAGTGTTGGGTTGGCTTATTGGCGGACCTTTGGGCCATATCGGTAAATGCAAGGTGACTCACAGTAACTTATTAACTCATGAAGATCCATCTATTGAAACCCAAATAAATACATTCCTTCCCAAATTCTGGGAGCTTGAAGAAATTCCTCAGAGAGCTGTTTTGAGCGATACTGACAAGGCTTGCGAAATCCATTTTAAGCATCATGTCCAACGATTAAACCAAGGCAGGTTTAGCGTGAATCTACCCCTTAGGGACTCCCCAGATTGCCTTGGTGATTCCTATTCTCTTGCGAAAAAACGGTTTTATAATTTAGAAAAGAGATTTAGAAAAAATCCTACTCTTAAATCGCAATATGTTGATTTCATAAAAGAGTATGAGGCCCTTGGCCATCCGTCGGAGATTCAGGTATCGATTCCTAATCCATCGTATTTTTTGTGCCATCATGCTGTATTCAAAATTAACAGTGAGTCCACTAAAATCCGGGTTGTTTTCGATGGCTCTGCCCCATCATCTTCAGGCTATTCTATAAATGACCTACAGATGGTGGGCCCTACTATTCAAGATTCACTTTTTTCGATTTTGATACGAGCCCGTCAATATAAGTATTTACTGACAGGGGATATCGAAAAATTCTTTCGTCAGGTTAAAGTAAATAAAAATGACAGAAACCTGCAGCTGATACTCTGGCGAGACGATGAGTCTTCTCCATTAAAAACTTTCCAATTGAATACCGTCACATATGGTACAGCAAGTGCCAGTTTTTTGAGCACCCGTTGTTTGTGGCAAATTGGTGAAGAATGTGATGATATTCTCATTCAAACAATTATACAGAAAGACTTATATACAATTTGTCCAGGGATGTAGTAATAAAACTTTAGGAGCAGTATCTGCAATATATTTCATCGACGAAAATACCAAAAAAATACATAAATAAATAAATAAAATAAAATAAAAATAAAATAAAAAAATAAAAATAATAATAAAATACATAAATACATTCAATTGACAGAATAGTTGTCTCTTTCTAACTCCCTAAAAAAAATCCGTATCTGCTCACACAACGCAACAAAAGACGAGGATCGCTTACCTGCACGTGCACTCGCGACAAAGGGGTCTTTTTAAACAACAATAGCTCTTAAACTATTAGACCGAGAATAGTGATTGCTGCATCAACTTTTTATGTAACTCAAATACTATTAAGTGATTATAAAAAAAAGGTATGTCAATGGTCTCGTTTTAGTACTATTTTTTGATAAAGTGCCCGAATGCGCACAAAAACTGTAAAAAAAATACTTTCTCCTTTCGGCAATTAAAAAAAGGAGTTGTTTGATAGCGTGTTTTTATTGCACTAGCTAGCCTACACCTTTGCCTTTAAAAAAACACCAAAATCGAGCTCCTGCACGACGTAGAACTCAAACCGCCGTTAATTTTATGAGTTAAGCGAGTTTTGGTAAAATAAAACCAATAGTCTCTGCAGTTTTGTGGGGTTTTGGAATTGACATTGATAAGGGGTATTTTCGTCGATGAAATATATTGCAGATACTGCTCCTAAAGTTTTATTACTACATCCCTGGACAAACTGTATAGATGACTTAATTACTGGTTCCAATGATGAAAATGAATTGCGTTATATTAAAGAGTCAGTCACTAATGAGCTTCAAAGGGGTTGTTTTAATCTCCGAAAATACAAAACTAATTTGCCTAAAATTTTTGAGACAAATCCAGATCTCCAGGAAAATTTGATGATTAGCGAATCTGCAAGTACTCTTGGTTTAGGTTGGAATCCTAATAGTGATACTTTAAACTTTCCCATAAATGCTACATCTAAAATGGAGGCCATAACAAAAAGATCCATAATGTCTATGGCATTTAAGATTTTTGATCCATTGGGGTTGCTAAGCCCCTGTATTATGCAGCCAAAATTAATGTTGCAAAAATTATGGCAACTCAAGGTCAATTGGGATCAAGCTGTACCTGAGCAAATCAGAAATGCGTGGGAGGAGTTTTCTAAAAGCCTTCCCACTCTACTAGAAATTCAAATTCCAAGATTTGTGATTCACCAACTAACATTGAGTACCACACTTTCAGTGATGCATCGCAAGTTGGTTACGGAGCAGCTATTTACGTTAAAACTCAGAATTCTAGAGGTGAAATTAAAGTCAGACTTTTGTGTTCCAAGTCCAAGGTAGCACCCTTAAAACCAACTTCTATTCCTCGGCTGGAACTTTGTGCAGCACTTCATGCAGCACGTTTATGCGGGACTGTCATTGAGTCCATTCGGTATAAGCCAAGTCAGATATTTCACTGGTGTGATTCTACTATTGTCCTAAGCTGGCTAAAGGGTGATGCATCAAAATTAAAAACCTTTGTCGCTAATAGAATCAGTGAAATTCAAGATACAACGAAGGCGTCCGATTGGCGCTAAGTTCCAACTGCTGATAACCCTGCAGATTTAATCTCGAGAGGTGTTAGCCCCGCACAGCTACAAAATTCATCTTTGTGATGGCATGGTCCTCAGTTTTTTTACAAGGAGGAGAACTACTGGCCTGTCTTAAAATTTAATACTCAACCTTTTGATAACTTACCAGAGGTCAAGGTAGTAGTCGCAACGGTGATAGTTGTTAAACCTATAATTGAATTTGAAAGATTTTCTAACTTAAGCAGGTTAAAAAGAGCGATGGCCTATGTTAAGCGGTTTATTTTTAACATAAAAAACCCTAAAGCGAAATTAGTTGGATTTTTAACTACTGATGAACTAAATGATTCTTTTATATCACTATGTCGTATGGCTCAACAACAGTGCCTATCAGACGAATACAAAGTTTTGCTTAATAAAGGGCAACTTAGACCAAGTTGCAATTTTTTATCACTGCCTCCCTTTATGGATAAGGACAATTTAATTCGAGTTGGTGGGCGCATAGATGCTTCTTATTATTCTTATGACAAAAGGCACCCGATACTTTTAAATGCTTCTCATCACCTATGCAAACTAATATTTAGACATGAACATATTCATAACATGCATGCCGGCCCACAGTTGCTCTTGGCTACGGTCAGACAAACGGTTTGGCCTATTAAGGGTAGGCTCGTGGCTAGAAGCACGGCTCGAAATTGCGTAAGGTGTCGACGTGTACAAGGAAAAACCCTAGTTCCAAAGATGGGTGATTTGCCTAACCAGCGTGTCACGCCTGACTTTGCTTTTTTAACTGTAGGAATTGATATGGCTGGGCCATTTTATATACTTAATCGCAAGGGGCGCGGTGCCAAATTAATCAAATGTTACCTATGCTTGTTTGTATGTTTCCGGTACAAGTGTATACATTTAGAGGCAGTTAGTGACTTGTCGAAGGATGCGTTTGTTATGACTTTACGCAGATTTTGTGCTCGTCGTGGTAAGCCAGCGGAAATATTTTCGGACAACGGTCGTAACTTCGTAAGTGCCGCAAAAGAGATTTCAAACTTTTTTAAGGATAACAATAACTCACTCTCCGACTTTGCTGCTCAAGAAGGTATTAAGTTCATTTTTACTCCATCTTACTCTCCTCATTTCGGAGGCATATGGGAAGCTGGTATTAAATCGGCTAAACACCATATCAAGCGAGCAATGGGCAACTCGCATTTAACGTTTGAGGAGATTCAAACACTTTTCGCACAAGTGGAAGCCATCCTTAATAGTCGTCCGCTCTGCCCGCTATCCCCATCACCCGATGACTTCTATTTCCTTTCCCCAGGGCACTTCCTCATCGGAAGACCATTGAACGCGCTGCCTTCACCTGCTATGGAGGATATCAACCCAAACAGACTACAACGCTATGCTCGGCTGGAACAGATCAAGCAGCATTTCTGGCAAAGATGGCAAAGGGAGTACGTAGCTGAATTACAATCACGAACAAAATGGAGACAAGACACAACAAAACTAAATGTGGGAGACTTAGTACTGCTGAGTGAAGTCTCTCTGCCTCCTCTCTGCTGGCGTGCTGGACGAGTGGTGCGGTTGTATCCGAGTCAAGATGGCATTTCTCGCGTTGCTGATGTCAAGACTAACACGGGATGTTATCGACGGCCCCTAGTTCGTCTTTGTCCTCTTCTCATCGACGTTTTGTAATGTAGAAGACCTGAAGATCTTCCACGGGGGGGAGACTATGTTCAGACTAGTGCCTTCACCAATCACCGAGCAATGCTGTCGTTTTGCTAACGACGTCCGATGACAGCGCGGCAGGATAACTTTGGCTTTAATATTTAAAATACCGTCTATTAAAATTGTCACTTCTCTATTCCAAATTCATACACGAACGTTTGCACTCCGTTGTAATAAATAACTAAATTAATTATAAATCGCATCTACCAAGAAAACGAGTTTTATTTAATTATAAGGCTCCATTGTGTTCACTACGAAACACCAACTATAAAAAAACTCATTAACAATCAAACTCGATTACATCAAAAACCAAGTTAACATTTTCGGCCGCGAACACAAAGTGTTACAACATCCAATGTAAATGTCGTCGTTATTTGATTTAACGCCATAAAGTTGCCTGAATTTCAATTAGATGCGAGTTACGGCTGTTACAATTTTAATGTGCACAGTTCCTGTCAATCCCACTCACTGTGAGTACATTCGATCGGTGAATTAATTGTGATCCAAAGAACAGAACATCAAAAACTAATGAAAAGTTTCGTCAACGATAGTAGCCTATTTTGCTGGTGAAGGAAAGATCTGTCTATCAAGCAATGTCTATGCTCTTGATTCTGTAGATACACATTCATTTGTTATCATTGCATTCATAATAATGCTTCAGTGAATGAGTGGCAAAGTGGGCGGCTCGATATCCCTAGGTCCTGGATTCAATTACCGTGACGAGAAAAGTGCTTTTTAGATTTCTGAGGGTTCATGATCATCAACCTGCATTTGGCAACTGTGGTGATTAAGCAGTGATATCTATCGATTGCACGGATGATTCGACTTTATTGTGAAAACTTCGGCCCGCCTTCGTTTATTGGAGTTTTGCTCACTTTTATTCTTCAACAGGGAAGCGATTAAGGCCTAGACTTAATTTCACCTCACTTTTCACTTCTATGGTAAAATAAGATTTTAATTCCAATTTTGGTCTGTCCATAGATTATAATTAATTACAATTAGTCTTTTTTTCGAAACTGTGTTAGTAAGTGATTGGTCACAAGATTGGTATAAATACAAAACTATATAACAAATACGAATATAAAACCGGCAGTTGTTTACCCCAAGCGTTTTTCCATTTCCTATAAACACTTTCTTCTTTATGAGGTGTGAGGCGATTGCAGTCGCTATCGCCCATACAAATCGATAAACAATTTAAGCTAACAAAACACACTCGTGTTATGTCGATAGAATACAAAATGCTGTACACAACATTTCAGACACAAAGTTAGTAGGACTTCAGTTTCAAAATGACGTAAGCTTGATTATCCATTAACGATAGGGGTCATCTAATGCTACGCTATAAAAGTAAATATATATCTAACAATTTTTATAGTTATTATCTTTATATCCAACACGACACGGCCATGCAGAACACAAACGGAGACCAGGAAGACTGTTAAAAAATCATACTTCCGCATAACCAAGACTAGTTAATGGCAATATTGATATACTAGGTACTACTTATTTTCAGACAGCTTCCATAGAATCGTCCATACAAAACGATATACTTACGGTTTAAGCTAACAAAACACACTCGTGTTATGTCGATAGAATACAAAATGCTGTATAAAATTTCAGACACAACCTTGGTAGAGCTACAGTTTTAAAATAACGTAAGCTTCATTATCCATTATCGATAGGGGTCCAACTAATGCTACGCTGTAAGAGTAAATTCATTAGAGTGTTTTATGTCCATTTCAATGTAAGATTTTACAATTTATGTTAAAAACTATCAAACAATTTTTATAGTTATTATCTTCAAGACACGGCCATGCCGACCACAGACGGAGACCGCAAACACTGTTGAAAAACCATAATTCCGCATAACCAAGACTAGTTAATGGCATTATTGCTATACTAGGTACTACATATTTTCAGACAACTTCCATAGAATCGTCCATACTAATCGATAAACGGTTTAAGCTCACAAAACACACTCGTGTTAAGTCGATTGAATACAAAATGCTGTACAAAATTTCAGACACAACCTTGGTAGGGCTACAGTTTCAAAATGACGTAAGCTTGATTATCCATTAACGATAGGCGTCGATCTAATGCTAAATTGATTTTGGTAGAGTGAGCATGGATAGAAACTCGAAGTTTGGACGTCTTCCAAAAAGCCCTCGTCATTTTTGTTCGACAAATGGATTCTGGCGAGAGACTGTTCAAGTGATTACACTTTTGGAACAGCAAGTTAGGATCATCATTAGCTTATTAACGCCCGACAGCTGGGCTTAGGGTAATTTTTTATTTATTTAGTTATTACATAGTTCATTAAATGAAATTACAATGTGTCTTCTTGTGCCCACGAGACTTGTAAAGGTAAAATATATAAATAAATAAAATTACTTTTATTTGGAACATTAAAAAAGGCAACATTACTAATATAATGGTCGTAAGTGTCTGCTTTAGTCTTCGATCAATTATGTACTAAATTCCCGATGAGCACTTGAAAAATAAATAAAATGAATAAATAAATTTTCCTACACTCACACCAATTATCTAGCCCAAGAGAAGCTTCGTTATGAAACTCGTTATATGGTTACTAGACAGGTAGGTAAAATGGTAGGCGTCTTTGGGGACGCGAAGCCATAATGATGACGTCTGTGGCGATGACAGTAAACATTAAGTACAAATATTTTGCAACCTTAATTTAATCTTTATTTTTAAGATTTAAGGTTCATAGTAAGCTGAAATTGTTGATGCTATTCAATGTTTTTTAGATTTTGTTTTACAAAATTTAAATGTATAGGTATGATCAAACATGACCTCTTTCGAGATACATTTTTGTTCCGGGTCCTAGTACATAATTAATTATCTAGTACATAATTGATCGAAGGCTTTAGTATTAAACTGCAGCGCAGCGACAAACGCCCACCTCTGGTTCCAAAATTTAAGAATAAACAGGTTTTTTCAACTTATGTAGGTACTAACTTACATTAATTTACTATACTTACGTCAAGATAAAACAAGTAAATTTGAAAAAATGTTTTACAATTATTTATTTCGAAACGGGCGAACCCGAGTATGTATAGATGTACTTAGGTACTATAAAATAAATAATAGGGTAATAACCGATTTCATCAAAATAACATTGCGATTAATATCGTCGATAAATCGGTAGCAGACGAGAAAACTTACACGACATATATAGAAACATTATAATAAGACGTGAGCTAAAATCATTTCTGTACACGTGCCGTCTCGCTGAGCAAATATATCAAAGAGGACGAAGCTGACGACGATTCAAAATTTTTTACAAAATCACGTACACTAGATTATCGGCCACCGAAACATCGGTCTCATACAAAATTGATTTCGGCCGAGCGGGCGCGGCCCGACCCCCGAATTTTGGATGCTCTCCAAACCGAATACTGCACGCTCGCATTTTTCCTACGTTTATTTTTATGACAATTTCTGACGATGGACAATTTTCGCGAATAAATTTACTTATCATATTTTATCAGGAATACGTTGAGACGATTCGGTCATCGCTGCTCAGCTCATGTTTATTTATCGGGGCTCAGGACTCGCCAGCCTGCGGTCTGATAAATTTGATGGCTCACATAAACGGTGGAGCGGGTCGCGATCTAATAATAATAATATTTTCCAACAAATTTATTTAGTCGCTGATTGTGATAGGGATGCATCGTAAACATTCCATTTAAAAAGGAGAACATAATAATATGCTAGCTTACTGGACACTCTGCCTTATGGGGACGATTTGGAGCATTTTTTTTATTTATAGTTAGTAGTAGTTATAGTTTATAGTTTTTTTTACAAGTTTAATTTAAAGTATTTTAATTTACTTGTTATTCATTTGTTTGTAATTAAAGACAATATTATTCATTATGAAATGTACGGAAATACTTATACATTTTACGATTTTTTTCTAGCGAACGAATCAGAATTCGGATAAGATGTAAACAAACAATCCACGAGCCAATCGGTTTTTGTCAAATGTTATTCATAATAAATGGTGTCACATGATTGTTAGCTAGTAGTACGGAGTTTTATGAATATTGTGATTCATTACAGGTTAAGCCCATTTCAAACACCAGCTCGTCACATACACATACTAAGATTTTTTTTCCATTGTACACACTATACTGTTGTTTGTAAGTGTGAAGAGAAATAAACATCATTGTTGATTGCTGTCAGACAGGACTGCCCCATTCAAAGATACTGGGTAGAGATTGCAACGAGGCTTAAGAAGTAGTGCATAAACATAAATGTGCTAACAACACTAACATAGGATTAAGCCCAATTGTTACTAACATTTACTAATAAGTCTATGGATCAAATTGGTCTGAAATAAAAATTTATTTATTATTATTATTGTTATTATTAACAATAGGTATATTTACTCTATTAAACTTTCGCGTTCCATTTTAAACAAATATCGCAAACTACTTAGTTTAAGTATCATAGGCATACCTTTACGGGTATACGCTACGTTTCAGCCAAGTTGCATCAGCCGTGGTTACGGGATGACTGACATCCTGTTAATCCCCGTTAGGTATAAAACTTTTTATATAAATATATTGTAGTAAAAGTTTTTGTATTTATAAAAGTGACCCTTTATACCACATAATTACAAATACTATTTGACTTATAAACATATAATATTGGCTATAGCAGTCGATTAGTACGTGGTTTAAGTTTAAGTTATAGATTGGATATATTTTAACTTGAAATATTACCTAATTATGAATCAATTGTTATTTTATTATTACATTAAGATATGATTCAGATTTTATTACTATAGTTCATTCATTTATTTAATAAACAATTCTCGGTGCAATATGTAATATTACTTATAATTTATTTTAATTCTTATCACATTTGCGCGACCTCGCAGGTTTTGTTCGGGTGGAAACTGAGTATCAGTGATTGGCTGCATGAGCAAATGTTTCATTGAGTTTTCACCTTTTTGCATCGCTCTACGGCACACAATTGATTATGAATGTTTGTGATAGTTGTATATTTAATTGCTTTTTTTATTTTTATTTAAATTTGTATTGTATTTTTTTATTATTGTATTATGTTTTAATTGTGTGCATGTTTTGTTGCAAATAAATAAATTATCTATCTATCTATATGAGAGCTATGGAGTTATAGATTCCGTGCTTCAGAAGGACGAAAAGCCGTTGGTCCCGACTGCTTAAGCAGTCGTAACAACTCCACTCTGGGCCCGCGTGGTGGTTTATGGCCCGGTCTCCCTGTGGTTTCTCTGTCCGTAGGAAAGGCTCGTGCCCCAGCAGTGGGGACATAAAGTGAGCTGGTGATGCTTATATACGATATGCAAAACTCATGTCCTTTCAAAGACACGTGAAGCCTTCAATCCCGGCTGCACCAATCGGCACTGGGCCCGCGTGGTGGAATAAAGCCCGCAGTTGACGAATAACTTTTAAAGAAGGCGTGCCGCAGCAGTAGAGTCAAAAAAGTCATTGGTATTGTTCTATGTAAACCCAACCTTTTTACAATATGACGTCTGGGCCTCTGGGCTCCCTCTATTTCTCTAACCTCTGGGCTATTATTACTCGTCAGTGGAAGACAATGTTTTTCACCACATGGTGACAATCTACATAGATTGTTAGCGAACCTTTTATGAAAACTAGTCAATTTGAAAAATGTTAAACAAATTCTGGCTTACCTACTACAATTTTATTTAAGCCAATAAATCCAAACAAGTCCCGTTTTTCTTTGTTTAACATTTTATAGGAAAAAGTAAATTGCTCACCTTTGATAGCTTCCCGTTCTTCTAATTATCTGGAAAGAAAAGTTCTTTTATAAAATATTTTTCTATTTGAAAAATGCTGCATTAGTTACGAGTCAATAGTGTTTGTTTCCTTTTTTTATATTAGAAGGAGGCAAACGAGCAGGCGGGTCACCTGATGGGAAACAATCAGCGCCGATTCTATTCTATTCTATTTTTTATATTCATCATCATCATCATCTCAGCCAAAAGACGTCCACTGCTGGACAAAGGCCTCCCCCAAGGATATGAGGGGTATTTGCCGTAATCGCCACGCTTGGCAAGCGGGTTGGCGATCGCAGTAGGTTGAGGGTAACCTCAGAGAGATGCTGCTGCCCATCCTCTGGAATGGTCCCTTAGACGCCTTTTACGACACCCACGGGAAGAGATGGGGTGGTGCAATTCTTTATCCCCGGCACCACACAGGGCATTTTTTTTTAATATTATTTTTTTTATATTTTCTATATTATATTCAATTATATTTTAATTATTTTAATTTATTCTAATTTATTTAAAATAAAATTTTTATTTTATTATAATAACAACATCAACAAAAGCACAAATTTCATTTTAAAAAACGCAACGCGTGCAAGCAATAAAATTGAGTATCTACCGAATTCATGTCCTAAAAAGAAGATTGGAAAGAATCATCATCAAAGTGCTTGTAAATTTTTTATACGGCTTCCGCTCATTCTAATTCGTAGTAGGAACGAGCACCTTCCTTCATAATCGGCCTGAAAGATCCCGAGGGATAAAATGTATACTGTACGGTTCGGACAAAAAAATGGCGTCCGTTCCAAACGTCGTATCACTGGATGTGGCCTTAAAATATATATATATTTTTTTTTATACTTAGCTCGGCAAATGACTCCATCCCACCTGATGTTAAGTGGAAATGAAGTCCAGACGCGAAGACAACTGGTGCAGCGTGGAAACAAACGTAGCATCAGTTAACTTCACTCTGCCGGCCCACAAGGTGCTTCTTCACGCCTCTCTTGAAGGACCCCATATCATAGGAAGGAGGGAAAACGTGTGCTGGTACACTATTCCATCTTTTGGAGGTGCGACAAAGAAACGAGTCACTAAATTTCTTTGTGCGCGATGGGATATTTGAGACAGTGAATCGGTGACTCCGAAGAGCAGCACGTGTACTCCTATGAAGAAAGGAAGAAGGTGGGATGAGGTCAAAGAGCTCTTCAGAGCACTCGCCATGGTATAAGCGGTAAAACACGCTGAGTGACGCAACGTCTCTACGCAATTGCAGAGATTCGAGAGTATTTACCACTTCTGCATTGCCGATAATGCGTTCAGCGCGACGCTGCAATCTGTCCAAGGCATCGAGAAGGTACTTAGCGGAACCGTCCCAGATATGCGAGCAATACTCTACGCAAGACCGTACCTGTGTCTTGTACAAAAGGCACAACTGGTCCGGCGTAAAGTATATTTATTATTTAATTCTTTGAATGGACAGCCAACAAGATATACACTAATTAAATATAAAAAAGATAAATAAGTCTTAACCTAAGTGCAATCTTTTTTAAAGGTTGCCACGGCATGCAAATGGGGGCTAACAATATTTTTCAAGGCATACAATATTTTAAATAGCAATATGCAATTTTCATAATGTTATTTTGCATTTAAAATGCTATGTTTTATATTAAAACTTATAATAGACTACCGCCTCTGTGGTCTAGTGGTTAGATCACTAGTCTCTGACTCAGAAGGCCCGGGCTCGATTCCTAGCAGAGAACCAAGCCCTTTATTTAGGTTATTGGGTTAGGTTGATGGGAGTGGAGTGATTGAAGCTCGCTTATTTAAAAGAACTATCGCTCGAATTTTGAAATGTTGTGAGCTGAGTCCAACTCGTAGTCGCCACACACTTGATGCCACGTAGTTATCAATATTCAAGTGCTATTTTCAGTTTAGATTCTTCTTAACTTATTTTTAAACGGAGCCAGGAAATAGCCACATTATTTTGATCAAACTGTGGTAAGCGATCATCGCAGCCTATTACCGCTTGACACTATGGGTATAACTAATTGCTTGTAATCGTTTAATTGACTGTGTGTCCATTAATTTCACTGGAGCATACCCTTCAAACCGGAACACAGTAAATCAGGACAAAGCTGGTTGACGTCAGAAATAAGTAGGGGTAGGGTGATAAGTTCTAGACGAGTTTCATGCGGGATCACTATCACCAGTTATCTAAAGAGAAGTGGCACGGCTTGTAAAAAAAATTATGAGTAAAAACCTTTTAAAAAAACAAGCTTATATTTAAATGCGCTAAAAAGAAAAAATAACTTTTGTTTTTAAACTTTTACTATCAATTTATAACGTCATTACCTACACAATTTATATGATATAAAAGCTTGTCGCGAGATTCGACTTACTCGTATTTATTTAGATTGAAAATTTTAATAGTTAAATCAATCACATCAAGTTATTTAATTTACTTGTTTATCTACACAAGTTAAATCTCGCGATAAGCTTTATATCATACTAGTGGTCGCCCAGTGGTTGAAATTCGAACGTAATTTTATTAAGGCTGCACGGATTGTATCCTAAGCAAAGAAAAATTAAAAAAGATAGAATGTGAGTTCGGATTGGCATTGACAGATTTCGGCCGCTCCTCTTCCATTTATGAAATTTTTGAAAAGAGTATATATTTGGGGGTTAAAGTTATTCGCGTCCGTAGGTTTACCCTTGAGACCCTACACGTGACCCCTGGGTGGTGCTAAATGAGTAACACTGTCTGAGTGGTAGAACCACGCTGCGTTGCAGCACGAAATGGGCCGGCTCGCCCGGCGTAACACCACCCTCTCACAGAATATCGACGTGAAACAACGGCACTCGTTGCTGTTGTGTTTCGTCCGGTGAGTGAAAGTACCGGAGGCCCATCTCTCACCCCTCCCCCCTCCCAGTTCCTACTCCCTCCTCATGATCCAACTCCTTTCTAAGGTTGGCAACGCATCTGCGATAACTTTGGTTTTGCGGGTGTCCATGGGCGGCGGTGATTACTTTCCATCAGGTGACCCGCCTGCACGTTTGCCTCCTTTTAACATAAAAAAAAAAAAAAAAATATGCGTGTGTGTCAAATAGGTACATGGTGGTGTGTGTAATGTTTGTTTTATTGATTTAATGTATTTTTATGCATAGTTTTTAAAACAAATTTACATACTGTACTCCTTCTCTATATAAACTATAAGTGTGCGAAATTTCATACTCCTCCGTCCGCGCTATTTTCGTAAAAAGGGGTACAAAGTTTTTGCTTCACGTATTAATATGTGGATAAATTGTGTGGGTAATAAATGACGTTATAAGTTGATAGTAAAAGTTTTAAAGCAAAAGTTTATTTTTTTCTTTTTAGCGAATTTAAATAAAAGTTTGTTTTTTAACCCTTTTTGTACGGAAGGCATCATGATGCCAAGAGCAAAGTAGATACATATACCTTAATGTGATACTTTTAAATTTTCATTTACAACCACACACAAACGGTTTAAAAGAGTTAAAAAGGTTTTTACTCTTAATTTACTTTTTAGTTATCGCTGGACACGTTTCTCAGTCTGTTCATCTGATTCCTTTCATTTGATACCCATATTGTAGGCAAGCATTAAAAACTTAGCCCGCCATAGTGGATTTAGAGTGACGTCACTTTATTTTTCGAATTATTCTCAGCAAGCCCTTTCATTTGATACCCATATTGTAGGAATGCATTAAAAATAACTAATCCGCCATCTTGGATGTGCCGCCATCTTGGATTTACAATGACATCACACAAATAACCCTGCATTGTGCTCCAAACTGAACATGCATACAAAAATTCAGCTCAATCGGTTGAAGTTTTATCTGCTTCAAAATTGAGTTGCAAGATTCCACCCGAAAAATTACATACATTCATTGCAAGCTAAATAAAAGCTTGTGATAATGTCTTATTTTATTGGGAATCTTATTTAAAAAACGTATAAACGTCACATAGATTATTATCACTTTCGTTTGATATTATTAAATTGTGTAAGTTAAGTTATTGCAGTGTTACTTTGCATAAATAAAATGTTATAAAATATGTTATTATTTCATGGGTTCATAATTATTAGTAATAGTGTATTATTTTAAGTCAGCAGCTACAATATAGAAGTATTAAAGCCAGTCCAAAAACCCACAAGTAACATTATAAAACATAGAGAGTTGCCACATCCAGTATAACTCTATCAAGTAGGTACCTGTGGGTCCGAATCCGTATGTTATTCCTCAGGGGCCAATAATAAAGATCATGTTCTATTGCCCTTCTTAGGTTTCCTCCTTCCCTTGATTTGAAAATAGCGATATCGTATGCTTTAGTTTTAGCAATACAATACTTCAGGATACCGTGGTAAGGGTCTATTTTAAGAAGCCTGTCTTTTATTTGTACGTGTTGTTCATGAAATAAAGGAGCACAATATAGAAATCAAATACAAACATTCCTAATCGTTTGATAACCGCCTTTATGGTTAATTGGTTAGATAGACCATCGGTCTTAGACCCTAGAGGACCCAGATTTGACTCCGAGTGGTGGGTAGAGAGGTTCTATTCCCTACGGAGTTACATATTTTTTTGATCGGTTAACCCATGTTATCCAAGTATGTTGCCATAACAAAAATTCATTACCGTACCAGCAATCTTTTGAGTTTCTGAGGATTCCGGGCCAAGTGTGCTTCTACCTTTGGCCTTATCGTCACCATTAGGCGAGTTAAAGGCCAGCTACTTCTTTGTTCAGTTATAAAAAATACTAAAACAACATAACGAATACGCGGGCAGACTTCTTGTCACCGGAGGCCTCAATAGGGCGAGCACTTAACTCTTTAACAAGCAGCTTTGCCTCCGGCCCCTATGGAGCCATTGTTTCCACCGTAAACGGAACATATAAATTAAATTAAATTAAATTAAATTAAATTAAATAATTTCGACCTAGGTTTGCGTATTTGTGCCGATTTTCAGCGCTTACTGCAGCAGCCCCCACATAAAGTGGCGCGAACATGCGAGGGAGCCACGGTGTCAGCAAAGATTGCATCCCACACCAACGGCCTGCCAAGCTTCTTTCCTTTAGGGGCAATGTTGCCAGCATTCTTGGGACCGTTCCCATGAGCCCACAATTGGAGAACATCTTTTATTTATAGGTCTTTAGTTTTTAATTTTCTAATTATTTTTCGGTTTTTTTAAGTTAAGTAATGTTTATTTTTGTTGTGTATATAAACAAATGAAAACAACATTGATTACCGTATAGAGAGGTCCATCATTGTGGCTGGATTCTTGGAAAGCTCATTTTGCCACCATGTCTATATCAAGGTTATTATAAGTATACTGAATTTCAACTGTGGTCCACCCAACTGATGTTGATCAAACAGGATGCAGCTATAACCTCGTTGTTTATTCAAAACAAATTAATCGGGTGCAAGCAATCCAAATTTACTGAACAAGAGTTTAATTTATTGAACACGTGTTTGCTATGTTTTGTTTATAAGCCTGTTGGAAATAATTTATGTGGGTGGGCGTTCCGTTCATTAGAATATAAATCTTGAGTCAAGGTAAGAAGCTTTATTTTTGCTCATCTCCTTTGCCCGTCATAGAATTAATGAGTATTAAATTTAAATTTCAAATAGTTATATTTGCGAGTGCTCGGTTACGTTTCAGGTTTGTGTACGCCACGTAGATCTACATAATTTCTTTTGTCGAATCTGAGTCATTTTCCGCCATTTGTAATACTTGTATTGTCCTCTGTATGTTTTTCTGTATGGTTGTTTACAAAGGAGGCTGGCGAACTTGTATGTATTTTCAGACCTCCATTTATATGTCCCGTTCATGGATGAAATCAAATGTTACTTTAAGAACTATGCTAGACTAACAAAAAAGTTAATTGTTTTTATGTTTTTAAAGTTGGGACAACAGAGATATGTTAAATAATCAAAAAATATAGAAGTTAGGGTAAAAATAATTTATTTTATAACTTTTTATTTAAAAAACACGCAAATAATTATTAAATGATAAAATAGATGAATAGGTAGGTAATAAATAACAAAGACAAATAACGAAAGTAACCATTATTCTATCAGAGACATAGTAGGTATCTACCTACTCGGAGACTCAGAGGGTTAACTTACGGTACATGATTTGCAAATCAAAATCCAGGGGGCAATAAGGCAAGAATCTAAAGTCCATAAAACACGCAAAAATCCAATGAAAAAAAACCACTTTTAACACAACGAACAACTTATCACAGAAAGAAACTGAAAATGTGTCAAGTCAAATGACGTGACGTGAATGACAGTCACGTCACTCATTGGTCAATGTCTGTCTCTAAATAAGAAAAGCAAAAGAATCTATGTTTATACTGTCAAATCATCAGCAGCTCATGCTTTATACTTCATTTTAAATGCGGACCTACCGTGTTCTATCAAAATATTAATTAGTTTTTAATATTATGATATGTACCTTCTTTGATGTATCTAAGTAAATAAAAATGGCCTTGGTTTACATGACTACTGCGTCAAATGAAACGTATTTACGAGTATATAGTGTTTTAATCGTTTAGTTATTACACTATAGAAAGCGTCTTGTTCAGTCAATTATCTGCGATTTGAAAATAATTTATCTTTTTATCTCCTTCTTTAATAAATCAGACGTTCGTAAAAGTAAATTGTAGGAATTTAATCTAATTTAATTTTCATGTTTCCGAAAGTGTACTACTTCGTAAAATATTAGGGCGACTCTCGCCGGTCTTCTTTCTTTTTATGTTATTGAGCCGAAATACAAGCGAGCATACTGTACTGTTCGCTGAATCGCTGATGAAAAGCGACCACTGCAATACATCATCAATAGTTCATTAATCGCTGATGATGATGATGATGATGATGAAGTTCATTAACAAAACACTAAAAATTTTCATAAATTTTGATATTCTTGTGTTTGATACAAAACGAAACGATTCCGCGATTCAGTTTAAACACGAGCGCCATCTAGTAACAATATTACGAACTACTTTCCTCTGTCAAAACTTATATTAAATTCATACGTTAAAACAAACAGATAGTTAAATAGGTAAATAAGATAAAATATACTTTCTTCATAGGAGTACACGTGCTGCTCTTCGGAGTCACCGATTCACTGTCTCAAATATCCCATCGCGCATAAAGAAATTTGGTGACTCGTTTCTTTGTCGCACCTCCAAAAGATGGAATAGTCTACCAGCACACGTTTTCCCTCCTTCCTATGATATGGGGTCCTTCAAGAGAGGCGTGAAGAAGCACCTTGTGGGCCGGCAGAGTGAAGTTGACTGATGCTACGTTTATTTTCACGCTGCATCAGTCTGTTGTCTTCGCGTCTGGACTTCATTTCCATTTAACATCAGGTGGGATGGAGTCATTTGCCGAACAAATATTAAAAAAAAACAAATAAAAACAACCAAAAAATCACCAAACTACACATTAAGCAGAGCACATAATCATTACAGAATCAGTGTACTTTTCGAGATAACCATTTTTTTGTAAGATCGTGAATACGCGTCACGACGACGACGGACGGGACGGAATGTTAAATAAAAATTTAAAAACACCCATTCAAAGGAAGTGAAGTAGCAATCTCTCCCATTGTTCAAACACACCCTTCATATAAAATATGAATTTCACTTCATTCAATTCGGCGAACGCTGCCTGCATCCGGCTTACCCGGACTATCCTACAATGTCTTCCTTAAGGCTTTGTGGATGCATTTTATAATGCGACAGCCTTTGATGTCGCTAATGTAGCATACAATTTTCATAGAACACAACAGTACCTATTTGCTTTGGTATATTCAGGAAGATGCAACACACTATTTTAAGCTGTTTTGGAGAATTTCGTTTGTTATTTTCGAGAAGTAAGTACATACTTCTTTTTAAGGACTACTTTTGATTCAAGTATCTGCAATATATAATACTCATCATCATTACAAGCTGTTTGCAGGCCTTGCCATTGTCGTGCCCAATCCGGGCCCATAACGTTCTATTTAACTAATATTGTAACAACTCATGTATACTTATGGAGAGCAAAAAATTATTGAATTGAAGGTGGACCGACGATTTGGTGAAGGTCGTGGGTAGTCACTGGGTTAGAGCAGCACAAAACCGGTCGTTGTGAAGATCCTTGGGGGAGGTTTTTGTGTAGTAGTGGACGACTTTTTGCCGAGATGATGATGAAGCTTTTAAACGTCTCTTTGAACATCTACAATTTTCTCAAAAAAGGTTTTGTAATATTATACGCACACCATAGAAATTCTCATTTTCGTTAACGTAGGTACTCGAATGGGGAATAAAATTCACACTGAACGCTCTAGCTATGTCAGTTCTGACTGACGGAACACAACAATGCCGTTAACACAAATGTTGTTATCGACATATTAAGTATGTTTTATATTGTAGCGCTTTACAAATTGTTCGCACCACCGGTTTTATAGAGTCTATGTTATATACATCTTGTTGTCTGAAAGAGATAGCTTTAAAGCGGATAGGACCATCAAATTGTTACTTTTTTCTTAGTTTTTTTTTCTTTTTTTATTTACGACTATTTTCATGTTTAATGGTCAAGATCCTCAATCATTTTACGCTTGGTTCCCCGTGGCATAAAAGTGACTAAGTTTTTAGTAGGTAGACCTCTCCTCCCCTCGTGGAGCTTTTGTGGCTGGACGAGGGAAGAGGAGAAAAGTTCCACTTACCGGGGTCAGCGTATGCGTTAGACAGCATTTTATGGACTTTGCAAAGGATCGAACCCTTTGCAGGGTCCATGAACGTCAGGATAAATATTAATGTGTAAAATAAAAACGAGTAGATCCGTAAAAGTAGTTTCATTTCAATGTGTAGTGTTCGCGTAAACTTAGAAAACAATATTTTGTTTATTATGTTATTTCTTTGTGTGTGTATTTGAATTATTTTTTATCCGGCTCGAAGGACCAATGTAAAATGGTTTACCTTTGCACTGATGGGAATACTATTAGGGTTGAAAATGAAACCGCTAGTAGCTTTTTTGTTCTAATGTAGCTAACAACTTTATTGTCAAAGTATATATTATGGCCTATATGCTATTTATTAAGACACTTCTATGTTAGTTTTAATATTTATCTAGTAATAAATATTAAAACTAACATAACATTCGTCTTTAACAATTAATAAACGTTATTCTTTTATTTAATGAGAATCCAGCTACCAAACTAGGTTATCTTTAAAACACGTTCCAACAATTTAATATTCACCGGGGTAGAGATTACAGAAAACATTTGGACTGAAACTGCATTTCCTTTAGTATTCGGAAAGGGAATTTCTTTTTTGCTACAAATCGACTGTTTCCCTCTATTTTTGTGAAGTGCTCTTGCACCTTCTCATACGAATCGGAGCTGCTACAAAGTTAACGCTGTTTTTACGATCCAAATTGAAACAAACTCTTTGAAGCGTGAATCCTGTTCATCTGTAGTTCTCAGTATTTGTGTTTTTGGAACGCAAACCGTCCGTCGTTATTACAAATGGTTAAAGAGACACAAAATGTATGGGGAAAGCCGTTCAGTCGATTTGACTCTTTCATAATGCATACGATATTTCACACCACACCATTGATCACTGACATCTATTGGTAGTGTGCTTTCCAAAACTAGGGCAATCATTATAAATAGTTAGTTCCTCATTCATAAATATGACATTTTCTTTATGTAGCTAGAAGAGATAAAAATTACTCAATTTCCACTTAACATCAGGTGGAATAGACACACATATACACTTGCCGTGTCAGTTACAAAAAGAAACAAAAATGAAATATAAAAAAAAATAAAAAAAAAAAATATTGAAAATATACCTATTATTCGTACGAGACGCAAATACCAACTGTTTAATAAAAAGGAGCAAACACATTAATATTTAGTATAAATCAAAGTCAAATCATTTATTCAACATAACCCTTCATAGGCAGTTATTGACGTCAAAACTATAAAATCCAAATAATAATAAAAAACAATAAAAAACTGTTCAGATTAGATTTAGTCTAAATAGTTTTATTAAATCTACTGAATCAACCACCAGTTTGAATTTTGGGAGAGGAGCTGAAACTCAGGCAAATTAAATGTAATATTTTTTTTGCTGATTGTACTTTAATACTGTTCGCTTGTATGCTGACTTCAGTATTTCCTTAAAGCATTACTTCAGTTTTATTCACGTCTCATTCTCTTTAGTAAGGAAAAATATTTCTTTTTTGTGCGAAAAGCGACAAGTAATAAGGATTTTACTGCCTTTTATGTGTAACTCTGAATTGCTTTGTCTCGAGCATGATTTATCTTAAGATATGTTGATTAAAGGATGATAAATAAGAATGCATTAAATATTAAACGCAATTTCGTGTTATCCTGTCTGGGTTAAATTATGTTGCAATAAATTTATATTTGAGTTGTCAGGACCTGAGCATAAACAAATTTTTTCAATACTTCTTATAAAGAGATTCTTAATACAAAAATGCTAAAAATAGATATTGCAACGTATTTGATACCACGGGTACGGTTTCTCAAATGCATTGTACAGACGCCTACACATAAACCTATCCAAACAGTCAAATGTCTTTATTAAATGTTCAACAATATGCCTTAAGGCGACGCACCGCTAAACATTTAATCTAATACCGAACGTTTGCACCCCGTACCAGAAGAAAAACTGTATTTTTTTCAATTAAAACTACAAATAAGTTAAAATAAATGAACTAGCATATTGAAGTGTGTGTTAAGACTAATCTACTAAGAAAATTTAGATGCTTAAATCGGTCTGGTTTGCCTGTGAAATGCAAATCTATGTTTTAAAAGAGGTTACTTTGATATTTTTTTCTCTGTTATAAAAGTTGACAAATCGTGTTTCTGCAACTAGCAAAATGAAGTCAATTAAATGAACAATCATGTCATCAAATATCACTTTCATATGTTTTGTAATTGTTGGGAAAAAATCAAGATACGTAAATTTCCAAAGCGTCGCCTTAAACATAAATTTCAGAGTCTATTGAGAAAATTTGACAGTTTGTGGTAATTTGATGTGGAGGCGTGGTACCTTCAGGGATTTTTTGGAAAACGGTATAACATGGAAGGGTATGAAACAACCAATGAATATTAGCAACTTATACTGTGGGGTAATCTTCGGAAACGCAGAAACGCCAAAAAAAATGTCTGGTGCAAACACATTTATTCCTTCTTCATTTTCCTAAAAGTTTAAATGTTTTATTTATTTATTTAAGTATGTATAGTATGTATAGTATGTTTGTGTGTATGTATAATACAATATTATAATAATATATTTCTATTATATGGGTAATCTATTGGGTAGTGCAAAAGTATTTTTTAGATTAAAGCGTATTATTGACTGTTGCATAGTGGACTTGATTGTCGGAGAATTTTGCGACTGTGGAAAGATCTCGGCAGAATAATCAGCGCCTAATGCTCCTTGGCAGAGAGGTATAATGCTGAGTCGAGTCCTATTTGCTGCTGTGGCGCACAACGGTTTGTGTTTTTATTATTATTGTTGTGCTCGTATGTACAGTTAGTAGTTTTTATTAGTTAAGTTTTATTTTACTTAGTACTTACATACATTAAAATGTGTTATATTGTTGTGTGTTATAGTAGTAAATAAAATTATTGTTTATGTCTAAATACAGCAGTTATATACATGAAATACTTATTTCATCAAAATAGTGGTGCGTGCGTTTAAATATTAAGTGTAAAGTACAAGAGATTTAACTTTTCAACATAAATATTTAAGTGAAAACTCTTAAAACCGAGATATAAGCCTGATAAAGGGTCTCCCTAGCCACCCGCATAACAAACGTTGAAGTTTAACACCTTTCAGGCACAACGAGAGTTGAAAACCTAATTCCTTTTCCTGTAACGTTGCCCTCAGTCTATGTATCAAGCCCTCATTTACCGAGGGACCTCGTTCAACCCTTCCATTTACTACAGCAGGGCACCCTTAAACATGTTCGTACATTACACGGCTCTAAGAGGCTTGCACAAAATACAGGCTGCTTGCTAAGACTGAGAGCCAATGACGTGGAATTATTGTAGTGTTAATCTTGAATTTCAAGTTGTTAAGTTAATCAAGACGCAATTGCCTCCTTTATATACTCATTTTTTACTTAACAATAGGAAAATACACAGGAGTTATAATAATAATAAGATAATTTTTATTGTCACATAAAAACACAGAGTTACAATAACGAAGTGAGTTTCCTGATTGCTATACTAGATATAATTACCGGTATGGCAGAGGCCAAAAAGAAGTAGATCATTTACGGCTAATATGATGTAAGAATAAGTTAAAGTAATTATATAATAAAGTTTAAGACTATACGTCTGTAGAAATGCTGGGCTACAGCCTCCGTCATTAAAATCAGGTAGTCGCTACAATTAATATATAGGTATGTACCATAATAATTATAATGTATCATATGGTTAAATGTATGTTTAAGTATGGTTAAATAAAGTATTACTGGGTTTAACACAAACTGTTTAGCATAGGTGATCTAGTAATAGAGAAGGTACAAGATATTGTATATTGTACCATACACGTCGTTTGGTAGATCAGATAACTTGTTTGTTAGTTAAAAAAAAAACAAAAAAAACGTGAGAACTTAACACTACAGAACATTGTAATAGGTTTCGAAATAATACATTTTTAGCTGTGCAGTTTCGTCCCATTCTTCTCTTAAGCTAAAAGGCGACCTGACAGGGAAGTAGGTCAACAGATATATGTAACGATATAAAGTACCTACTTATCTTATTTTTTTAATTAAGTTTATTTAAATTTTGGTCCATTTTGGTAGTGGTAGAGCCACGCTGCGTTGCAGCACGAAATGGGCCGGCTCGCCCGGCGTAACACCACCCTCTCACAGAATATCGGCGTGAAACAATGGCACTCGTTGCTGTTGTGTTTCGTCCGGTGAGTGAAAGTACCGGAGGCCCATCTCTCACCCCTCCCCCCTTCCAATTCCTACTCCCTCCTCAAGATCCAATTCCTTCCTCAGGATTGGCAACGCATCTGCGATAACTTTAGTTTTGCGGGTGTCCATGGGCGGCGGTGATTACTTTCCATCAGGTGACCCGCCTGCTCGTTTGCCTCCATTTAACATTAAAAAAAAAATTAATAAAAAAGTCTTTGACTTTTCAAAAGCTTTTAAAAGCTTATCAGCGGTCTGACGTAAAAGTTGGTATGAGGTGTCGCCTCATACAGATGATCCTACACCATCTTTACGTCTAACTTCAAATAAATCTTGCCTTCTAACCGTAATCCTGTAAGAGCCCACCTTTTGTAACGCAATAATATCGTTTAAATTGCGCGAGTATCGACGCGTGAAATTGGCTTACCTGACTCTTTGTAGACAGACTCGCTAATGTGAAGCAATTTAGTATCGTCAATATGGTGAAAACGACTAATGAACTGCTCTGCTTGCCTTTGAGACAGAAACCAAAAATGCTATAAATACGTATAACGCGGGATCCTCATTACTTTTGTATTAGGAACGCGCTTCGCTCAACGCATTTGTTACAGTTTTCATTATTATTTTAATTCATCAATCTTTGTCTCGAGGAGCTCGATGGCGCAGTGGTTAACGCGCCCGGTCTGTGAGTGCTGAGGTTAGCAACTTTCGCAAAGGCCGGTCATCGGATGGGTGACCAAAACTTTATCATCTCGAGCTCCTCCGTGCTTCGGAAGGCACGTAAAGCCGTTGGTCCTGGCTGCATTAGCAGTCGTTAACAACCACCAATCCGCACTGGGCCCGCGTGGTGGTTTACGGCCCATTCTTCCTATCCATCCATAGCGAAGGCTTGTGCCCCAGCAGTGGGGACATATAAATGAGCTAATGATGATGATGAATCTTTTTCTTACGAAACCGATCAAATGGAAAGCTTTTGAATGTTTTTTTTTAATTTTTATATGTATTTGTACGGGTAAGCACAGTGCTTTGATCTCACCTGATTTTAAGTGATGATAAGGCCAATGATGGAAGCGCACTTCATCCGGGATCCTCAGCTAGCGAGGCACTGGCTATCTAATCTCTAGCTGCCGGAACACAACAATGCTAAAAACATTGATGTTATGGCGATACATTTAGATAAGATGATGGTAGCTATATAGCCTATATAGCTCTATATAGCTATATAGAGTACAGAAACAAGTACCCCCTGCTGGGAATCAAACCCGGGGCCTCTGGGGCTAAACCGGTGGCGGAGGCGGTTTCAAATACCTGAGAAAACCGTCTCAATTAGAGAACCTAGGAAATTTCAGATTACAAAGTATTTTTACATATTGTAGTATAGTTTACTTTAAAACACCTGATATGAGTCAGTTACAAGAGCCGCTTATTCAAACATTTCTCATTACAACCCTCAAAATGATCGGCCACCCATCCGAGCACCGACTATAGCCAGATCAGCTTAAACCTCACGGTCGTAGCCGAAATCGCATTACCGCGGTGCCACCTCAAAGTTCTCGCTAGAAAGCCGTATATAAGTTTCACAAAGTAACCTCAGCTCTGTTAATGGAACCCAACAGCCTAAGAAAGTGCGCAGACGACAACTACTTTTCTCTTTTGAGAGCACTCCTCGAGCGAAACTTAGGCGCGTATAAAAAGGTGAGAACTAACTGATACTTTGTTACGGAGTTGGTACACTTGTCGAGGAGAAAAATGCTTTAAAAAATACTTTTATACCGTGTCTTCACCCGTGTCATTCAATTGTCGACCGTATCTCGGTGTGTGTGCTTGTGCAATTCCCTGAAAGCCAATTGGGACCTTTTCAATCGCTTGTGTAACCAGCGGGTAGTAGATAATAATTGGAAGTTGGTTTGATTAAAGGTAAGGCTAAGTTCTAAGTCTTCCCTGGCTACCACTAATATGTTATGTAAGTCGGTCGCCATAACAAGTTAGTAGCAATGTTGTGCCGACACTAAGAGATAAGATAGCCAGTCCCTTAATGGTTAATGATTCGGAGCGTAGTGTGCTCCTAACTTCAGCCTGATCATCCATTACCATTAGGTTACTCGAAGAGCAAAGCGATTTCCTTATTAAACCTATCTCTCTTTTTGAAATGGCTTCAAAGATATTAGATTCTATTTACTTTTCAATTATTCTCGGGGTTGATAAAGATTTTTGCAAATATGAATGAGAATAAGGTAAGTGTAAACTGCACTTAACATCAATAGCTAACAACTATTCTTGCTAAAGCTATCTCCGCCTATATTTTTTGCGCACCTCAGGTGGCAAAAGGTTCAGGAATCTTGAAGATAGAGCGCGGATAGAACGGTGCGCTGTGGTTTTCACGAAACATTTTTTTTGTCCAGATTTATGTGTTAAGGGGATTTGTGTGTATCGAGATTCTGTTTCAGCAGTAAGGTACAGCTTAGTACGTGTTACATCATTTTGCAAAATATCCCTCTTTTGTCTATCTATAAGTTGTTTTGTAAAAGAAAATGTATATTTTAATAAATACACACACATGTACACACATACATCATACAAACAGTCACACCTGTCTTCCATAGGGGAAGGCCAATCACTTTCTTGCTATTAGCTAAGTTCCTTACATACTTCTTTCACTTCATCTACTCTCATTAATTTCTTGACACATGTTCGTCGGTTTAAGGAAATTTTGCCTTAGGTACTATAAGGAGGTTATATGCTGCTCATAGTAAAAGTTAGTTGAATGTATTTGTATGTAAGCCTATTTAGTCTGGATGAATATTTGAATCATCGAACATGTAAAATTAAAAAGGTTTGCAACGGTTTGACGCAGTCGTGGACAGCCGGAGACAGGAGCTAGAGACAAGAGCCGAGGTGCTCTAAGATCAATTTAATCTAATGTTGTGTTTTTATTATAATACACAAAGTTATGTGTAACTGTTATTCTTATTTTACATCCACCTTACAGTACCTATCTCTCGTGAACGAGAGAGAACCTGTGTTCTTGGGGTCCCGTCCAAGAGGTAGACGGGTGCCCTTAGGTTTTAGTGGATTAGCCATAACTTCAGACATACTCCTCATACCCCCGCGGAGTTAGAGCCCCGCTGGATGATTGTAGTGCAAATTTTCGTAGGTTAAAACAAAGGTATCTACTCATTTAGAGATATAAGAGCATTTTACTCTTTAAATAGAAAAGCCCAAATACCCAAATACCCAATCCACTATCGGACTTTGCGCGACTTAAAAGCATCTACTATCATTTCTGGTGGTAAACAAAAGGGGACATATTTCTCGTGCGACCTCTCATCGCTTAGTAAAGAAGGTTATTTACTTGCAACCTTTTACGAAGAGGGAGCTCCGATTTTATATTCCCTGAACTATGGGACGAGTGTTATTGTCCTACATTCCCTTGAGCGCGCACACTGGAAGGCCATTTGCACAATATTGCAAGGTTGAGAAGGCCAGTATTTGCCGCGTGTCAGTTTTTATTATGCCTCTATAAAAACCCTTGTTAAATATAAACTAGACACATTGGCCTTGTTAAAAATATACACATGCGAATTGGTAACCTGCTTCCTTTTTAAGTCGATTCATAATAAAAAAATCACGTATGTCAATTCATCTTAAAATCTTTTTCAAATCTCAATTCCACGAATGAAGTTGCGGTTTTTGTGCTAGTAACCAGCCCCCCAATTCTGCTATTTATTTTGATCTGAAACGAATTTGAAACGCTATAGTTTCAACGTTTTCGTATTCTGCTAACCACGAAATCAACTCCTTCCATACGGAAGTATGTGTAACAGTGTAACACACTGTTACACATACTTAATATATTGCAGAATTGGAGGGCTGTACTATTAATAAAGAGGTAACGTTTTTGACTTTGTTTGTTTGTTTGTATATCGGGTCTAACCTCTGGAACTACCTGGTCCGATTACTTTATTACTATTACCGAAAAAATCTTTCAATAATTTATAGAATGCTACATCTCTTGCGAGTAACATAGGCTATATTATAATGTAAAAAAAAGTTTATTTTTAAATTTCAAATCTACGCGGACGGAGTTGCGAGTAAAGTGCTAATAATACGTATTACGGAAAGTATACCTTATTGATTTATATATATTATTGATAACATAGTTCAAACAACCATTAGCTCAATAAAATGTTAGATTAATCGTTCATTGATGCAACTAACTTTACTTTAATCGAATTTAGGTGAGTCTAACAATAGTTCATTGTTACAGTAATGTGCAAAAATACTAGTTCACTTTATTTACTTTGTTAGGTGTGTCTATTTCGAAAACACATTAGTACCGGGAGTGCAGTATCGTGTATTCCGTTTCAACCAATATTATTGTTTACATACAAATTTGCCTTCACACGCTTTCGTCAACATTTTAAGCAAATAGTAAATTCTGTGTATATTTTTATCGAATATTACAGCTATTCTGTTTGTGATTTTTGAACCGATGTGTTAAGTTATTTTGTTTAGACCAAATCATCATCTATATCAAAAAACTCATTTTATGTTCCCATTACGGGGGACATAAAATGAGTAGCACGTAAAGCCGTTGGTCCCGGCTGCACAAGCAGTCGTTAACAACCATCAAACCGCAGTGGGCCCGCGTGGTGGTTTGTGGCCCATTCTCCCTATCCATCCATAAGGAAGGCTCGTGCTCCAGCAGTGGGGACATAAAAATGAGCTGATGATAATGATGATGACTGGGGCACGAGCCTTCCTTATGGGTGAATAGGGAGAACGGGCCCTAAACAACTACGCGGGCCCAGTGCAGATTGGTGGATGTTAAAGACTGCTAAATCAACCGGGGCCAACGGCTTTACGTGCTTTCCGAAGCACAGAGGAGCTCAAGATGATAAATTTTCGGTCACCCATCCGATGATCGGCCTTTGCAAAAGTTGCCTTATTTCAACAATCGCAGACTAAGTGCGTTAAAATAAACATTAAAATACTGAAATGTTGATAGGTAATAGAAAACATTTTATAAAGTTTGAGTAACCGAAATTATGCGATGAAACAAACTCTTTATTATTATTTTTTATATCAACACTATGTGTTAAATTAGCATATTGCTTAAAAAGTAGAGCTTTAAAATGTTTTTGTTTTGTTTATATAATTTTTAACGCAAATTTTGTTGCGAACAAATTACAAAAACACAAATGTTGAAAAAATTTCCACGAGCAGGATTTGAACCTGCACCCTTCTGACATACCGGGTCAGGTGCTCTCCCAATTGGGCTATAAATTTCGTAGTTACACCAAACCGAAATAGAAATGGCTCTTTACCAAAAATTGAAACGCGAATATTCAAAAGGCCATTTAATGAAAGGATGTTGCAAAAAGGCCTTCAGTGAGACAGATAAGTTAACTCACAATATAAACTTCACCCGAATGAAAGGAGGTGATGTAGGCCAGAGGGCCGACAAACCCTACACGTCCTCATTGGGATAAAAAGGTCTTTATGTAAATCTTTGTTGACATTTGTATTACGGAAATGTGTATAAAATGAATTACTTATACGGGTAGTAGTACAGTATTATTAGTGACAAATTTATTGTCAAGTACATTGCGCGGGAACTTCACAGCTTTTGGCGGAAAATCTGTGTTGTGCCTTAGATGTAACAAAGAATACTGAGTCCGTGCCCTTTTACGTTACACCAAGGTTCGGCGCACACGGGCCACTCGCCACCCACAGCCACAAAACGCCGCCACCGACCTATTTCCTGTAGTTTTCATACATTTTGTATGGACTCGCCGCACACGGTTGACTCCGGTGGCCGCCACTCGCTACAAAACGTCGTTCGCTTCTAGTGGCCGGCGCGCGCCACTTAACGCCGACACAAGCTTCTTCGTCGGAGTCCATTTGATACTGCAAGCAATGGGTTAAAATAATTAGCGGCCATCGACCGCAAGTGTCTACTACCGATCACAAGTGTCTGTTGCGCGCATCAGCTACATTTGTAGTCGCTTCTAGCTTTAGGTGGCGGCGTTTGTGGTTGTCGCGTGTGGCCCGTGTGCACCGAAGCTAAATCATAAACACGATTAACTTCATTTATTTATTTATTTATTTACAAGTTTATGTACACACATAAAACGGGTAACAAAATAAGTTCTACGGGCGAATGCAGTACAATAGGGCGCTGCTTTTTTCCGTTCTGAAATATCTTCCAGCAGGCCCGCAAAAGGAATCGTTATAAATAAAGGTAGAATTAATGTGCACCTCCTGCAATAACTAAAATAAACTTACATAAATATTTATAATAGACATACATACAAATAATTGAATAAACAAAGGAAAGGCCACTGAAACGCTGCGGTATTAGGCATCGCCAGTTCCAGAAAAGGAAAGAAAATAATAGATAAAATCTGGTGTAACCATATTTATTCGCTCAGGGTGGGTTTCGTCGGGCGCTGTAGTGCTCAGTGTTGTCGCGCGATTTTATGGAAGGACTTAGTTTTGAGCGAGGTCTGGGACGCGTGCGCAGTTCAGCGTCTAGGTCAGCCTAGACACGTGCCGTCGACTGCGCCGGTGGGATATCCTGATCCGGGTGATGGTGGATCCGCCGCGCTGGTAGCTGCCTCCGGAAATGCAGGCGGTGCATGCAGGGGGTCGTCGCTGCCCGGTTATACAAAAATAAAAGGAGAAAAAAAGAAATCAATACACATGGGACGACAGAATCAACCTCAAACGTTTTACAAAGGCAGATGTTAGGAGAGTTCATGTTATTTTGAGCTTTTGGTTTGCCTTTTTTGCCATTGTTACATTTTGTATGTGTTAAGTGGTTAACAATAAAAGTTTAATTTATTTAATCATTCATCATCATGAACCCCTCTGTGCTTGGGAAAGGTTAAAGTTCTACAAGATTTTTTAAATAAAATATTTTCCCATTCGGTTTTGACATTTTATTTATTTGAAAAAAGGCAAAATGTTGAGAAAAATAAAATCCACAAGCGGAATTCGAACCCGCACCCCATGACATGCCGGGCCAGGTGCAATACCAACTATGCTATCGTGGCTAAATCCAACTCTCCGAATTAATCAACACTATCTATATCTACTCTGACTCTACTTCAATGTCGAAAATACGTCATCAACCATAATCTATTTATATACTTACTTAAAAAAGTAAGTTTTCAACATTTGTGTTTTTGTAATTTGTTCGCAACAAAATTTGCGTTAAAAATTATATAAACATTTATATATACTTACTTACTTACTTTATATATATTTTTTTACTATATACATTTGTAGGCTCTGTCTGTATATACCTACATGCAATTTTTCTGACAAATTTTGGGATAAATATTCGTTTTATGACTCACTGACACCAATTCTAAGATTGTTTAAATTTTTGTCTGTCTGTCTGTCTGTCTGTATGTCTTCTTATAACTCAAGAACGGCTTGACCGATCTTTATGAAAATTTGTGTGTAGTATAAAACATAAGATTGTGCAAATGATAGGCTAAAAAAAACATTGACAATTTTTATATATATATAACCAATCAATTATTAACAATTACCATTATTAATCAATGAAATGAAAATACTCTTTATTGTACACCATACAAAAGACTTAGATAGGACAATACACGAAGAAGTACAAATGGCGGCCTAAACGCTAAAAAGCAATTTCTTCCAGGCAACCATGTGTTGAACTGAAATATACCGTAATATTTTTATTTATTTACAATACCAGCTAGGCCAAGTGACAGATACATAGGAGTAAAGAGCCCGGACGACGCGTACAATTCGGTACAACTTGCCGCTTCTCTGAATCTGGAATATCGAGCGGCCAGCGGTGATAAATAATGCTTAAGCTGAGATCGTCAGATTCCCTCGTCAGTGAAGGCTTAAGCTGAATTTATCTAACTACGATCTACCTCCATTCGACATCGAAATTTTCTTTTCCTTAAATTTTTTCCCTTGCGTGTTCGAGCTCGATGGTGCAGTGGTTAACGCGCTCGGTCAACGATTACTGAAGTTAAGCAGCTTTCACAAAGACGGGTCATCGGATGGGTGACCAAAGATTTATCATCTTGAGCCCCTTTGTTCTTCGGATTGCACGTAAAGACGTTGGTCCGGCTGTATTAGCAATTAGCAACCAACGGTCCGCATTGGGCCAGAGTGGTGGTTTATGGCCTTTTTCTTTGTGGTGTTTCTACCCATCATAGGCAAGGCTCGTGCCGTGCTCCTGATGACAATGATGGTGAAGATAGCAAATTGAAAAATGCCTGTGTTAAAGTTGTTAGCCTGATTGTTCATTATAATATGTTATAGTCAGGCCGACACACGATTGTGGACATTTTAAAATAATAGACCATACGAAATATTTTGTTTATTTATTTAATCTTTACTGGACAATAAAAAAAAAACGAGCGATCCTTACATAGAAGCCGCATGATGTGTAACATATGACATCTCACCTTAGTAATAAGTAATTTTAACATTATATACTGAAAAAAATGGGTCAGGTATTACATCATTTTATAACTATAATATAAATGCAGTAAATACTCATTAGAAGACATTTGACATATCAAAAAGATCTTTGATAGTCAAATGACACAATATGTCACATATAATAATAATAAATATCTCATGGTCTTATAATCGATTTTAAATTTACAAAATGGCGCGCGCTTGCGCGCTTCCCCGACTTCCTGTCACACTGTTACACCTACTTCCGTCACATTTCACGAAACCACTCCCACAAATTGTATATATAGAAGGCGAGCGGAAAGATGTTACCCATCAATAAGCATACATTCTGGACTTAATACCGAATGGCGTTCTTTACCATTTGACCTAGCCCTTAGGCTAGGCAAAAAGATTTGTAAGCGATGCGACAATGAACGTAAGTAGCAAATGTACCTACTGATGTTTGAGATCTATAAGCTTTCTTCATTTGTTTAACGGTTTCTTTTTTTTATAAAAACAAAAGAAATATCGAACACAGCATTCGAAAACTCATCATTGGCTATTCTTCTACTACAGTTTGATTGGAACCACTATTGCATTCCAAATTTGATTTTCCGATCTCCGATAGTTCAGCCGTTGCAGCATATTCGAGAGTAGTAATTACACGTCACAATCTGTCGGCCTTCCTAGTAATTACTCGTTGGCACTGCTTCAGATATTGCATTTGATGGCTATTGTGGACGTATGAAAGTATTCAAAAGATACTTGATTAGATAGAGCAAATTATTGACTTTACTTTTTGGTAGAGACATGCATAATGATGGTTATTAGTTGTGAGTACGGATATCATCACCAATTGGACTTATCAAACGTCAATTAATAAGTAAAACAAAATTGTACAGCCTTTACTTAATTTGTTCGTACTACATCACCACTCGTATATCTTTTCGTATAACATCGAGTATGTTTAGTCAAATACGGAAAGAAAATCTTTGACAAATGACAATGTAAAAATACACACCGCACAAACTTTAATAAACACAAGTTTAGAATAACAATATTTAAACAAATCAAATGCCAATTCAAAAGTTTGTGACATGAAATTTTTAAATATCGGTTTACTAACCATAAATTAACCTAAACGATGTTTGCTAAAACATCAGTGATCCCAAAGTGACACCGAAAACACTCCCCCAAAAAGGAGGTCCGAACAAAATAGTTCTACACTGTCTCCCAAAACAATTTGCGGAGCGACATTATCATTTTGCTACCAAAAGAAAAAAAAATAAACGCGCAGAATGGAGTGTTCTCGAGCCCCCGTCAACTTGAGCCGACATGTCTTAACTCGTGGTTACACTGAGTGTGCGAGTCTGTTTCCCGTCTCACTTGTGACCTCGCTGGTAACGCAGGAATTCTTATGAGTGGTGCTTGAACCGACTTTCGTTTAGTAGCTCGAAAAAGTTATGTTGTATGCTCGAAAGCAGTTCCTATGTGTACAGTCCTTTGACACTTTAAATGCCATTTGACCGACAAACAATTTTATTGTGACTATTGTGGCCCGGCGGCAGTCAACCTGTTAACGCGTATAGCAGGTCGAAAAGTCAGTCTAAGCTATTTTTATTTCTTCTGTCGATATCCATGTCCTACCTTACAACATAAGCTCTTTAGTAATACCTGTAAAGAAAAATAACAGCAACAGGTTGTATGGACCGTTGGAAATATTTTGTTAGTAGAAAGGAATGCTTCCTATAGTAAAAAAATTGAAAAATTTGTATGTAGATCTTGTTCCAATATGTCGCTATTACATCAATGTTTGTAGCATTGTTGTGTTCCGACAGCTAGAGATAAGATAGCCAGTTAATGTATCAGTAGAAGAGGATTTCTATTGAAGTGCGCTTCCGCCTTCGGCCTTATCACTCAACCCTGCCGTTCCGATCCGGACCCCCTGGACAATCTAGTAGGGAAATGGGACACGCTTGCGTAATGCTACTCTCTCTAGAAAACCTCAGACGGTGTTTTGATCAGACACCCATGCCACCCCGAAAAAAGACCGGTGAAGCCGGAAAGGCAGCCTGAGAACATCGGATTACCTACGCCATTTCGAAACACATTTTATCGAATGTTGTTTCATCGATGACGATTAATCGATCTTTCAATTACGCAAAGCTTTAATTGAGCTAATTTTGTTTCAGCGATGGGATCTTTTGGCATACGGATGCTATGAGAACCGAGTGTTTTGACATTCTGATGCGATGAGAAACGTGTATTTTGTCCTACGTTCATTTTAAGAAACTTTTATTTTGAAACTGATGTTTTGGGAACGGGTGTTTTGGGAAACGGACAGAACGTTCCGAAAGGCTAGTTCATTTAATCGACGGATTCTTAAACCAATGCTTCTAGAACATCAGCAAACTTCTCCAAAAAAAAAACTCAACATCAGATGAAATGAAGACCAAGTTCATACCAGTGAGTAATGAAAAAAAAAACATGACTCTTCTACTAATTACGAATGGCCTACTAAGTTATTTCAATGACCGGGATCACACATTTTCCTTATAGTCTAAATGTGAAAATCAGGCCACTAAGACACGATTGCAGATGTTTTAGCAGAATCGACGCTGCTACAGCTACAAGGTAAGGCTTTCAATGCCGGTATTTCGGAATTCCCTAATACCATAATCACGGATTTATATTGGTAATTTTAAATACCAGTATTAGATCTCAGTACAATACAATACCGTGACCGCAGTATGTCAAGAAATCAATTTTATATAACGAGTATATAAAGCCGCGATTTGTCCTAATATATGTAGATGGTAGAGCTTGCACCCGGTTCTACCCGACTCTCTGTAATACCGTGAACACAGTATGATGAGGTCAACTTAGATGGCGTGCTCATCTAATCTAATCAGTCATCCCCTCAATGTTGAGGATCGTGACCATCGCGTCTGGTGGTGGAGACAAGCGCTCTCCATCTGGCCCTGTCACCCGCGATGTGGATGGACTCGCTGCTTTCGTGTGGTCTTTTTGATGACGTCAGCCTATTCAGCAGGCTGATTTACCCAATTTTTGCAGGACGTAAATATACGTGCACAGTGAGGGCAATTGGTGTAGTTGTAGTGTATATTAGTAGGCGGGCGGCTCTTGAGTTCGTCACGCTTTGCATCATGGTCACGCCTCCTATCCTCCTCAAAGATACCTACACGTGAATCTGTACACGTCGTCGCCATTTGGGGCGGTCAGCAGCCAATGATTCCCAACAAGAGGGCTCTATGTTGCAATTTTTCATATGCCTCTTCTAAACATCTTTGTACCTAAGGTACTGGCAACCGCATTTTCGCTTATATCAAGAAATCAATATAATATAACGTGTATATATAGTCGCGATATATCATAGTATAAGTAGGTACCTAGTAGAGCTTGCACCTGGTTTTTGTCTAAAAAAACGGTTTCCAAATCATGATACCCGGTTTTTTTTTAATCAGAATGAACACTCTATACAACTTCTGCTGAGGCACTACGTACACTTAACACATTAGCGTAATTTGGCGCATTTTTATTAATTAATCATCTACAGTATAATAGTGTCGAATAAATTTCTTTTCGCCTTCTTTTCCCATTCAAAAAGGAAATGTTTCACTATTAATCACACTTTAGTGTGTTATTCTAACCGACACCCAATATTGTCAGCCTATATTTTAGATGCTCTTTTCTTCCACCTTAATATTTTCGGTCATAAACTGCAATTCATCTCGAAAGGACAAATATTAAACCGTAGGTATTGTGTGGCCGGCTGACTACGTAACGGAGCGATCGGTTGTTGTTGCTTTCAAAGAAGAGGAATCAAAAACAATAATAAACACACTAATATTATAAATGCAAAAGTTTGTGTGTATATTTGTTGCTTTTTCACGCTGCAACGGATGGATAGATGGATTTGGATAAAATTCGGCATACAGATAGTTTATAACCTAGATTATAACATAGGATACTTTTTATCCCGATATTCCCACGGGAACGGGAACCACGCGGGTGAAACCACGAGCGGCCGCTAGTAAAGTATATTTTGAAGTTTTATGTTATTCTTGCACTCATCACACTCTCAAGTAATAGAAGCAGTTAGCAAAACAATTGGTAAACGCCATGTTTTTAGTATTTAGTTTTTTAACATTTGGTAAAGCAAAGATTATGATGATAATCAGTTCAGTTTAGTTCAGATATTCAGTTCAGCAGCACGTAATTCTTGTTTTGCATATCATTTATTTAATACTTATACTTTTAAATGAAACAACTTTTACGGATCTACTCGCATTTATTTAATACATTAGTTATTACAAGATATCGGATTATATGCATTTTCATGTTTGCTTTATATCGTTATTTCTATAGCGTTATTGCATATTTTGGTACATTTCATTGACAGTGCTTATTTCAGTAGTTATACGTGTTAGGCGTGTTGTATTAGGCGTCGACTCGTCCGCCTCGCACACACTCAGCGAGCGCCAACTAGTAAGTTCGGACTCAATGCGCTTGCCACAAAATATTGTGGCAAGCGCATTGAGTCCGATCTACTGACTGGCTTGCAGTGGTCGGCGCTCGCTAGGCGTTTTGGCGGGAAGCGGCGGCGTGCGGGCGGGGAAGCGGCGTACAGCACTCGCTGCTTCACTCACGCGCCTAACGCTAACGCAAATAACTGAATTCAGTTATTTGTGTCTCGCTGTATTTGTTTATCTACGAAAATCTTATTTTTGTTGAAATAATGCCGCCACTTAAAAAAATACCCAAACTTGAATGGAATCTTGGATAAAAAACTACCCAGGCCCAACTTATATTAATAATTATGTTTATCATATAAATATAATGTGAAAATAAACGTAAATTCTTATAATAAATGGTTTTTTGATTTTGCAAATTTTGTCCTTTTTAGTTCATATTTGCATGCATATTTCGGCATTTTGATAGTGCATAATAATCTGATGTCTAGTTATTACATTAAACCTCTAATTATTGAATCATAGTTTATTATTATTATAACTACATATTTTATTTTTCATTAGATATTTCTTAAAATAAAATATCTCTAAATTTTACTCTCTCCATTCAAACATAGAAAATACTCTAGGGTAATAATGATCGACCATCTGGCATAATGCATTATTTAACCCGTTTGCTGTCTCATCGAGCTGAGGAGCTCGATGGCGCAGTGGTTAACACGCCCGGTCTGCGAGTTCTGAGGTTAAGCAGCTTTCGTAAAGGCCGGTCACCGGATGGGTGACCAAAAATAATCATCTCGAGTTCCTCCGTCCTAAGGAAGGCACGTAAAGATGTTGGTCCCGGCTGCATTAGCAGTCGTTATCAACCACCAATCCGCACTGGGCCCGCGTGGTGGTTTATGACCCGTTTTCCTATCTATCCACAGGGAAGGCTCGTGCCCCAGCAGTGAGGACATAAAATGAGCTGGTGATGGTGGTGATGATGATGATGGGCTGTCTCACAGACCGCAGTGCTACATTACAATTGATTAAACCACTGTTATTTTTTTTGGAAATTGAACCTGTTAAAATAGGAAACCAGTTATCAGTCGCGCGACGATTTCGCGACAACTTTCGTTACATGATAAGTACTTGGGAGTATATCGCCAGGCGGTGGCTTGGCCGGTAGCCAGAACAGCCCGAATAGAACAACCGTATATCAACGAAGAATTCTAAAGGCACCAAGGTGGAAAGAATGATTTAGAAGAGTTAGGCGGACTTCGGACGGTGCCGGTGTAGTTAGAATTCAAATGCAAACTGTTGATTTAACACTAGGAGTCGAGTCTTTACACCTCACCTCCGTAATTGGGTCAACTAACTGCTTGTATGTGACTTCTCTTTATCTTACGGATAAGCATAGTGCTTTTATCTCACCTGAAGTCAAGTAATGCTAAGGCCAATGGTGGCAGCGCACTTCACCCGGTATTCTTAACTACTGTCAACTACTGAGACACTCAAAATTCAAAATTCAAAATCATTTATTCAGTTTAGGCTACAAGTAGCTCTTGTGAATGTCACTATGCCATTGGTTCGTAAGTAAAAGAACTGAGAAGAACCGGCAAGAAACTCAGCAAGTGTCCAGCTCTTTTCTCCCTTACAGCGTCAAAAATATTGGAAAACGTCCTATCATACACTTTCCATTACAAATGAAAACAAAAAATATAGAAGACAACCACAACATGTAAAAAATAAAAAAAATCTAAGTTAACAAATTTACATCAGGTAAAAGTTTCAATTTCCACAATGTCATACAGTACTGGGTATATTATGTAGCTGCTGGAATACTACAATGCTACAGATATTGATGTAATGGCGACATATTTAGATAAGATGGTGGTGGCTAGCCAGGCGGACAAACAGGCCCTACCAACAAAACCGAGTATACAAAATATGTACCCCCACTGGGAATCGAACCCGGGACCTCTGAATCTGATACTAGTGGTCTCAACCACTAGACCACAGAGGCGGTTTAAACTTTGAAGTCGTTCTATTAAATAATAGTATTGTATAATTGTATTGTGTATGCGAAATGTCTTAGGTTCGCGTCCCAGCGGGGGTATGCTAGTTTTCCTCTCTATAAATACATTGTTTGCAAAAACATAAAAAACATTACAAATAAATGTTTGTTGTTGTTGTCTTAACGATATATTTACAGGGAACACAAACAGACCAACACGATCAAAAGTTCGATATACCGACAATCATGAAACATCATCGTTACCATAACCCTAATACCAAGAGTGACGTAACGTCCCACCGACGACGCCATATTTCGGCAACTTCTATATTTCTTATTAAAGAACTCATCCGGGTCGGGTTAGCAACTGCCGAAGTTATTAGATTCACGCTCGGATAAATACGGAACCCCATCACATGTCCCTGTCTTGATATTAGCAACGGTACCCAAACAACTTACTTCATTCAACTTCCTTAACTTCATTCCAACTAGATAACGATTTTGGGGGTCCTCAGCTCATATGCGGAATCGGAACGTTTACCAATTCAATTGCACTTTAAGTAAGGTGGTAGAGATAATACTAGATTTTCCGTGTCATTGACTTTAGAAATCGTTATGTAACTTTACATGATAATATAATGAGCGGTTAAAGGATACTGCTCAAAACCCAAGTGGATCAGGGCTTAAGGACATAATTTTTGTCGTTTGAAATAATAAAAATCGAAACCCTGGTTGACAGCGGATAAACAAAGAGTCTAGCGTGACCTATACTTTCCAATATACTAAGGGGCACACAAATTGGGTGTAGAAAGAAAGGAGAACCGGAGGAGAAAGGAGTTGCGTGGAGAAAGAAATGCAAAGGTCAGACTATCGTTGAATGTCCATAAAGAAGTTCTTTGGTCACAATGTCTAAATCGAAAATTGCTAGTTCAGGGTAGAGAGAATGTAAATCCAGTTGGACGCTGACCCAGTTCACAATGGGTCAGTGTTCTGGCAATGTTACCAAACACAAGAACTGGAAAAGTATTTCAAGATCTGTGACCCTTGCTAAGCCACGTGTGAACGATAGGGATACTATGAATACCATTTACATATACCAGTTGTATTAGTATAGGTCGTTTTTTTTTAAACACTTGACTTTCATCTCTTAGGTGGTGATAAAGCCAATGAGGGAAGTGCACTCTACCCTACTACTACTGAGGCTCTGGCTATTTCATATTGTCGGAACAAAACTGTCGAAAACCAACATCACCATTCTAACAAGGTGCAAAACCAATAGCTTCCCAGATGTAAAAACAAAACAACTATGATGAAGGTTCAAAGCAAAACCAAGTTTGTCGGCTTTTACTTTTCGCTCAAAACTTTCGCGGTCATCCAGGTAGGCATGAAATACGACATTCATTTCTTTCTCGTTCCAATGAACGCCACAAAAACAAAGACAAGAAAAAAGTTTCCGCGTAAGGAAACGACATGAGGGAAATGGCGGCGCTGCGTGTTGATATGTTGTTTTCCCGAGAACTTTTGCGTAATTTTTTTGCGGTAAATCGCTATGACACGACTGGATAACAAAACAGTAAAAACAAAATGGCGACGTGGCTACTGAACTTTGTCTGATATCCGTGACATCGCACTGGCCTGTTTAATACAAGAGATGAATTCTGGAGTGCCAATGTACCGTTATTGTGCTACTTTGTACAACTTTATAGTCCGATATGACGCTGTTCTGCATACGAGGTCATAACAAAAATGAAATAGCCTTTGGAGGAAAATTTTATAGTCACATACAAAAGTTTTCGCGGGGAAAATTGCTTCTATAATAACCTTCAAGCTAATTTCAGACGATACGATAGCACCTGTAACAAAAGACTTTCAGTCAATTGAAACAAAGTTATTGTGTAACAAAAAGATATGGTTTTTTTTAAGTTTACGCTACTACTACAAAAGACTCCACTGCTGGACAAAGGCCTCCCCAAAGGATCTCCACAACGACCGCTTTTGAGTACAAAAGCGAGTTTTGAGTAGCAGTAGCTGACGCTACTCATTAAGTTCATCATCATCATCAGCTCATTTTATGTCCCCACTGCTGGGGCACGAGCCTTCCTTATGGATGGATAAGGATAGCGGGCCATCAACCACCACGCGGGCCTAGTGCGGATTGGTGGTTGTTAACGACTGCTAATGCTGCCGCGACCATCAAGGGCTTTACATGTCTTCCTAAGCACGGAGGAGCTCGAGATGATACATTTTTGGTCACCTATCCGATGCCTCGCCTTTGCGAAAGTTGCTTAACCTTAGCAACCGCAGACCGTGCGCGTAAACCACTGCGCCATCGAGCTCCTCACTCATTGAGTTGAAACACTTTTCGAATCTATACACATCTATTACTCTAGCGACTGTTCACGACTTCAAAATCTCGAGATCTTGAGAATTTCGGTAAACCCTGTCATGGATATTGTCTTTAATAAAAGGGGCTCGCCTGAAAGTTTTCAGCTTTCTAGGACCAAGAGCTTAGACTGATGAGTCAGTCAATGAGTGAGTTAGGACATTTCTTTGAAATCTTTATCTATATGAATACAAATCAATTGCCACAAATGTATGTCACAATCGACCGGTTTGGCTGATTTATTTTTTGTTGTGTTCGTAATTGCCGTTGACAATAATTGATTTAAAAAATAAGGTTTTCATATACGCCTGAACTTTTTCAAAACGCCTGAACCGATTTGGATATATTTTTTTTGTGTATGTTCGGTTAGGTCTCTGGATGGTTTCGATTCACAATTGGACCTGGTAGGTGGCGCTGCAGTAGGGGTCTATCATGTGGTGTTCTCAAGCCGACGAAGTCGCGGGTGAGCCACTAGAAGGTATATTATTAATTCAAATTATAAAAAATGGCATAATGACCTAACTTAAAGTGAATAAATGATTTAGAGTTTTGAGGTATTCCTCGAAACGCAACGTTTCGAATACCTCAAAACTCATTTTCAAGCGCACCTATTTGAAGCGCAACTAAACTGTGAATTCAGAATGCCGTTAATCATTTCGAAATCTCTAACCAAGATTGCAAGATAACTCAAATTAACTTTGAATTAACTGGGAATTATGAAGACGCTCACTAAAACATAATTGCATTTATTTATAATTTTGAATATTCACATATAACCATTACTTGTATTATTGTAAAATTAAATTTTAATCATGTTAATTCATAATCATTAGACTCGAACTAATGTCTTGATTGCTTTCTGCTGAGCTGCAAAGCCCTAACATTAAACAGACTGCCAGATGTGCATTTAATGAGATCATTTATTAACATTAAATATGACAGTTAGTAGCATAAGTTATTGTGACTTTCGTTTATTTTCATGTAATTAAAGCTGCTTTGATAGGTATTTAATGCAAGTATAGCTATATTAGATTGATATGTATGAGTATATCGAGTAACGTATTGAAATAAAAATATTTAATTTTGTGGACACTTTAATATCATATTACCTTAATTAATTAACAATCATTCATAAGCAAATTGTCTAAGTTATGAGTAAGTGTTTCGGATTTTCGATGCATAGCCCGGAGTATTGATCACCAACTCGCATTTGGCAAGTGTGGTGATTGGAGGAAAGGGTTTGGTTTAATTTGTTATAACAAGCTCGAGCCGCTTGTTTTAAACCATAAAGTGATTTTTTCAACAAGCAGACATTTTGTTCTTCGCCTCGCTTTATAAAGCCTGAGGTTGTTGCATGTAGACTTCTTCTTCTAGATCACCAGTTAGGAACGCTGTATCTATGTCTAAGTGTAGCATTTTCTAATCCATTGCTGCCGCTAAAGCAATAAGTGTGCGCAGAGATGAATTTCAAACAACTAGTGAAAAAGTTTCGTAGTAATCAACGCCTGAAACTTAGCTAAAGCCTTTAGCAACAAGCCTTGCTTTGTACTTCACCATTTTGCCTTCGGCATCCTTTTTTATTTTATATACCCATTTACATGGTATAACCTTCTTGTTGGGTTTTTCAATTAACGTCCGAGTCTTGTTTTTAGTCAAGTAGTTAAACTAATCTTGGATAGCAGACTGCCAGTTTGCATTATCTTCTGTTTTGACAGCTTCAGCAAAGCTTTGGGGCTCATCAGGTTCACTAGTAATAGCAGCATTACAATCAAAATTATTTTGATTTCTCTTATATAACCTACTTCGAAGTGGATACCGTTCTTCAGGCTCTTCCACAGTCTGTTCGGTTACATCTTCTTCATCTGAAGCATCTTCGGCGCTATGAAATTCTGAAGTATTGTAAACTTGATCTATTGCTACAAAGTCATTAGCTTCTAGCCTTTACCCACCAATAGAAGCGATGACTTGATTTTAAAGATGGAGTCTTTTGCCCAGCAGTGGAACAGTACAAGCTATTTACTTTACTATAAGTAAGTTGTCTATAATAAAAAGTACACAGTCTAAAACGTTTCAAAGAATTAGACCGTCTGGCATGATTTGACTCGGGAAAGAGACAAGTGGAAGTACTTTGGCAAGACCTTTGCCCAACAGTGGGATAGCATAGGCTACGGAAAAAAACACACAAAAGGGCTTTTACTTATCTTTTCTGTAAACTTTTAACTTTACAGTGTAATTAATTTATTACTATTAACATTAATTTTGTTAGAAACTACCAGATGCAGTATTAATTTCAGACCACCTAAATAACCTAACCAACCTTACTTTGCCTGCTTGCACCATATTATGGGACGGTGTCTAGCATGGCAAGTGCCATTAAGGTATCGGAGTAATAGTCTTGGAGAACGCCCAAGATACTATATCTTTGGTAAACACTGATTATTTGCGATGCGGTGTATTCGATATTTTGTTATAAGATATTGGAGTGTAGAGGTAACATGGAATGCTAGGGCGCTGATTGGAAATAACGTGCCGTTACGAGGCATATTTTGAACGGAATGTCGGGTAAATATGCCGTATTATTATTGTCACTAACACAAGTTGATATTAGTTTACGTTAATTAACTGTATTTATAATTATCATCTCGAGCTCTGCCGTGTTTCGGGAGGCACGTAAAGCCGTTGGTCCCGGCTGCATTAGCAGTCATTAACAACCACCAATCCGCGCTGGACCCGCGTGGTGCTTTATGACCAGTATCTCCCTGTAGTATTTCTATCTTTAGGGAAGGCTTAGGCCCCAACCGTGACGACATACACTGAGCTAGTAATGATATTTATTAAAAAAACTAGCTGACCGGCGGACTCGTAACGCTTTGACAGACAAAACAAACAAATTATTCGTTCGTTTAAGAACACCCGTATCCCATGATGGACCCCTATAGCAGCGCCTACCGGGTCCAATTGTAAATCTTAATCATTTTCAAATCCAATTGAACACACACAAAAAATGTCATCTAAATCGGTCCAGCCGTTTAGGAGTTCAATAACATACACACGCAGAGAAGATTTGTATTTTTACTAGTGGCCCCGGCGAACTTCGTACCGCTTTGACAGTTTCCATCAAGTGATTAAGTTCTCTTTGGTTTCCATGACAACAAAACAAACTCATTTTGTATTGTAAAATTAAATTGTCGATTTTAGTATATTTATAGTGTGATTCCCGTGGTAATACCAGGATAAAAACTATCCTATGTGTTAATCCAGGTTATAAACTATCTATATGCTGAATTTCATCCAAATCTATCCATCCGTTGCAGCGTGAAGAAGGAACAAATATACAGACATGCAAACACACAAACTTTCGCATTTATAATATTAGTGTGATTAGATAGATAGATAGATAATACTTTTATTGCAACACTATAAAACATAATCATCAACAAAAAAAATTGAATAATTTACAAAGTTACAATTTGGCGGTCTTATCGCTTTTAAGCGATTTCTTCCAGACAACCAGTCGGATGGAGAGAGATTATAGTGTGATAAAGATAATACTCGTACTTTTTAACAACTTCAGTGACTACTTTTTATTGCTACACGTTTTTCTAAAATAGCTCACAAACAAAAATCAATTAGAACCTCTTTAGCTAACTTTTTATCTTACAAGTATCTAACTCTGTCGCAATAACAACTGACAGACGCACACGCAATAACAGCTGGCAGCAGTGACACAGTTTAAGTATACTACCACAATTGCCAACGTAAATCACATAAGATTTAGTATTGAAAAAAACGTGTATTGTTATTAGAATAAGAGAATAACTTGTACCACTTGGAATGATGAATAAAATATATTATTATTATTATTATTTTCCACGCCCTACCCCAGGAACCCTAACAGAAGCCATACGCCAATGAATATTGGCCGCGATAGTTCCTGAAGATCGTAATTTCCGAGCCGTCAATTCCATGCTCCGGACGGCCACTAGAAACTAATCTCCACATTAAGGATAGCTGTCCCGCTTTTTTTAACTACGAGCGAAAAGGTGAGCTATAGTTTTGTCGCATATGACTTCACCCGATAGAAACACAGATGGGTATGGTTTTGACGGCTACTGGAACGGATCTGGAATATGAAAGGAGTTTTTGTATAAAATATGGACTATTTTTCGACAAGTTAAAGTTTTTTTGTTTATGTCTCGGTAGCTCAGTTAAATTGGAAAAGCTGTCGTCTGTATTGTGAATGGTCGTAAGAGGTTCGAGTCTCTGTCGTCTTTTTTCATTTTTTTTATGAATAACCACATATAAACAAAACCACACTAGTACTTACCGTTAGCATGGACTAATATACAACGTGTAATTATTACTTTTGATAAAAATATACAACAAATAAATTTTATCGCACTAAAACGAAATCGGGTGCCTCCACCACGGGGGCGTCACACACCGGGGGCCTAACCCACGAACCCGTAACGGAAAGGTTTAGTAAAATTAAAAAAACCCAAAGTGTATCCGATCTAGGTTTTGTATGTGTTGTTACTTAGACATAAGTATTCACTTTAATTTGTCGTGCAATTGTAAATTTTATATATAAATTAGTGAAGTCTTGCACGTCAGGCGCGTATAAGAAAGCAGCAGTGGTTATAAATGTAAGTACATAATGGTTGCTAAACTACTAGGGCTGTGACTTGTTTATTTTGATGTGACGTCACAATAGAAATATTTAATTAAAAATTGCATAACAAATGAAAGTTAGTAATTATGTCTTAGTAACAACTCTACATACAAAATCTAGGCCGGATACACATTGGAACTTTTAATTATTACTACACTTTTCTGTTACATGTATTATTAGTCCATGTCTTAGAGTAGTAGATGAACCGCTATTATTACATCTGAAGGTCGTTTGAATAAAGAAGATTCAAAATTTTAACTTCGAATAAAAAAAAAATCTACAGAAACATGTTTATACAAATATAGCTAATTACGCAAGTTTAAGCTTATACTTAAATCAAAGAACTAGGTGTGGCCTGTCTAACCAAACATGTAGTCTGTTATTATTAATGTCAATCAAACCAAATTAACGAACCTAGATCAAACAAAACCTCCGAACAGCAGTCACATATAACAAGTATGTACCGACATCCACATATCGTACGTTACGTTTACCACTTTTCATCGCTCTTATCAGTTCACGGTAAGCTTCATTTTCCTTGTTTCGCTATCACCTATCATATTGTGTCTATTGTACTTGCGATCAAAATTAGAATCTCAAACGTTTAATTGGATAGATTACGAAGGGCTTCTGGGTCACGGGAGCCTTCATGTAATGTAGTCGTTACATATTATCCTAGAATTATTTCGCAGAAGAAGTCTTTATCGACAGTCTGTAAAGGTCACATAGGGTAACCGGGCTATAATCCACAACGATGGCGCAATGCGGGTTTGTATTAAACTGAAGATTTTGTTACAGGTAGAAATGTATAGGTAAAATTCATCATCTGCCGAATAGTCTACTGCTGCTCTTAATACAATGTAATAAGAGTCAAAACTATTCCTCGTGAGTATTAATATTTTGACAAAAGATTATTAAAATTGATATTATGTTGTAAAAATAAAATAAAGGAAAAATTTTACCAAAACAGTATATTTAATGTCTTCAATATACCTTCACAAAAAATGCTTTCTATCCAGCTTTAAGATTATGCAATAGGGACGAAAAAGAAACCACTTCAACAAGTGTAGGTAGGTCACTTAGACTAACTATTCTTACTTAGATGAGACTTAAACGGATTTTAAATATCACAATGCAATGATTCATGTTAAATTTAAAAATAGAAATTTCTTAATTTTCAATTCAACCGTTAAATAAAGTGAACCTTATCTATTGTGAATTATGATGCTAGTTTGAATGTGTCGTGTGAAGTGACTTGTTTCCTACTTCGTTAAGTTGCTATTATTGCAACTAATCGTTCGCCAAGGTCATGGCCAACCCCAGCAAGCGCGGGGACCGCATCCTCACCGCTGCGACAAGACACAACAACAAATAGTTGCCTATCGCTTCAACCTTCGTGCGAGTGTGCATCGAACCCTCAATGCAACGAAAAATGAGTCACCACTGAGCCGCCTGTCCCGATGCCATTGACGACGCGACGTTCGATATATGGAATGCAATCGTTGCGCTCAGAAATATTATTACCTATGCATTAATATCAAGGAGGATGACTTGGGCAAAATTACTACTGAATGTAAAAAAAAGTGGCTATGTCCCATTTCCTAACAAAACAGTCGATGAGTGATAATTCCAACAACCCAGTACGACCTTCTACGCCTCTTGGTATGGCAGACCTGACATTTAATGTCACTCGCCGCAAAATGTATGGAAGAACAGATAGCGACCCGAACCTAAGTTTTTCTTGTAGCATGGATGTAAATATGAACAACATTCGTGAAATCATACGCGAGGAGATGCGAGGCGCGATGAAAGGAATTTTGAGTGAATGCATTCTGAATTTTAACAAAAATATGAAGAAGCAACTTGCTAACATTTCTACTCAAATAAACGACTTTAAGGATTCCCTTTCATCTCTCAATGAACGCTACGACAACTTCAATGCAGACATAGTAGCCACTAACACAGAATTAAAATCATTAAGACAGGAAAACGAGTTAATTAGCTCTGAACTTCACTCATTATAGGCTCGCTTTAACCAATTAAAAGCGTAAAGCGGAAAATTTAATAAATATAGTAAAACAAGTGGGGAAAGTTATTAAATGTAACGTAGAAGAAATATATAGGGATATTTTATATTGTTCTCGTATTGCGAAACTTCAGCCTAATAACCCTCGCCTACGGTCAATCCTAGTTAAATACAGCACGCCACGTATGAGGGATTGTTTTTTGGCAGCTGCTATACAATTCAATAAAGACAATGCAGACAACAAGCTGAATACAAGCCACTTAGAAATATTATCTACCAAAGCAAGCCCTGTCTACATCAGTGAGAACTTGTCACCAGAAAACAAACCGCTTCATGCCGCTACACGCAGCCGTGCTAAAGCTTGGCTATACGTATGTATGGGTGCGAGGCGGGCGCATTTATGTTCACAAAACCGAAACATCCCAATCCATTTTTGTACGCAACAAGGAAGTATTAGATAAGCTAGAGTAGTCTTTTTATATAGAGTTTTTATTTATAGTACCAACCTATTTTTATAAGATAAAGTTTTGAATTATTATTGTAATTTTTAGTATTTAAAAATGTCTCTCAATAGTAAAATCAACATTTACTACCAGAATGTCAGAGGTTTACGCACTAAGACAAGTAAGTTAGTTCTAAATACCTCTTTCTCCGAGTATGATATCATATAAATAAGTGAGACTTGGCTTAACAGTAGCTTGAAAGACTCAGGGCTATTTAGTGACAAATATAATGTTTTAGACGTGATCATGAAACAAGTACGTTTTATAGAACAAAAGGTGGAGGTGGAGTTCTGATTGCCGTCTCAAAACATATCAATTCCATAAGAATGACAAATTACGAAAGCAATTGCGAGGATCTATGGCTGGAAATAAACATTAAAATAAAAGGTAAGTCTGAGAAGTTATTATTGTGTGCTATTTATCTGCCTCCGCCTACACCTACCCACATTTTAGAACATTTCTTTGACAATGCGAATTCAGTGGCGAGCAAATATAAACATGTTCTAATGGTGATTTTAATCAACCTGACATAACGTGAAGTGGTAAGCACGGTAATCCACTTAAACCAAACACATTTGCTGCTGCTAAAACAACTATATATAAAAAATTACTGCAAAGAGAAAAAACTGAAAAGAAAAAAAATGCTCTACGATCGCAGAATTCAATTTGAGCAATGTTGAATGCAACGTGAAATATTTCTAAATACATTGAATAGTGATAGTTGTCGCAGGCGGGGGTAATCATCAACCAAAGAGACTGCGGATTTAATTGAGCTAGCCACGGCCGCTTGGTTGATGATTGTCCCTGTCTGCGACAACCGTCAATATTCAATTTACCTATTACGACGTAAACAGGCATCCGGAGAATAGACACAGGTAAATAGACGTTCGGGGAATAGACATTCAAGGAACATTTGAGGAACATTTGAGGAATGGACTTTCAGACAATAGACTTTCGAAAACTGGACATTTAGGGAATTGGACCTTGGTGACCAAACCGACTAAGAGGCCGCAATGTCTTCACTGCTTACACGTGCCCGTAGTTTAGTTTAGGCCGCTCTTAAAAATATTACAATTTTTGTGTCAGGAAAGTAAAAAAAAAACTAGCCTAATTTTTTTTTAAATGCTAGGACCTTATTTCTCTGATATAATTAGATGTTTTGTCAAAATATTTGCAGTTGATAAAATGTGACCTTATAATAGTATAATAAAAACGTCAGCTTTACAATTATAGTGCATGTATGTATATAATGCGGTAAATAAATAATGTTTCTATCATCATCATCAGCTCATAAAGTCCCCACTGCTGGAGCACGAGCCTTCCCTATGGATGGATAGGGAGATCGGGCCATAAACCACCACGCGGGCCCAGTGCGGATTGGTGGTTGTTAATGACTGCTAATGCAGCCGGGACCAACGGCTTTACGTGCCTTCCGAAGCACGGAGGAGGTCGAGATGACAAATTTTTGGTCACCCATCCGATGACCGGCCTTTGTCAAAGTTAAATTGCGAAAGTTAAATGTTTCTATGGCTGCACGTAAGTCGCAGCCGTATCGTTAAACTAATGAAAGAGTTCAAAATATGAACAGCGTTTTGTGAAAATAAAAAACAAAGTGATCAACATACAAATAACCACAGACCCAACGAGAGAGCGTGTTTTATATTGGCCGTTGACAATGGTCCAATTTGTGTGAAGTATTTTTATATGGAAACTGAAGAGTTCAGTGGCGCCGCGCTCATGGGCTCTTTGCAACAATCGCAAATGTTAAGCTACCTTGAGCGTGGTCAGTACCAGGATGGAAAAAAAAAATGTCCTTCAATTTCCGAACTGTCAATTGCATGGCACGGACGGCCATTAGAAGCTTATCTACACGTTCAGGATTGCTGTCCCGATTTTTTTAACTCCCTGTCGAAGGCATATTCAGCCGTTGGCCCCGGTCGCTATTATAAGATCGCAGTCGTAAAAGAAAGTCATTTTCGAAACCCGACTGTTTTTTTATTCCCTACGGGTAAGAACTTGCCCTTCATCTCATCATGTCATCTCATTGTTGTAGATATGTTGTAAAATTTAAACTCTTTATTTTTATCTTTTATGTGTTATTTTTTCATGTTTGTCCTGTGTTTAAAAGTTGAAAAAATGTTTTATTATTATTATCTCATGTTAACTCACTTGACAGAAATCTTCAATTACCGAGGACTGGCTATATTATCTCTATCTAAATACAATAATGACACCACACACAATCAATCATTAAAAGATACAGTTAAATGTTTTATAGGTAAAAGCTGCCGATTAAATGAAGCGTCACATGAAATTGAACGAGTTTAAACTTGCTTTGATATAAATAATTGTTAAATTTTTAATTAAGCTTTATGACGGCCTCAGCATTGTTTTAAATGAGATAATACCGACAAGCGGTGTTTAATGAGTACGCGTACACTATTTATTGGAATAAATTACTTTGAATGTGTCTACTTCCGATTATTTCACAAATGAATGAAGCCGGCTGTTTTAAATCATTTTAACTCTGACTTTTGTTAAATGCTTGGTAAAAAAAAATGAATAGCCGATAAATTGTCCTTCTTACTGGCAAAGACCTCCATTTTTAAAATCCTGTCATCGCTACATTGATTGGTATTGGCTTTACCAACATGCTTGTCTAAGGCGGGTTGGTGATCACAAACCCGGGCTATGCATTGAAAAATATGAAATACACTTAACCCGACTTGAGGATCGAACCCAGGATCTTCGGATAGCCGGCTGAGCACTTTGCCGCTACAGCACCAAGGCATGTTGTTGGTTGTTGGTGGTCTTAAAATAATATATATCTATACTTTTATGAAATTCCTATACCTTTAAACTAAACCACAAAATAAGGAGAATGCAGGAGGTATGCTCGAGCGACGCACACATGCTCGAGCTTACCTTTTTACTGGTTCGAGATGGTCCGAGATTCCGTATCCGTGAGAACTGTCAATGTGTGCGTTGCTCGAGCTTACTTTCTTACTGGTTCGAGATGGTCCGAGATTCCGTATCCGTGAGATTTGTCAATGTGTGCGTTGCTCGAGCTTACCTTCTTAATGGTTTGAGATGATCCGAGATTGCGTATTCGTGAGAATTGTCAATGTGTGCGTTGCTCGAGCTTACCTTTTTACTGGTTCGAGATGGTCCGAGATTCCGTATCCGTGAGAACTGTCAATGTGTGCGTTGCTCGAGCTTACCTTCTTACTGGTTCGAGATGGTCCGAGATTCCGTATACGTGAGAAACTTCTCATGGACACGGCATCTCGGACCATCTAGAACCAGTCCGAACGCAGCCGTTGTTCAGCTCCTTATATTGTGACTTAGCGTTCATAGTTAGTTTTCTCCTTTTTTGTTTTTATTTTATTTATTGTTACGTTTAAAAATAATTTTTAATATTACATACATTGTGTATTAAAACCCCTATGTGTTTGTTTATACACATTGAAGTCACCGACGGTGACCAACATAGCCATTTTATTTATTTATTTACACCACCTTCAGCTAAAGCTACGCACAACGCACCGATATGCCCAGAAGCGAACGAGACGATTTTGCGTAAACATAACTTTTATGGTATCTTTATATCCTTTATGTTATAAATCATCGGAGAAAGAAATATATATAATATCTTATCTTAATACCAAGTCGACCATTAGATAGGTTGAGTGATAACCTCAGTACTAGTTTTATAGTAAAACCATACGACATACATCATAAAGTGTCACGTTTACATAGAATCCAATACCTCCTGAAAGGGTTCAAAAGGAGATAGACACAGTTTACTGGACCGATAAAGTTCTGTTGCCTTCATAATCAACGTTAGGATCCCATGAACCGGCGGCGAACACATTTTTTTCCAACTAACATACGAACGGTTATCCTTTGGAGTCGTGTAGGTGAATTGGTATAGTTGGGATAGAAAAGCAGACATTTTAGTTTTCAATTTACTGTAGTTAATACATTCGACATCCATACAAACTCGAAGTTAAAATCTTTTTAAACCATGCCCATGCTTAAGTTAAATACAGATATCTAGATGGTGAGTAGTAAACATTTAAAAGTTTTTCGATTTAAAATCCATAAATGGAAATATTTTAATCATATAAATGCAGTCGAACAAAAAAATTGTTATGTTTTCTAAAGGTAATTTCGAAAATATGTAAACGCCTTTGATCCTTTAAAATCATCTAAGCCTCTAAACTTTTAATACATTCAACAGCAAAGTCTTTAAGAATACCCAAATACCATTTTAAATTAAATTAAATAAAAACAACACCAGCGAACATTCAACCATTTACCCTATCATTATCTAAACATTACCATGAAGTATATGGAAAGCTGTTATTCAATTACCCATTTTTTAAGCCTTAAAGGAGGCTTCGTTTCCTAAATAATTTATGTAAGTCTTTATATATTTTTATAAAGAATTTGAATTTGAATTTTGGTGACATAAATTTCAAATGTTGCTTACACGATTGGGGCCATTTTGATGGATTATGGTCCGAACTCTTCGTGTGATTCTTTCTAACTATACCCTGATGGCCTGGGGATCTATTTTTGAATCGCACGTATGACATAGTGTAGTCGCATGCGCCTTAAGCCACACTCGTCTTCCAAGTCACATGACGCCGATTTTCCGTATTTTTGAATCGTTCGTTTCCGGTGATGCCAACATATTACGAAATGTTAGATGTTATCCGTTCAACGCAGAATTTAGAGAAAACCGGTAACAACCGAAATGAAAAAACACTGCTTAAATAACTATGGTGCACTAAATATTCCTCTAGATTCATTTTCAAGTTGTTTTCAAAGTAGTAGTAATTATGTTCCTCAGAACGAAAAGCTGTTTTGTTTGTATTTACTTATTTTGGCAGTTTCAAATTTTCAATGTCTCATTGAAAATTTGAAGAAAACAAACGAGTGACATGACATTGACACGACGCATTGATTTTGACGGTTATTCTATCAATCGCTTTGTGTCGCTCGACTGCAACGAGTGTGTGATGGCAGTCGATCGTTGCGGTCGAGCGATTCAAAAATATGGAAAGTCAAATGTCGAACGGAAATCAGTAGAAAGCGCAAGCGTTCGACTCGAAGCGAAGGAATCAAAAATGGAGCCCCTGAATCCATAGTAAGACGTTTTCACGTCGAGTATGATTGGTTATTTCAAGGCATTTCAATTATTAGTGAATGAATTTGGATTAGCAACAACACAATACCAACAATCGATTTCAGTAGGTTCCATTATTTGCGAAGCATTTGTCGTCATTCAGTCTAACGCTCAAGTGCAGAATGACGTCACTAGCACAACGTAGCCCGTGACGTCACGGAAATTGCGAACGAATAAATTTGTACCTGACACCGTGCAAATAGAATTTGACGTTTGTGCAGAGCAGAACGCCGATATTTTGTAGTGTGAAAGCGACACGCAATCCCGATTATGTAGGATATTGACAAGCTTTGTTGTGAAACTGATCCAGTGTTTGACGGGTGCGCTTACTTTATAATAAAATTCAAAATCATTTATTCAGTTTAGGCTACAAATAGCTCTTATGAACGTCATTGTGCCATCGGTTCGTAAGTCTATCTACTCTGGGCGGGAGATCTTGTACTGAGAAGAACCGGCAAGAAACTCAGCAAGTATCAAGCTCTTTTCTCCCTTACATTGTCATAAATATTGTAAAATGCCCTATCATAAAAGGACACTTTCCATCACAAATAAAAACACAAAATCAATCACAACATGTCAAAAAGAAACAAAAAAAAAAAAAAGAATTAAATATTTAAGTTTGCAAAAACATCATTTACCAGTTAAATTTTTTACAATGTCATACAGTACCTACTAGTAAAAGTCAAAACCTGTCTAATAGGTACATAGCTAGGATACTAAGTGGGTTTCGAAAATATTCAGAGATTATTCAGTTTGGTGACTTTTTTTGGTGACATGGACCTCCATGGAGCACAGGTGCTCACAAACTTTTTAAAGATATATCAATTAAATAAGCAGAGACCACCCGGGACCCCAGAGCTAGCAGCTACTAGAAATTGCATTAGATCGTTTTTAAGAGTTTAGTTTAAATAGTTGAATTTACTTTGTAACTATTCTATAAATAAATAAGTTTTGGTACAAAAGTTTGGTGACTTAAGTCTTGATTCGGTTACTGAGTTTGGTAACCCAACTAAGGTTCAATTCTAAAAAAAATTAAAACGGTCGCAACAATAACTTACATGTATTAATTGTAACAAGCTTTTTTTTTTAGTCAAGTGGCAGGTTTTTGCCCAACATTAGGAAAACATAGATTGTAAAAATCATAATTAGGTACTTTCACGTGATAGGTTAGAAATTTAAGACAATCACGAAGCGCAGCGTAGCGATTGTCTTGAATTTCGAGGTTATTTTTTTTTTATTAGACAACAGAAATCTAGTCTCGATAAAAAAAAATAATTATAATAATAATATATAGGTATAAAAAATAATTAAATAAATTCAATCTCTTTTCGTTACTTTATCTTGCGAAATTAATAACAGATTCTCTTTATTTAGAATACCTAGATAACTTAAAATGGTTAAGTCTTAGTAAGTTAATAGCTGATAACCTTTTAAGATCACCCTCATAGCTACCGCTAAGCAGTGTTTCACATTTCTGTATTCCGATTGGAGGACTAGTAAAACCAGTAAGCAATAGAAGCATTACAACTAGGACTTCGGGTCATCCACGCAAATGTTAATAGATGTAACGAAGCCACTTCACATCAGAATCTGTTGCCGTAACGAGCAGTGCAGTTGCAGCGGTGACGTCACGGAAATGGCCACCGAATAAATTTGTATTCAAGCTCTGCGCAAATGGAATATGGCGTTTGAGCCCCCAGCCCCGACTGACTTGTCCGGTGCGACGACGGATAAATGCAATGTCCACGTAAATGTATGACCGGAAATAACTCCAATGGAATCAGGCGTTACTTTGCGGAATCTACACATATTTAACGCCTCGGTGGCCGAATGACTAATCGCTCGGCTTGATACCGGAAGATCCTGGCTTCAATTTCTAGGTCGATCAAAGATTCCTTTGGACTTTTCCGATGTAGGAACCAGGATTGAGATTAAAAACCCGCATTTGATTAAGCCGGCTGATGGTTTCCAAGAATTAAAATTGAATTATTTTGCCTAGCAAGCTATATGTCGTGGGAAACTATGGCATACATAAATACAATTTAAATAAAATGTAGTGTTAATACTGACAACTTATCGCTAACAAAGTTCTGAGTTTAATTTTCAGGTCAGGCATAAATTTGTGGTCGCCAGCCTGCATTTAGTAAGCGTGGTTAAAGCCAATTAATTTTACATACTATAAGTTGATTTCAATGATGGAGTCCTGTACGCAGCAGTGGGACAGTATATAGGCTACAAAAATGCAATTTATTTCTTCTTCATTACATGTTTTTAAAATGGTTTGTTGATATTTTGGTTTTTGTGTCTAAATTGTGTTAGTGTGATGAGTAGGTAAGTCTTAATGCATCTTGAGACTACCTACGAGACATTGTACTACTACTGTTACTATTTCTCTTTTTCTCCCAATCACCATAGTAATAAAACAATAAATAAAATAAATTTAAATTAAAAATTATTAACAAAAATCTTACATTTCAAGTAAATAAGAAACAACCCCAGGTAAGTAATCGTGAAATACTCGTGTTGGGGTTACTTCGCTCCAACCCAATCAGTTGAAATTAAGTTAACCAAAAGAGAATCAAATCAAATTACATAAAATTAAATTAAATTAGGTAAGATAAAACTATAAAGTTAAATTACATTAAAAAAAATTACTTATGAAATTAAATTGTATCAGAAAAAATTACAAATAATAAAAATTAAATTACAATTAATAAAATCAAATACTATAAAATCAAATCAGATAACTAATATTGTTTTTATGTACATGAGCCAGCGCGCGTAGAATAGTATTGCGCGTACTCGCAACCTTAAACAACGAAGCTACAGCGATATTTTGTCGCGTCAGGCGACACTGCTCCGGTGATGCTATAAGTTACGGGTAACGGATCGGAAGCAGACACAGAGTAAGTTATGGGAAGAGACAGCTTGTCGATGCCAATGATGAAGTTGCTACGTGGCTGAACTTGCCAGAGGAGCACTTGGCTTGAAGCGCAGCGTTGAACGTGACACGTGATTCTGTTTTTGTTGGATTTTGACAACCTTAAGGTGCAGACGCCAAAACTGTCAAATTTCTTTAATACATCTTCAAACATATTACTAAGGTATAAAGTTCAAAGTCTATTGAGAAAATTTTGACAGTTTGTGGTAGGCTGATGTACAGGCGTCAAACGGCCTTGTCTGCGTTACGGACTTTTTTTAGGGCGGCGAGAAACTTAAAGGAGTTCGGATTGGTTTGGGAGCAGAACAACCCTAGGGCGCCTCTAAAGGCTAGTATCTTAGCTCAGGTTGACCGAGTCGTGAGGTGACGAGAAGCGTCCAGGTACACGTCTGTACCTGGTTTAGAGAGCGTGGTATATGTACTCCTGTTATACGAGTACGGTGTGTTACGGGCCTATGAGAGTGTGCATGTTTAGTGTTTAGTATTTCTGCACTCCTTCTCTATTGAACTTTAACTATGCTTACTCATTTGTGCGCACAATTTTTTATTTACATATCAATGTGTAGAGAGAAACATACATTAACCATTATTTCTATTATAAACAATGAGAAGTTTCTCAGCCAGTGGTAATTAAGAGAAGAGACAGCTTGTTAATGTCAATGATGTATGAACTTAGCTGGAGAAGTACTTGGCCACAGAAGAAATAATAGTCTTGAAGCGTAACCGCGAACGTTGATGTTTACGATCAGGCATTGCGGAAGATGGTACGCTTTAACGATCGCAACGGGAACCAACGAGCAAAGAGGAACGAGCTCTGTGTTTTGGAGGGTATAGTTAAAAACTATACATAATATTATGAAACATAATCTTAGGTAATACTTTTATAAACAACAAGATCACACAGTCGTCACAGTCGTCACAGTCGTCTTTCGCTAGCTTTGAGAGTGGCCGTGCATTTAGTTTCTGCCTTAATTTATAAAATTGAGTGCAACCGATTATAGACAATCATCATCATCATCTCAGCCAAAAGACGTCCACTGCTGGACAAAGGCCTCCCCCAAGGATATGAGGGGTATTTGCATTTGGTATTTTTATTTTATTTTTTTATTATAGACAATACTACATAATAATTAAGTGTTATCTTCAATAACGAAGTGCAGTGCCTGTATGAGACATAATTCGTCAAGAAGTATTTTTTTCTCGTTCTCGCGTCGCATCTCACGGTCGTTACCCGACGCGATAAAGGACAAAACATATTTTTGACTCTGTCGCACTAATTAGATCAACCACCTGATTGTGCACATATACCTACATAATGCAGCGTTCACCGCCTAATTTTTTATCGGACACGAACATACCTGCATCACTGGACTACGAACTGATTTCTACAAGGAAACGTAAACAGCCGGAAAATGATGAAATGAATTCTTTTATGCAGCGGCTGGAGGCACAATTCAGTAAACAGATGTCAAACTGGAATACAAAAATTACAGAGTGCATTGAAAGTAGTATTGCTGCTGCTGTAAATACTACAGTTACCAGCGAACTGGCCAAAATCTCTTTATCTCTTTCTGAAATCAGTGATAATATGACTAAACTGAATACCGAATGTGTTACTTTGAAAAACTCGTTGTTTGAAGTTAACGGACATATAAACGAAATGGAGTCATCCATATCCTTTGCTTCAGAAAAACAGGACAAGCTCGACTCACGTGTAAAAAAAGTTGAAGACACACTGTCTGCACTGCTTCAGCGAGTCAAATGCAGCAACTTGATAATAAAATACATACCATGGAGCAGTTTGTCAGGCAATGCAATGTGGAAATCGTTGGTCTTCCGGAGCGTCGCGGAGAGAACCTATTAAATATCCTGGAGTGTTTAGGTGACGTAATAAAGCACCCCATACAATCTTCAAATATCGTAGCTGTCCATCGCGTACCTCACGCTGATCAACAAAACAAGCAACCAAAAAACGTGATTGTGATATGCAACAGTAAAATACTGCGCGACAATATTATCTCAGCTTTCCGTGTGTCGGCGTTGAAAGGACTTGATTCTACCAAGCTATCTATCTAGGGAACCCCGTCTACCATCTATCTGAATGAGCATCTCACATTAACTAACAAGATGTTGTTTCGACAGTGTCGGGAACTGGCCAAGAAACAAAAGGACTTTAAATACGTATGGGTCAAACATGGCACCATCTTGGCTCGTAAAACCGATACGTCATCGGTTATTGCAATCAGATCGGCGAGTGACCTGGATAAAATTAAGTGATTACATTTACACGTTTTTAGTAGGATATTATAATAAGGTATCTCTTGAGTGTTACATAACAGCGCATTCTATGTTTATAGTAATCATATACATAATTAGGGTTATATTTTTAATGCAGTTGTGTCTGAAATATCAAAATGGCGTAAGTAAAATTATATGTTTAGTGAGCTATGAGATCGTTACATATATCATATTACAAGATAGTAAAATCAGCTTGTTGTTACATGTTTTACCATCTTTATTACTAAATTCCAAATTGGCATATGCTCTTGTTAAACAATCTCTTAGGAGACAAATTAATAAATATAATAGGTTATGGCCGGCAAACAACTACAATCTCATTAATTGTTTAGTCTATGTACTCGTAATTATCGTTATATTAGTGAATTTGTTCAATATAGTATTACCATGGCAGTTAGCCTATGTAAACATATACCTCATTTATTTATTGATTGTGTATTTATTTAATATTGTTTATCTAATATTGTTTATTGCAATGATACACAGTGAATAAAAGAGTGATTTCTATCTTCTATCAGAATTGTCGAGGTATTAGATCGAAATTACACACAATTTATATGACTATTTTGGCGCATGACTATGACATATTAATTCTTTCAGAGACATGGCTACATGAGCATATATCAGATGATGAATTTATTGACAATCGATATAGGGTTTTTAGATGCGACCGAGATCGGGTAAGCAGCGGGCGAAGTGATGGCGGTGGAGTATTGGTGGCGGTGAAGCGGGAACTGGGCGCGACCTTGAGTGTCGTTCCCGGCTGTCCGCCGACGCAGTCACCGCTTGTAGATCATTTACTTATTGAGATACGAAATAAAAAATTTTGCCTTGTCATCAGTGCTACTTATGTTCCACCTAAACTTAATCAAACGGTGTACTTGTCACATTTTGACTACCTAAGTTAAGTATTAGAAATGTCTGATGCTAGTAAATTTATTATTGTAGGTGACTATAATCTACCCACAATTAACTGGCGTGACTGTGGGTCACATTTGGAACCTATTATATGTGAGAATGACTCTTTACCAAATAAATACTTATCAAATTTCCTCAATCAACTTAATTGCTTACAATATAATAAAATTAGAAATTTAAAAAATCGTATATTAGATTTATTGATAACGGATATAGATGCTACAGTAGTGTCTTCTGCTCCTGTTCCCTTTGTAAATCCAGACACGAACCACCCACCTTTTTTTGCATTGATGACAATTTATACAAACTTCCCCAGCCTAGTTGGTAATTCTCAGGTGTACCACAACTTCAATAACGTAGACTATTCTTTAATAAATGACGAGATCTCCAAATTAGACTTTGATACCATTTTCTTTAGTTTAAATGCTGAAAATGCAGTTCTGGCTTTTTATGAGAAAATATATAACTTGATAAAAGTACATGTACCACTGACAGTTAAAAAAGCAAAATCTTCAAAATTTTCGATTTGGTTTACAAGAGCTCTAATTTATATATTCAAAAATAAAAACAGAACATGGATAAAATGGAAGACATACAATAATATTTCAGATTATGAGACATTTGCTATTTTTAGAAACCGTTTTCGAATAGAATCACATAAGTGTTATAAAAACTATATGAATAAAGTCGAAGACAGTATTAGCTGCAACATTAAATATTTTTGGAATCATGTTAACAATATGAATAAAAAAAATGATTTACCTAATAAACTGACGTATCGAGATCTTACTGCAAAAAGTCCAGATGATATTTGCCATCTTTTTTCATTGTTTTTTAAGTCTAGCTTTCAAACGTCTTGTATTGACCAAAATTATGACATAGGTGACTTTATTGATTCAAATCCAAGTGGCGATTTTGTTATTAGCGACATTGAACTCCGCGAAGATTCAGTACTTAAAGAATTACGGAATTTGGACCTAACGAAGGGCCCTGGGTTAGATTACATACCACCCATTTTTTTAAAATCAACAGCCGCAAATATCTATAAACCACTTTGCTACTTATACAACCTGTGCTTTAAGCAAGGAATATTTCCGGCTATTTGGAAGGCAGCCCGTGTAGTCCCGGTTTTCAAGGGTGGCGATAATGTCGAGAACTACCGCCCTAAATCTATACTGCCCACTCTGTCGAAGCTTTTTGAAAGATTAGTCCACGATAATATATATCCATCCCTTCACAACATTATTATACCACAGCAACATGGTTTTGTTCAACGTAGGTCTACAGTTACAAATCTATTGCTGTATACAACATATCTCTTTGAAAGTATTGATGTTAATAAGCATGTTGACAGTATATATACTGACTTCCGGAAAGCTTTTGACAGATTGGATCACAAAATACTACTGGACAAATTGGCATATAATGGTATACGCGGAAAATTATTGCGTTGGTTTAAATCTTATGTAACAAATCGAACTCAAAAAGTTGTCATTAAAGAGTTTGAGTCTGATTTCGTTCCAATTGACTCCGGTGTACCCCAAGGGTCTATTCTTGGTCCTTTACTGTTTATTTTATTTGTCAATGACGTATATAAATGTTTTGAATATAGTAACTTTTTATTATATGCTGATGACTTAAAAATATTTAGAAGAATAGAAAACTTTAATGATCATGACAAGTTGCAAGAGGATCTTGATCGTTTTTCGGCTTACTGTATAATAAATAAATTGAGTCTCAGCGTTAATAAATGTAAAGCTATTAAATTTACTAGAAAAAAAAAAATAGCAATTTTACTTACAGGCTGTGTGGTGAGATACTTGAAAGTGTGAATTCAGTGCGAGACCTGGGGATTACTCTTGATTCAAAATTGCACCTAGATTTACATATTGACCGTTTAGTCAGTAAAGCCTATAAATTGTATGGATTCGTTATGCGCTCGAGTAGCAGGTTTGTGAGGCCATCTACATACATGCACTTATATAAGTCTCTGATTCGTTCCCAACTAGATTATGCTGTGCCAATTTGGAATCCTTTTTATCTTAAATACCGTGTTACTCTAGAAAAAGTTCAAAAGAAATTTTTACGTTGTGTCCAATTTAAATGCTTTCGTAACCGTTTGTCTATAATAACCTTTTAGATAAATATAAGATTGTTACGCTCACTAATAGACGCTTACAACTTGGAGCTATGTTACTCTACGATATTTGCCATGGTAGATACGACTGCGTTCCGTTAATTGATAAAATTAGTTACAGAATACCTACTCGAACGCACTGCCGAAATGCATGTAAAACTTTTTGCAACCAGACGATGTAAAACCAATGCAGGTAAAAGATCTCCGCTGTTTCAATTAGTAAATTCCTATAACTGTTATTTTAATGACATTGACATGTTCATAATTAAACCTAGCAGTTATAAAAAGCAAGTGCTGGATTGCCTTCAAAACAATGCCTTAAGCACTGTTTAGAAGGTATTCTAGTAATACCATATTTTTTATTGTTATTAATACGTGAAGAGAAAACTTCATGCCCCTTTTTGGGCACATTGCGCGCAAATAGACTACTATTTGCGTGCAATGTGCTTAAAAAGGGGAAGGGTGTGAAGACTTCAGCTATACCAGATCACACACTAGTGTGATTTGGTATGGTTGAAGTCTTCACGTAATATAAAATATATAATTTATGTAAGAAATTGATGTATGTGTGTTAACTGTGTTACATTACATTCCTTACACTCTTTAAATGTTGCTTAGTCTGTAAACTACGTACGGTCGACCACTGTGCGACCACTAGTAATAATAATTTCACAACTTCATTGCGGTGGCCTGTATTCTTTAAGCTAGTTTTTTTTTTGTAAGTTTTAGTGTTCTGTGGTAAACGGTGTTGGTGTACTTTTATAAATTGATGTAACTATTTTATTATGAATGTTCATAGTTACACTGTTTGTTTGCCCAAATAAAACAAAAAAAAAATAAAAAAAAAATGATAACTCATTCTAAATATAACCTATTTGAAGGGCTATATAGGAATATCATAGCTACCTTCATGCAGCATCCCACATTCATGTCTTACGCCTTTTAGTATGTGGATTTGATTAACCTCATCATCTAATGGTAAAGTGATGATCTATCGAAGCAAAAGTTGGTTGCTATGGCCACTGGTGTAGATATAATGGTTTTTTTTAGAGAGCTTGCTGATTGCCTGAAACGGCATTTTCAGCTTCACCGGGCTTTTATGGGGGCGGAGAGAAACTTATAGGGTTCCTGAAGCCATGTGAACGAATCACCTTCGGAGGTTTTCTAGAGGGAACGGCTTCACGCACTAGTAGTCCCTACTAGATTCTCCGAAGGGTTCGAATCGGATCGGGGAGCGGAACAACCCGAGGGCGCCTCTAAAGGCTCGGACCTCGGCTCGGGTTGATCGGGCCGTGGTGGTGGGGAGAAGCGCCCAGGTACATGTCTGTACCTGGTATAGAGCGCGTGTGACTGGCTTGTTCTACGAGTACGGTGTCCTAAACTAGTGTGCATGTTTAGTGTATTCTGTAAATTTGTGGTGGCATTTAGAGGATCGGGCGGAAATATACTGGTGGTAACTAGACGAGCACACTAGTAACAATTCCCATTACCATCGAACCGAAACCAATGTGTACGGGAAATAAGACACAAGGTTTCAGAGTGAAATAAAAGAAAATCACTGTTTGTGGTAAGAGGGATTATTTTTTCTGGTCAAAATTTCATTTCCTCAGAAATCCATAAAATTCACGCAAAGGAAGCCGCGAGGGTAAAATGAGACTGCGATAAAGCCAGCTGTGACGTCGTGCAACGAAAGAAAGTGACAATATTTTCAATATTTTTCCCTTATACTCGTATGTGATTCCTTTTAGGTACGCGCACTATAAAACGGCTAGAAATGCCAACTGGGGTAACCATTATGACAAGCTTTCACCGCATTTCACGGGAATATCGAGGTTAAAGTAGGCGTAAAGTATGTTGGGGTGCGAGAAACTTATTCGTTCGCTTTGATATTCACTTGTCATGTCTTTCAAATTTAGTAGTCTTTATTCTATTGAAGTTACAATAGCCCTTTTAGACCGAGATCGGGACGTCCCTCGGTCGGAATGTCGACTTAAAATCGCCGGGCTATAGTTTATAACGAGTCGTCGACTAATATTATGATCGTCGTTATTTCGTTATTTCTTCGGACCGCCCCCGGCTGCCAGCTTTTGTGTCAATGATTTTTAAGATAAACCATTTTTAGGCACTTACTCGGCAAACGTAGGCGCGGTGGAGTGACGATATCCACAAAGTGACTGGCAGTTGTTGAATGAAAATAACCGAAGATCAGGCTTAGTGATTCAGGATTATTATTAACTATAGTTTGACTTTGTTTTAATTAAACAATAGTGGTACTGTATGACATTGTGGAAATTGAAACTTTTACATAATTATCTGATGTAAATTTGTTAACTTAGATTTTTTTTTTACATGTTATGAAAAGTGTCCTGCTATGATAGGGCATTTTCCAGTATTTTTGACGCTGTAAGGGAGAAAAGAGCTGGACACTTGCTGAGTTTTTGCCGAATCTTCTCAGTACAAGATATCCCCCCCAGAGTAGACTTACGAACCCATGGCATAGTGACATTCACAAGAGCTACTTGTAGCCTAAACTGAATAAATTATTTTGAATTTTGAATTTTAGTGGTGTGCATTAGGAGAGGGATATGTCCATTAGTGAACTAATATGGGTTGGTTATGATGATGATGATGATGATATATGATATAAAACAAGTTGTTAACCTAGGATTATAGTTAAGTATATATATAATTTTAAGCAAATTTTGTTGCAAACAAATTACAATTTGAAAAAAAAACAAATTGTTAAAAAAATCGACAAGCGGGATTGCAACGCGGACCCCATGACATGCCGGGTCAGGTGTACTACCAAATATACCACGATATCATAGTTAAGTTTCAGTTCTTCTAAATGTCATAACGTAGTCAATCAGCAGATATTCACCTAAGAAAAACATGTAAGAAACCAAGCAAGGGCGTTTCTAATCTCCTTTTCTTTGACACCTCAATAATAGATTACAAATAACCCTTCGCATTATTAAAGGACACTTTCCATTGCGAAATAACTTAAAGATTTGTCAAAAAGTCTACCTTACTTTTACCTTTATTTTCGTACGTTTACCTAAAGTTTACCTTTATTTTTGTTACCTTTTTATGTGTGTACATAAACTTGTAAATAAATAAATAAAGTCTTCACTCCATATAGAATTATGGTAACCCTAGCCCCAACAACATTTTGCAGCATCAGCTGACATGGCCGGGATGGTAGCAAGAATAAATAAGGAGACTATCAGACGAATGCACCAGTTGTACTGTACACAATTCGATTTGAGCTAACAGACTGTATCTTTCCGCTTGGGTATGCATTTTCAGTGTCGGAGTTGCAGGTTGCGACAGGTATTGGTTTTAAAGAAAATTAACACGAAAAATAAAATAAGTAAAATGGGAAGAACTAGCTCAGGCGATAGGTAGAAGGAGGAACAGGAGGCTCTTGCCCTGCAGTGGGAAAGTTATGGCTGATAATAATAATAATAATTGACTCGACAATCATTGTGCCGATAGTCGTGTCTGCGAACGGTCTGGTAGCGAAGTCTCGACCAACACCTTAAGAAACTCTCGCTCAATGGTTGGATCAAGGGTCAGATACAGAAGGCGGTACTCTTGGACACGGCGCGGATAGTCCGAAGGTTCCTGTCTCTGCAGCCCTAACCACCGGCAGCTTGGACCCTGCCCCGTTGCCGGCGGCACCCTAGGCTAGGTTTTTTATAATATTTTTATGTTTTGTATGTGCTTTTATATAACCTAGGCTAAGAAAAAAGATAAATAAAGAGATAATAATAATAATAATAATAAAATAAAGAATACCGCCATTCTTTAAGTAACATTCACTTTTCGAAGATAAATTTCTTGGAGCTATTTATAATGGAAGAAAATTAATGACATTCATACAATAAATACATTACATTGATACTTTGCTTCCTATGTGGAGCTATAAAAGGTCACAAAATATGTTAAACTGTCCATACAGTATAAATTATTATGTCTATTCCAATACATAATGTAAATAGTTATCATCATCATCATCTCAGCCAAAAGACATCCACTGCTGGACAAAAGGCCTCCCCCAAGGATCTCCACAACAACCGATTTTGTGCTGCTCGCATCCAGCAGCTTCCTGCGACCTTCACCAGATCGTCGGTCCACCTTGTTGGAGGCCTGCCCACACTGTGCCTTCGGGTACGCGGTCGCCACTCAAGAACTATCCCGCCCGAGCGGCCATCAGTCCTGCGAGCAATGTGCCCTGCCCTCTGCCACTTCAGCTTAGCAACTCTTCGGGCTATATATGTCGGTTACCTTTGTTCTTCTGCGGATCTCCTCATTTCTGATTCGATCACGCAGAGAAACTCCGAGCATAGCACTCTCCATTGCTCTTTGAGTGACCTTGAGCCTTTTTATGAGGCCCATAGTGAGCGACCACGTCTCAGTCCCGTATGTCATGACTGGCAACACACACTGGTCAAAGACTTTCGTCTTGAGACACTGCGGTATAGCGGACGTGAAGATATTTCGTAGCTTACCGTTATAGTCATAATACGATTCAATTTGATACCTAAATGACCTAAATAAAGATCGCAGGAGCTGTGGTTAACGCGCCCGGTCTGCGATCGGTAAGGTCTAACAACTTTCGCAAAGGCCGGTCATCGGACGTGGAACCAAAGGATTATCATCTCGAGTTTCCCCGTGCTTCGAAGGCACGTTGGTCCCAGCTGTATTAGCAGTGGATAACAACCGCCAATCCGAACTAGGCCCGAGTGGTGGTTTAAGGCCAGTTCTCCCTATCTACTCATAAGAAAAGCTCGTACCCCAGCAGTGGGGTCATACATTGAGCTAGTAATGTGTGTGAAAGGTATTGCTTAGTAAGTATCAACAATGAATTTAAAAACATACAAATTTTGTTATATTTGCATGATAAGGTCTCACGGTAAGTTTTTCTAAATTGTTGTCTTCACCCAATTGCACCTACCTTGTTATTTATGCACCACCCTATGGTTGACCGGTAGAGAATGCCTCAGGCATTAAGTCCGCCATATAATATATGTTGCAAAAGTTTTAAAATAAAATAAATAAATAAATAAGGTTCTTTTAGATGCACACCAATTCTCTTAAGGCTCGTCTCAGTAGCCTTAGCGTTAAGCCTTAGTATACAGATTGACACTAATAAATAACAACACAGAACACCAGTTGTAACGCCTCGGTGGCCGAGTGGCAAATCGCTCGGCCCGAAACCCAAAGGTTCCGGGTTCAATTCCCAGGTCGAGCAAAGTGTTTCGGATTTTTTGATGCATAGTCCGGGTTTGTGATCATCAACCCGCATTTGGTAAACGTGGTGATTAAGCTAATACCCATCGTTTCTAGCGATGACTTGATTTCAATGGAGGCCTTTGCCCAGTTGTAGGACAGTTTATAGTCTATTTACTTTACTTATCAGTTTTAACCCCAGCATGTTGCTATAGAACGTTCAGTTTGTCTATTCCCAGTGCAAGAGTTATTGCTATCTCTTGGCATAGACAAACCATACAGTGCTCGAATATGGTCGCGCTCCAGATAACACGTTAAGCCGTCGACTATGTCATCGAGTTGGTAATATACGAGTAGGATAATATATTACTATAACTGTGTTAAATAACATACAAGAGTCATAAAACAAAAGTAAGTCAAATAAAACAAACTTTTAGACACAAACTTACAGTAATTTTTAACGGGATTCTTACCTTGTTTTATTTTTTATTTTTTTATAGATAGCTCGGCAAATGAACCTCTCATGATATGAATCGATTGAAGACCCGTCAAATGACTCCATCCCACCTGATGTTAAGTGGAAATGGAGTCCAGACGTGAAGATAACTGGTGCAGCGTGGAAACAAGCGTAGCATCAGTTAACCTTACTCTGCCGGCCCACAAGGTGCTTCTTCACGCCTCTTTTGAAGGACCCCATATCATAGGAAGGAGGGAAATCTTGTGCTGGTAGACTATACCATCTTTTGGAGGTGCGACAAAGAATATTATAGAGAAAGAATATCGGATACTTACAAAGAATATTTGTGAGTATCCGATATTTCGGGACAGTTGCATGTGCCATTCACGGATGCACAGAAAATCTAGGCCCAAATTTTAAACAACCACGACTTACAACTTAAAGTGCCTTCCGATGCACGGCAAGGTGTTTTTCGGACACCCATCCGAGAATCAGTATTAAGAAAGTTGCTTAACTTTCACAATCGTAATTTTGACGTGCAGTTGTATGTGATATCGAAATGTATAAAGGCTCTTAACTGTCACTGAAATATGCTGACAGCTGTGTAAACAAAACACAATACAAGCTTCATGACCCTTGATTAACTCAGCTCGGTAAATCGCTCAATCCGTTTGAATGCCTCGTCCGCTGATGCGGGAGATATTGTCGGAGCTTACCTGCCATCTTTACGACCGTGTCTTGATTGCAGACAGGAGCTATTTTGTATCAGCTCTAAAATCGAGTTGCACTATGTACGAATCTTCAGTACCTATACGAGGCGTTTAGTAGCCCTTCCGAAGTTACGGCGCGGCGTGTTGATAGTTTTGTGTTTTGCTCTTTCACTTGTTTTCACAAGATGGACGTCTGGTTAGCAGAAAACAAAAAAGGAAGACCTTAGAAATCGCAAAAGAAAAGAAGGAACGTTTCTCTTGTTTTGACAAAAGTTGCAAAACAAAAGAAAGACGATTTTATAAAACTTTATATTAAATAAATGAATTTATAGCTATGTATTAGTAGTGTTTTTAATGTACACCTAATAAAGAGAAAAACCTGTTTCTTGTCTGCTTTATGAAATAAACAACGAGTATTATTTATTTATTTATTATTATTATATTATTTTCTTTTTCTTTTCCTTTTTTTATGATTTTTTATTAGTAGGATATTATTGATTTGAGGCATTTTGCTTTGTTGGCGTTTTAATGTTAGTAATTTTGCCACTTAGTCTTATAGCTGCTTAGGAGTAATCCTTCAAAGTCGTTTTGCGGCGTAGGCATTGTGATCATAAAGAGATAGAACAACCAAGTTTGACATTTTCACATTTCACAAAATTCACAATATCCACAACATTCATGGAAAAATTACAACGATTACGCGTGGCGTTGAAACTATTGAGCACGTACAACGTACAGATAAGGGATACAACTGCCAAAATACTACAAAATATTTATACATGTGCTATAGCCACTCAAAAGGGTTAATAACTTCATTTTGTACCTCTCAACGACTAAGCGGTGTGATCACACCGCGGCCATTATTCCGTCAACACCCAACCGGTGTGATCACACCGCACCCGACCACGCGACTATAATCTAAATTTTCGATAAGTTAAAGCCTACTTTTGTATGAAGAAGTTTGGCTATAGACAAACTAAAGTAAATTTGCTACACTAAAACCCGCAACAATTGTATGCTCTGTGCGTTAAACTTTTTAAAAAGTCAATGTCAAATATGTCAAATTTTGACAATTGAGCGATCGAATTCTATGGACTCTATGTCGTCTAATTAGAGCCTCCTTTTGTATGAAGAAGTTTCTTTATAAAAAATCTAGAATAAATAGTTTGATCATGTACAACTAATAAACTATTTCAGTAATCACATTTATTTTGATAACTGGCAGAGGAAATATATCAATTAGTAAATTGTCGTTTACAAAATGATAAAATATGATCTAATTGCAACTTATTCATTATTTTAGTGGACATCGACTTTAGGTATTCGCCATTTTGCAAATTACGTGATACTTCCGCGTTACTTCCGCATTCCGCGTTCCGCGGTTGAGAGGTTAAGTCCAATTAAATATATTAAATGTGATATTATTATTGTACTAATTTAACTTGCCTATTACAGATACAAAAACTTTATTACATAGTCCACTCCATCAACACTTCCCTAATTGGTAATATACCCAGTGGAGTAAAACTTCGGTGGAGTTTGGAGCATCACCGGCTCTATCACGTGTTTACGAAGACACTACGTACTCGCTAGCGACAGCTATTTGTTTTGCGTGTCGAAGTGAATAGCGCTTTCTAGTCCTTACCAGCTTTATTTTCCGTTCAAAATAGTATGTTGTCACAATAACGTTTGTGCCAATTTCGGTTTTCTTAAAAATTATAGCGTCGTCGCCGCCGTTTAGAATTCACTAGGGCCTAAACTTTATTTTAGTTTCTTTAAAAGTATGAAATAAAATAATCTAATCTTGAAACAAAAATAATGACCACTACAACATAAGGAGGAGCTCGATGGCGCAGTGGTTAACGCGCCCGGTCTGCGAGTGCTGAGGTTAAGCAACTTTCGCAAAGGCCGGTCATCGGATGGGCGACCAAAACTTTATCATCTCGAGCTCCTCCGTGCTTCGGAAGGCACGTAAAGCCGTTGGTCCCGGCTGCATTAGCAGTCGTTAACAACCACCAATCCGCACTGGGCCCACGTGGTGGTTTATGGCCCGTTCTCCCTGTCCATCCATAGGGAAGGTTCGTGCCCCAGCAGTGGGGACATAAAATGAGCTGATGATGATGATGATGACAACATAAAAAGTTTGTTTGTTTAGATCACTCACCTTTCGAGAATATCTAATGTCAAAATAGTCAATGCTGGGTTCGTTACTAGTGGGATAATGGATATTAAAGTGTGACTATAAATTATAATTGAATTTATAGAATTATAACTTTAATCCGTTCAAAAATCGCACTCCGTAACATCAGTTGTCACGTGACAGTGTACTCGTAAACTTCGTTCTCGGGAAAATGAACGCGAAAACAAAAGTGAATAAGGAAACACATGGTAGGGCCGCACATTTCATGATTCCCGCGAGTATTGTCCCAACAGGAACGTGTTTCCGGAGTTGAGTGCACTCCTTTCGGGGCTGCATTTGAGGGCTTGAAATAACTTCAACAGGCTTTAGGTACTAGCGTCGTACAACCTTTCGTCTTTAGCTTTACTTATTAAGTACCTATCACGTGTCAGTTACAGGGTGGCACATAATTAAAGACTTTACCGACTCTTTGGATAGACGGGTTCAATTTCCAACGAGAGGAATACTATTTTACTCGATTTGGCACGTGGTAGGTATGGCTTGTTACCACCATCTTATGTAAGCTTGCCTGGCTAGCAACCACCATCTTATATTATTCCGTAAGTTTAACAAAAAAATTGTTAAATGGTCGTGTTCCGGTAATAGGAGTATTTGAAGTTCCGGGTGAAGTGTGATTTCATCTTCGACCTTATTGTAAGATGAGTTTTATTCCGTCAGCCTGTTGTGGTATTTAATAAATACATGCATCGCAAACTACGTTCACATTCTTCTTTCAATTAAGATTTAGAAAGAAACACAGACATCATTATAAAGTTTTTTACTATCAAATTCATTAGCTAAGTATAAAAGGTATAGGTAGAGAGATATGTCATCCATCTAAATTGACTTTGAATTAGCACACATAATATTAAGTCATATACAGACAACATAGATTAGTGGTTTGTGGGTTTAACAGATCAATAGGTAGCTATCTGATAGTAAACAATAATTGAGTGAATAGGTTAGAGCTCTGTCATTATAATTTACTAGTAAAACAGATAACAGATTTAACAATATTTACGTAATCATCTACTTTGACAAAGTTTCTCAGATAAGCACATAAATAAGCACATTAACTTATACACTCGACACGGTTACTTACTCAGGGCCGACGAGTATGGAGACGTACGTTACCAAGTACAAACAAGTGACTTGACGCGTTTTCTTTCTTCCACAACATCGGCTTATTCCGTTATCATTATAATAATATGACTTTAGACTAATAAGACATGAAAAAAGGTCACATCAACTTGCGTTAACAACTAGGGTTTAAAGCGAGAAATTGCCCAAAAACTTGGTAACGCTGTAACGGCCACAGGCGATTAACAACAATTGATATTCATATAAAAAAAACATTATAATCCACTATTTTTGAAAATAAACAATAACTACATAATTACCCACCCGCAATAAATATCGGATAGTCACACAAAACAAAAAACATGGTAATATAACCATTTATAATAATTGTTCTAAAAACAAAATGTTTTATTCAGAAATATCAAAGAATTTAAAACACTTTTATGTCCTGGTTCGAAGGACCATTTTAATATTACACCAATTATTACTTAGTTTAATACTAACAAAAAACGGCATCGCGGCTGACCTAGACGGAGATGGCGGGACGAGTTGGACTCATTTTTGAAGGATTGATCCCAGAAAGCTACAGACCGAGAATGTTGGAAAATGGAAAGGGACACCTTTGCCCTGCAGTGGGACGATATAGGCTGAAATTTAAATATATAATAATAGTAATAATTACAAAAACTATGATCACATTATGAAATGATGGCAGGCTCCTCTGTTCTCAACGGGCAACATTATGCCAATATAAGAAGCATTATGTCGGGAGTGGATCAAGTAACTCATATCTTCCGTTCATATGAGCCGGCCAAGTTAATGGCCGACCTAATAGTTATTGACGTGTAGGAATGTATGATATTCTATACGATTAGGTTGTGTAAGCTGGCTATTATCACATTCTTACTAAGAGAGTAGAAAGGGTATCGGTAAACATTCTGAGATATTTTATTTGTAGATACTGACAACTACTGCAGCTGTGGTAGTACGCAATAATAAAAACTCAAAGCGAGTTTATTTAATAGAACTCTACTAAATAAACTTACTTACTTACTCTTTACAAGTGCTGAGGTTAAACAACTTCGCAAAAACCGGTCATCTATGGGTGACCAAAAATGTATCATCCATCGCTCCTCCGTGCTTCGGAAGGCGTGTAAAGCCGTTGGTCCCGGCTACATTAGCAGTCTTTAACAACCACCATTCCGCACTGGGCCCGCGTGGTGGTTTATGGCCCATTCTCCCTATCCATCCATAGGGAAGGCTCGTGCCCAGTGGGTACATAAAAATCAGTTGATGATGATAATGATGATGAAATAAACTCGCTTTGATTTTTTCGTGTTTTGGACGACTTCGCCTTTACAGATATTTTTTTTAATGAAAAGGTAGGTAAATAGTTCGCTTAACTATAAAATCGGATGTCGATGACGTAGTTAGTTAAATGAAAGACCAAGACATAATTTAACTAAATTTGCTCACGAATTTAAGATACCCAAATTGTTGTTACTTATGCTTGGAATGCCAAAAGGTGTTAGTTGTACCTTTTCTGTATTAGAACTGTACAAACACTTCACGTTCTATTTTAAGAATATAGCGATTTTACGTGCTTCAGAAGGTAGGTACCGTAATCCGATGGATTTTGTTGGTTCCCACACACCGGCCCACATTGGGCCTAATCTCCGTACCTATGTGCTACGTGGGAGTGCCCGTATGAAAAATGATACGTTCAAAGATGATTATAAACATTCTTACTATGTACTAAAATCACCAAAATCAAAACCAAAATAAAAACTAAAATCTTTTTATTTTAATTTACCTTTATCACAACTTATATGAGATAATAAGACAAAAAAATTGTAATTTAAATAATATGTAGTGTTGATTCCACTAACTTACTCGTTTATACAGCTTGCACCGCCCTCCCGCCCGCAAAAAGTATGCACATGCAGGAGAAACAACGCGTGCAAGCGAAAATGCACACCAACATCGATCCCGACACGTGTTTCGCACCTCCACGGGGCATCATCAGGAGCTGTTGACTAGTCGACTGGTGATGATAAAACTGAAGGTGAAAGTGCAGTTCACCCGGAGTCCTCAATAACTAAAGAACTGGCTATCTGTAACTATCTGTACAAAACACTGCTGCTAACATTGATGTCATAGCGACAAAATTTATTTAGATATGACGGCCAGCTAGCCACATGGGCTTAAAACAAGCCCTAGAAACCAAACAAACCGAGTACAGTCATGTACCTCCAGCCGAAAATCGAACACGAGACTTCCTTATCTGAGACCGGTCTAGAGGTCCCGTGGCAATTGTCTCCACTTCATTTGTTGTTAAATGGAATTTAAGTCCAGACTTAAAGACAACTGGTGTAGCGTCAATAAGACGCAGCATCAGTCACCCTCAGCCTGCCGGTCTACAAGATGTGCCGTTTGAAGGACTCCATGTCATAAGAGGGAAGAAAAACGCGTGCTGGTAGAATATTCTATAGTTTTAGGCGTGACAAAGAAACGAGTAAATTTTCTAAAGTGACTCAAGAGTAAAAAACAACGTGTGACCTCACTGCCAGCCTACTTCCACTGAATCCGATAGTACTTACAAACAGCGATGTTTTTAGTAGTCTGCACTCCTTCGAAATGAGACCTCTTTCATACTGAAAGCGAGTATTTACTCAGACAAGCGGTGGTCATTTCGCGCCTTTTCAAACGACTTGAAAAAGAGCTTTTGTACACGCCTCCTATGTTTATACGGCTGCGGTTAAAATGGAGGTTTTAAAATGGAAAACTATTACTTTGATTGTGCTAATTAAAAATGTAAGGTAATATTTTTCATTTCCCTTTTTTATGATATCTCTTAAGTTTCAAATATCTAACTAACTAAATAACGTTTCAAATATGTTGGCTACCGATGTTAAGCCATTGGCTAGTATGGCTTAGGGGTTATATTATAATTTAAACGTTCTATTTCAGACGTTAGGTCCAATGGTTGTAGTCGATTTACACGACATTTTTTTAAGCATCTGATACTATATATTATATATACGACCTTATCGAATCGCAAGTCTACGGTGAGAGACAATTTCATTTTATTAATTTAAGGTACAGTTACAGACAAAAGTTAGAAAACATACAAAAAAAGTTATATATAGCAAAACTGGTTAACTCCTGTCCGATTATAAAAGTGGCACAACACTTACGGTGATAAGTTCACCGTGCATGTTTACGTAACTTAACTCACGAAAAAGAAAAAAGAGTGCATTGTTCACATTGTAATAGTTCTATTGACTTTACTTCAATCATCCTTTAATATTATTTTTATAACAAAAAATGTTTATTGCCAAACCGCGGGATCGCTAGAATGCTGAAATTATTCAGGCAGGTCCATTTCATGAAACGACAAGAAATAATATAGCATTTACCGATATTTCTTCGACACTTTAGGATATTTATGCAGACGAAGTCGCGGATAGTCGCTAGTCTCACAGAAACCATTTACAAAGATATGTTAGGTATATTAACAAGAAATAGAAAGCGACCAAAAAACGAACCCTGGGGTGCTCCCACTTGTATTCTATAGAGGAAGTAATCATTATAGCTGCCTAGTAATCGCTTTAATTAAATAAAACAGTTTAAGCTTATGCTTAAACTGTTTTATTTAATTAAAGCGATTATTAAAACCAGAATGCGCCCGACGCAAATGTTGTTATCGACATGTAAATCTCCTGTAATCCGATTTAACATTTAAATTTACACACCATTCAGGATTCGATGATCATTTTAGCGTTCCTTTGGTGAAAATAAAACGGGTTATACAGTACTCCAAAGCCTGTCAAAAAATAAAAATTGTATACATCAGTTCCCGTTCTGTATACTACTGCAATAAAAACTCAAAATTAAAATATCAAATACGATTTTCTTTTCTACAACAATCCAGCCATGGAGGTAGCCTGCTACCTTAATACATTCATGGAGTTCTGGGAACGACCCGAAAAAACTACGAATTGATTTATCGTTAACTTTCCGCAATTTTCCGCAATTTTTATGAAAATAACATTTCTACGAACTGGCTTTAAACCGGAGCCTTCGGACGAGCCAGGCCCGCCCTATTAATAAGACTTTCGTATTTGAGCCATATTCAACGTCAATAACTGATAGATTCGATCTTAACATTTTAACAAATATCAAAGATTTAGGTATATGGCAAACATTTTTTTTATAATAATAATTATATGTTATTACTGTTATGCTTCTTATTACTCTCGCTGGATTTAATAATGAAACTCCTGACAAACCTGGCAATACTGATTATTTAAAAGTTTGGAATATTTACATCACATAATAGATTTGACATATTTTTCTATGCTACGGAACCCTTATTAATTTGACGACGTTATTTACTTATCCATTTTTGAGATGCAAAGTTGAAACGTGTTCTTTTTATTGACGATTTTTCGAGCGTTACCCGTAGGTACAAAATAGCAGTTGTATGTTAATGATACGTATACCATTAACATACAACAGCTATTTTATTTAACACCCCTTTGTTCGTGGGGTGTTGTTTTTTTATCCAGTTAATAATATTTTACAGTACAGAACTCATGTAAATAAAAACCATAACCAAACTGTTTTATTTTAAGGATTAATATAGACCTAGTAAATATACGGGTATATATGTATGACATTGGCAACTAAGTTTCGAGGGTTGGCAATGTTTATATGCAGCTAAATGCTGCATATAAACATTGCCAACCCTCGTCATAACTCTACAGTGGTCGCGCTTACGATCATACCATTACCATACCTATCAAACGATATAATTTGTTTTTAATAATGTCATCAGTATTTTTATTTGTTTTTATTTATTACATAGTTACAAATTCATCTCTGCACCACCTTATGGTTGACAATGCCTCAGGCAATAAATCCACCAACTTTTGCAACATACTTTGTGGACACAATTTAAAAAAAGTTCAAATTAATAAATAAATAAATTACAAAAAAATTATTGCATAAAATCAAAAGAACAAAAAAATCATAAATATATTTCTTATCAATAGGTTTTTCTATTTAAATTAATGTAATATTCAAGTAACTTTAATTAAATTTCTATATAAAGCGTTTCAAATCTGAAAAATATTAAGGTATGATAATTAAAACTAATGAATTCCAGAGGACTCGTAATTATGCGGACTCAGCTGACCTACTTTGCAATTGCACCAAGATACGGGTGGTTTCGACTCTTTCCGTATTTCGAGTGTGGGTTCACAGTTAAAGAGGCTGAGATTTCGAGTGTGGGTTCACAGTTATAGCGATAAGATAGCCAGTGCCTCACTAGTTGAGGATCCTGGGTGAAGTGCGCTTCCACCAATTGGCCTTATCATCACTTAACATCAGGTGAGATCAAGGCACTGTGCTTACCCGTAAATATAAAAAAGAGATCATTTTCTCATAATGAACATTTTTGTGTTTCATTATTATCGTCAATGTGCTTGGCCTTCATTAAAATGTCGCTAATATTAATTCAACTAACACCTGATCTCAAAGTCAAATAACTTATTCTTTAAAAGTATTTAAAGGCACTTATGGGTCTCAAAATACCAAATAATAATTAAACTATAATTTGATTTAATATCAACCACAATTTAGTTTTAAACTAAACTCTCCCGAAATCTTAACTTAAGGTCACATAACTTAACTGAAGATTGTACAACTGGAGCCTTACTAATAAACAGAGTATGAGCTTCGACTCGAATAGTTATTCCGTGTTAAATTTTTACTCTAATCTGAAACGAAGTTTATAGTGAATGAATAGGCTATTTCTGGGCAAGCTCGTTCCATCGTCAGCCTCTTCTCAGCCCTTGGGATTAGAATGAGGCCAAGAGCAAGCCCATCTCACAATAAAAAAATAAAATAAAAAGTTTTCATGACGAAAAAAAAACCAGAATATCTATTCCAACCTTATTCTTTGTTTATTTCAAAAGCTCCTGAAGTAAATTGCAATACTCTTAGTATGACCACAGAATACCTAATGTATGTGCAGTGCTTTCGTATGATACAGTTGCTGTTGACCTTTATACTCATGTGAGTACACAGTTCGACCCAAACCCACTTGAAAGCACTTGCCAATTCAAAGACAGACGATTCCTAATCCCAATATCTGCTAACTACTGGACAGTTTGTACTTACCCACATTGAATTGTTAATTTCACATGTGGCTGTAGCTATGGTTTTAATAAGAAATAAATATTTATTTATCACAAGTAAAACAATTAGATCACTCCGCTCTAAGTGGGACCGCACGTTTGTAATTCCGAAGAGCGTCTGCAAGTGATGATAGCTTTACCTTGCCAATTAAATTAATGCATAATGAGCCCTATCCAAACTGTTATAAAGGAAGCTAACGAAGCAATTAAAAAGTAACTAAATCGCTTTATTCTAAGGAAATGTTAATTTTACATCATTGTCAGGATTGCGATTGTTTGTCTATGTCGTCTTTTATGTAGGTTTGCTTATATGTATATTAAAAAACGAAGCCAGAAGGGTAAGATTTAATAAAAATACTGGAGCAATCTTATTTCTAAAAATGACAAAAAATGCTTACAGTATGAAAATATAATCATAACTGAGTTATTTACGAATTTGTTTGCTTAAATAGAGTTAAAAAAAAATCGTTCAAAAATATCAATGTCAAAATAGCCACGGGTGACTTAGATATTATGAGTGTGAGAACATGGTGAGAACACAATCATAATTAAATAAATAAATAATGGTGTAAGATTTTCTATTGCTGTTTTAAATATCGAACGTTGACATAATTTTTCTTTTCAAACTTTTAGGGAGAGAAAATTCCCAAGGAATAGTTACCAGTAGATGTAGTTTAAATTCACCAAAACTTAATACGAGTACAAGTGCAGCAGGCTATTGTTCTTACTAATTAAAGTATTGCAAGTTAAATACCTAGTTTTTCCTCGTAGTCTGTCCGGTAGTAGATAACTGAAACAAACGAGAAAAAAGTTAATTAGTATGTTTAAAAACTTTTTACTGGATAAATTAACAAATAAAATATTTCAATGTTATCAACAGCTATTTTTTATGTCCTCAATGTTGAGGCACGAGACTTCTATAAGATGGAAATGTCATTCTTCAACCGGCCTTTGCCAAACTTGATTAACTTCAGCAATTACAAACCGAACGCATTTACCACTGCGTCGCCCCGTCGAGCTCCTCAAATATAAATTGTTTATTTCCAACTAATATTATAAACGCGAAAATTTGTAAGTATGGATGGATGTTTGTTACTCTTTCACGTAAAAACTACTAAATGGATTTAGATGAAATTTGGCATACAGACAGTTTATAACCTGGATTAACACATAGGATACTTTTTATCCCGATATTCCCAAGGGAACGGGAACCACGCGGGTGAAACCGCGAGCGGCCGCTAGTAATTTCTTATATTTTTGTTGGTAAACGCTCATTTGAGTTTATAGACCCGCATGGTAATTTTATGCTTTTACCAGTTTTTGACTAGATCCAACTAGATCCCACTAGATATTTAGCAACTGAGAAATGAATGGAAAAGTTGACCAATAACGTGTCTTCAGTACAACTACTTTTTCTTTATAAAATATTTTTTTCTCTAATTTTAAAAATAAAGTAAATAGATTATAACTGCCCCACTGCTGGGCAAAAGCCTCCATCATTGAGATCAAGTCATCGCTACAATTGATGGGCAAAGGCTTAATCACCATGCTTGCCAAATGCGGGTGGGAGAAAGTGCGAGAGGAACAAAAGCGAGAACTGGCATGAAAGGTAAATAGCATAGAATAGCTCCGATTATGTTGGAGGAGGAAGATCAAAAATAAAATCCGGGTGGGTGAACACAAACCTGGGAATTGAACCCGGGACCGTCGAATATTGGGCCAAGTGCTTTGCCATTTGGCCACCAAGGCGTTATATATAGATAATAATATATATTTCGAAATAATAGAAAAAAATGTTATACGTGTATGTAATTGTATTTATTGTAATGTATATTTTGTATCTGGTAACTGTGCCAAAGTAACTGTAACAAATGTTACCGTCTTTTTGCCACACAACTCGCAAATAAGTCTCAATGTAGCGTCATGTTGTTCAGGACAGGATGGAAGGCAAGAGATGCCGTGGTCGCTCACCAAACAAAGGAGACCGCATTAGATTCCTCACTCAATCTGCCCTGACAGATTGCTCTCACAATGTTTCCAATAGAGCCGAATGGAGACGCATCACAAGAGTCGTCATTCACCACTTTGCCAAGAGCCCGATTATGAAGAAGGACAAAGTTATGGCAGACTAAAAAAGGTATAATTTTAATTGACGCTGTTTAGAAAAATATTAGAAGTGATTTGAGAATGAGTTCCATATATATATTTAAAAAGTTTTACATGTAGTTCATAAATCAATGATCGTTTAATCAATAAATTATTTTTTTTCACAATCTTTGTACAAATCAAATGTATTTATTTTTTTAAACATCACAGCTGATACAATGTGACTACATTAAAATACAAGTACAGATAACACGTATGATGTAAAACTATGCACTGTCTTAACCACCAGGTAACCACAACATCTACTAAAACAGGTGATAAACAAAAGAACTTTATCACTATGTTGGTGTATCAAAAGGTGCGTAGTATATAGTCTTATAGTCTCTGCGTGTTCAGGGTTAACGCGGGGAGATAAGTCAAACGTATATATAATCAGTAAAGAATTTATTATCAAGACTGTACACAAGCGTACAGGAACGTAACTGTAGGAGAACTGGGGCGACCCGCGCAGGAGCTGTAATCCCACCTCAAAGGTATGACGCAATACCATTACAATGTTACTATGTGTCGCTACAGACCCAAAACAACCTACAATGATAAACAATTCGATTACTACTCCTCAAAGGCAACTCAAAGACAACTCGCAAATTGCGCATGCTTTCCTTAACCCGACATTGTTTTTTTCGCTTGTAAACGCTCAAGCATCCCGCCCATTCGAGTTGTCAAGCGCAGTTAGCCGCATGATATATGTATGCTTTTACCAGTAGTGCACCAGATCCGACCCTCGTCATTCAGCTAATGGGAGATTAGTGGCTCTTCCGGCGATAAACACGCTCAGTGTAAAAAGTACATTAACGTTTTACTAGTAAACTGGTGTGGCTGTATCATTTTTCTGGCTTGTTGAGTTTCTCAACTAAAACCACGCTATACCTACGTGGTAAGACTACCGGAATTAGATGAAGAGGTTATAAGTTCAGTTGCCAGGTAGGGTTATATAGCGTGATCGGTTTTGTTAATAGGGTATTACGTTTCAAATCTACATGGCTAGCTATTTTTACCATTAAAAAAACTAGTTCTTGTATAGGTAAAATTTTCTCAATATATCTATCTTATTGGACAACTGTGACTGTATCTTGGTACAACTCTTAGCTGTTCAGAGTGTTCAATGATATATTTTTTTTAAATTTTAGTTTGTTCTTTAACGGAGTAGCGCTTGGCCTTCACTTCTCTAGGTACTTTAAGAATAAAAGTGGGAAAGCACTTCATCCGGAATCTTTAAGGGTGCGCCGACCAAAAAATTCCAAAAATGCAGTTACGGTTAAGTAAATATAATTGAAAATACTATCGTATTAAATAAACAAAATATATATTTAGTATCATAGGGAACGTGTTTACAATTTGTCAAAACCATAATGTCATAACACGCTATAGTTTTTTCTACAATATCATTTAAAGTTGGGCAAAAATCATGAAAACGAGTGGCGGCGTTTAGTAGATTTCTTATAGTTTATATAAATTATTGTACCTCTGATTTTGTCTAAACAATCATCAATGGATAAACTACAAATTGCTAGACTACATTTTCGATTCATCAAGTGGTTATTTAAATAATTATTTTTTATTAAGCACCTTAAATTCCCCATACAAAATTAGTATGGCCGCGCGGCATCAAATAAATATGGACGACGACATTTCAAATAAAACATATGACACTTGTCACTTACGGACGGCGCACCCTTAACGAACGAGGTACCGAATATCCTATCTCTAACTGACGGAACACAACTTTCAATGCTACCAAGATTATTGTTATAGCGCCAAGCAATCATAAAACAACATTTTTTTTTCGGTTAATGTATAAAACATTAAAAGACAATTTACGACACAGTACAGGCACACAGACACATACATCTCCACCGTTCCAAATCTCTCAAACACAATTTTATTTTAAGATTATTCTATGAAAATTACATACGACGCGTGTGCAAATGAAGACGTAACCAAACAATACACTGAATTGGAGCGCTCCACGTCAAAAACCGGAGCGCTCGCGTGTTGACATAAAACAAAAGGAAAGAAAAAGCGGCCAGAAGGTAATTCCCAGTTATTGCGACGCGAATGATGCATGTACTTACCTACCGCGGGATACGTTTGTGTACGTACCAGCGGTATAATACCTAACATGCGAGAAGCAATATGAGACTTTATATCCTTTCATTTGGTCTGTTTTAGAGCGTTTTTACATTTTGATGACCCGTACATACTCCAATTTTTTTTTTCTTAAAAACAATAAGACTGTTTTGGAAGTATTTAAGCTAATGAAACTTTTTATAAGGAAAATACAGAGATCTATATAGTTAGTAAAATATTAAAAAAACGTTTAATCAATTGAATTTAAATAAATTTAAGCTTTCCATAGTGGACTTCAAATCTTATAAATTTAGTTGACCAAATGAGTTTGTCGCTTAATTTATAATCCAAAAACAATATAATAATGAATTGATTTTTACACAAATTATGTCAAAAATACAGCAGTTTCGAATACTATAATTATTTTGAATGAATTTATTCTTGAGGTTTTCAAAATAACTATACAATACAATATTATACAAAACCAAGAATGTTTCAGAAAACAATTAGAAATTAAAAGGCTTTAAACACAATTTTGACAAAAATGTATTCTTAAGAACATCCTTGTTATAATTTACAAGAAACTTCTGTCGCTTACCAAACGAACAAGGGAAAACAAAGTTCAAATTATGTTTATAGTCTCAGAATACTCCCGGGTGAGTTCAAATATAATTTGTTTTCATTTTGTTGGCTTGCACTATAAGTTCTGAATGAAACTTTACAAACTGATGTGAAATGAATTCTTTGAACTTCCTGCTTCTCCCGTGACTTCTTTGGCTAATTTAAAAGTTCTTTTTTTATTGTTAATTCAACAGTTTTTGAATAGGGTTACCGCACAGAAATCTCTATCTAGCTATAGCTATAGACCAAAGTGGTATTCACCCTTGTTTAAGGTTGTTAAGCTGAATGAGAGTAGCCGAGGCTCGTGCTCAGTGGCGTGCACTTGGACAGGCCTGTGTCCAGCAGTATACCTAGTATAAGCTGATGATGATGGTGATGATAAGGATGTTCCGTTCTGCTTTTTACAAGCTTTTATTTAACTTGCAATGTATGTTTGTTCGGGTGGAATCTTGCAACTCAATTTTGAAGCAGATATCTTCAACCGATTGAGCTGAAATTTTGTATACATGTTCAATTCGGATGACAATGCATGGTTAATTGTGTGACGTTATTCTAAATCCAAGATGGCGGCACACCCAAGATGGCGGACTAATTATTTTTAATGCATTCCTACAATATGGGTATCAAATGGCTTGCTGAGGATAACTCGAAAAATAAAGTGATGTCACTCTAAATTCAATATGGCAGACTTCTAAAACTTGAAACTCAATTAGAGCAGATATCTTCAACTGATTGAGCTGAAAGTTTGGATGACCATGCCTGCTGGTCAAGCATACGTGGCCTTAAATAGGGAAAAATTATTAGAAAGTCTCCTTATTGAAGAGCTAGACTGTTCGAAATTAACCGGCTAACGACCTAGCAACAATGATACGTTGAATGAGATGAACAGACTGAGAAACGTGTCCAGCAATAACTAATAAGTAAAAAATAAATTAAAAGTAAAAACCTTTTTAAAAAACAAGCTTTTATTTAAATGCGCTAATAAGAAAAAAAATACTTTTACCTTTAAAACTTTTACTATCATTTTATGTCTCATCTCATCATACAATTTATATGATAATAAAAGCTTGTCTCAAGATTTACTTGTGTAGATAAACAAGTAAATTAAATAACTTGATGTGATTGATTTCAACTATTAAAATTTTCAAATCTAAGTAAACACGAGTACTAAATCTCGCTACAACCTTTTATATCACAATAAATAGTGTAATGACGTTATAAGTTGATAGTAAAAGTTTATTTTTTTCTTTTTAGCGCATTTAAATAAAAGCTTATTTGTTTAAAAAGGTTTTTTAATTTTTACCTTCGTGCTCGGTGAAATAAACAAGGCGAAACAAATAAACAACAACAAGAAGGGGCTTTGCGTCAATGTCAAATCTCTTAAGCTTTCAAAGGCTGTACTTACGTCAAAAACCATAACATTTTGCATATTATAATAATTTACTTTGAAATAAATAATAAAGTGTACTGATTTATACGGAATTTAACACCAGTTCGTATTTTTGGAAGCCTTTAACCAGGAAAAGCCAGCAATAATACTAAGGAGGCCTTTTTCCTTTTAATTTTCTCTATTTGATAGTGTTACTTGTCGCGAAAAACTTCTGGATGCGAGCAGCAAAAAAACAAAATTGGTCGTTGTGGAGATCCTTGGGGGAGGCCTTTGTACAGCAGTGGACGACTTTTGGCTGATATGATGATGATGATGATGATTATACTTCTAAAACGAATTATTAACGCAATTTAGAAATACTATTCAAATACAAATTTATTTATGTGTGAATTAAATGTTCTTACACAATATGCGGTATGGAATTTGCATCCAGCAATGGCGATTACATAGAGCCGATGACGAATCAACAATAGAAGTGGCGAATGAATAACCGGTATTTCGGCCCGCTCACCCGTTTCATGTATAAAGTGAAAATGTCCAATTCCAACATGGAATCGCTTTGCTAGAACTTTTTTCGGTGCATACAACATGCTTGCATTTTTATGCTGTGCGAACACGGCGCGGCAAACGTTAAAGGGGAATTGCACCAATGATAGCTTACAAAAGTGACTCTTTTCGGAAATAATAGTGGCCGGACTGTTGTTGTTTTTGTACATGCCTTTTTTTGTCGGCCTTTTTTGTACATATTTTTAACGTTTGTTGATATTGGCCTGCCATGTGTGTTTGTAGTTTTGATGTTCTTTTATTGAAATAACCTTTATGTAAGCAATGCTATAAACAAACTTTTGTTAGCTTATAAAAGTAAACCTGTTTGGAAATAATAGTGGCCAACTGTTGCTGATTTTTTTGTACATGCCTTTTTTGCCGGTTTTATGTTCGTGTACATATTGGCCTGATTGCCTGTGTATATTTAGTGTTGTTGTTATTTTATTGAAATTACTTTTATTCTAAAAACAAACAAATTTACGTATTGAAAGTAAACGAAAGTGACTCTTTTCGGAAATAATACTGGCTGGATTGACGCTGTTATTGAACGTTTTTTTAAATTATGTGGATATTATTACAATGGCGTTTATTTCTTTGCTGTAACATGGTTAAAATAAGGTTATTTAAATTTAAAAACAGCAAAATTTATTCCAAAAATAGAAATTATTCCGAATTAATGCCACAAGCATTTAGATTTTATTTTATTTTTAAAATATAGAAATCAATCTGTAATATTCCTTACGAGATCCGAGGCCACTTATTACTCCACGGCTTTTGGCGTGTCCTTGTTTTAATTGTAAATATTGTTATACCTACAGTTTTCAATAAATACTCTTACTTTTTCCTTATTTCCTACTGGCGGCTACCCGCGACTTCGTCTGCGTATATATATCTGTAGAAATGATGGCCTATTCTATTATACAACAGAATAGGCCATCACTTCTAAAAAAATATAGTTCGAACTCATACAAGCTAGAACTATATTTTTAGTCTTCTAATTGCTGAAATATACTCCTATAAACTATGTTAAAGGATTTTTTAGAAACACTAGTGAGCTAGGTACGTAGAGCTGACTTACATTACGCGCCCGGTCTGCGATTGCTGACTATCAGCAACTTTCGCAGAGGCCGGTCATCGGATGGGTGACCAAAAATATATCATCTCGAGATTCTCCGTGCATCAGAAGGCACGTAAAGCCGTTGGTTCCGGCTGCATTAACAGTCGTTAACAACCACCGCACCGCACTGGGCACGCGTGGGGGTTTATGACCCGTTCTCCATATCCATCCGTAGGAAAGGCTCGTGCCCCAGCAGTGGAGACATTATGAGCTGATGATGATGATGATGATTGGTGATTTTTGAATCTCACCGGTGATCTCGTCATTATAAGTGACATGAACTACACTATGAAATATAATTATTTCTGAATGATTTACAAATTGATCATAAAGATACATACCGTTCGATAATTTTCGGTGTCAAAACAAGTTACCAGTGACGATATCTACACTGGCCTGCAAAACTAAGTACTACACTTTTAATATTATTTTTTTTTCTTAACTATAGAAGTTAGAGATTTTTAAATATAAAAAGGTTTTGCAGCAATTTTTATCAGCTTTCTTTGAAACTAAAGTAAATTATACATTAGTAACATTTTTCCTTTTTGTTTCGAAAGTATATCTTGTGTACTTAAAAAGTGATTGCAATTTTAAAAGTGTGATACTTAATTTTGCAGGCCAGTGTATATCATAGCATGATAATTAATCACTGGTTTAAAAATCGCCCCTCTCTAAGCGGTTAGCTCGGTTAAATATTTATATGTGTACAGTAAATGAAAACAGTTAATGCAATCTGTTTTGAGTTAAGTCAATCATCTTTTAGTTTTGCTCGTACATCCCAACACTAGTAGCAAACGTAACTGATCCGATCCGAACACCTTGGAGGATCTAGTAGGGCACGGCACTAGTGCGTGATGCCGTTTCCACCACAAAACTTCTGACGGAGCTTCGTTTCACACGTTTTGAGGAATCCTCAGCCCGGTGAAGCTGAAAATTCCCAGTGGCAATTAGCAAAATCTCTCAAAAAACAGCAAACGTAATACTTTTGTGCCTCTTACACTTTTTTTTCTAATATTTATTACCACCTTACTTCCTATAATAACATAACGTGCCTTCAAGGACACGTTCCGGCTTGTGGCGGCCCTACCTAATTCCAGTCATTATTTATAACACCGTATTCCAGGAAGTTTTGTTAGCATTAATCAAAATAAGGTTTATATGACTTTTTGTTTCATTATTCAGTTCAATAAAAAGTTTAATGTATACTTTTTTTTCTGTTAAATAGAGGTTTTTCAAAAAAATAACTTAGGGTCATGTCACAACAAAATGACCATCTACAAGGTGTTAAGTATTAGAGACTGCTTTGCTGAGCAGCCCCTATACACGCGTCCCTTATTTCACGATAGCAGTAGGCACATAATAGCTAAAATTGGTATCCGAAAAGTGCTTTTTTTTAAAAAAAAAAAGGTATCTATGAGGTTGTACACATACATTATTGACCTGGAGTATCTACCTTTAAGCTTAAGAAATGAGATAAAAAACAAGTCAAGTTAGAATTACTTACTCGAAATTAAATGCCAAAGTGAGATACTATATTTTACTCTGAATCTTTAATAAAAGCATTCCATTCAGCGAAATAAAGGCACAGTAGCAGAGAAGGGTTAATTTAACGATGAATGTTTTAAATTAAAATCGTATCTGTTCGCTTGTAAACGTATGCATTTGTATTCCCAATCAATCTTATGTGTCGTTATCATTTGCAGCTGACTTCCAGTTCGCGAAAATAAATTACCCCTATAAATTTTTGTAACCGTCACACTGCTAGGCCCGTGATATTTATGATAGTGTTTTTAAATAAACTATTTTTTTTTTCGCCACCGTAGATTTTATATTCAATTTCGCTTAGTCGGTAACGTTTTAATGTATTTGAGTATAAAATATTGCTGCTAGATTGTCACATATACATTATATTATATATAATATATATATATATTATATATTTTGTTAAATATATTTTAAAGTTATTAAAATAAAACAAAACGTAAAATGAATATTTGAAAAGTTCTTATTATTTTTCAGTTAATATTACTGTCGCGTGGTAATATCAATGTGAAATTTAAAAAATTATTAACTGAATTGAGTTGAATACGATTCTTAATAAGTATCTAATAAATTGGCATTTTTAGAAATTTTCAAGAACAGATAAATTTTTTTTTTTTTAAAGTGCCCGCTTCTTATGATGAGCGTGCTAACTATCATCATCATCATCAGCCCACACACGTCCACTGCTGGGCATAGGCCTCTCCAAGTGCACGCCACTGAGCACGATCCGCGGCTACTCTCATCCAGCTCAGCTACATTGCGAAGATCGTCGTTCCATCTAGTCTGAGGGCGTGTAACACTACGTTTGCCGATACGCGGTCTCCACTCAAGAACTCGATATTTTACTATACCACCAACTCCTGATTTCCAGTATTATTGTATGCTTAAAAGCTAAATAAAACTACACATACACAACTACATCGAATATATAACCAATATGTCATCTTACTCTTAAAAAACACGAGGATTTAATTTCCTTTACCCTCTCGATTTAGTAACGTCGTCGTATTACTTTTTCCATTTAGAATATCCTTTTACTTTCTTCAAAACGTATTTATTACTTTTTTTTGATATATCCTCTAGCGTCAAATTTCCGGACCGGGCAGGGCTCTTCGAACCGTCTAACCTTTGCCCGGGATAGTATCATACAACTAGGCCGACACTGTAAACATCACCCTTAAAAATATGACCTCCAAAAGAACCTTTTCGTTTGACCTGCCGAGCGACGGTTATTATTTTGTTGTGAACTTGATTGAATTCTTACAAATGTATTCTGTCTAACATCATTCCAATTTGGCGAAAACAATTTATTTTGATGTGTGTGTCACTCGTGTTGAGAGGTAAGTACTCATGTTGCAGATCGTTAATTAAACTAGAACCAGGTTAGCAGTCATAAATATTATACCTTTTTTTTTGAGAGAGACTGCTGATTGCCTCAGACGACATTTTCAGCTTCACCGACGCATAGCTGGATATAAGAAAAAAATTAGGTATGTCCCTGCTCTTGTTTGTTAGTGAATAAATATTGTAAAGTAGGTAAAAATTACTACACAACATCACATAGGCGGGCAGGGGGGATATGGGCACCCCCTCTCCCGTCTGCAATAATGAACCGATGCGCTCGCGACTCGTTGCAACGAGTTCAGTCGGCCTCGCTCGTGCGGGGAAATTCGTGCTTTCGCTGTGACCGCGCGTTCTTTGTTGATAGTGAGAAATATACGTAAGTTCGTAGTTTTTATGTAAATTTTACATATTTTGCGTAGATCGTAATTACCTCATTAATACTTTTAAGTTACAAACTATGTCTAGTTATTACAACCTTTGTTATTAGTTAATACTTCAGTGAAAATATAAACTCATTGCTAAACGTTATATTGTGAGTAGGTTATACCTTTGGGGTATTATGGACGGGGTAAAATGGGCAATGTGCCCATACTGCCCCGGTCTGCTGTGGATAAATTTATTGAGTTGTTTATATTTACTTCTAGGTTCAACAATGATCCAAAACTATCAACGCAAAACGAATCGTGGAGAATGGGACATCCAGAATATGGAAACAGCTGTAAAAGACTTATTAAGCAGAAACAATGTCCTGTAAACAAGCATCTACTGTGTATGAGGTACCTACGAACGACGCTGCAGAGAAAACTTAAATATTATCAAGTAAACCAATCTTTGGTACGAAAACGACTAGGTGGTTATAAACCGATCTTCTCAGAAGCACAAGAACAAGAGTTAACTATTAATCTCAAAGATCTGAAAGGCCAATTGTTTGGTTTATCTCCGTTAGAAGTTTTTTTTGTTTCTTGTTGATTTTAGAATTTATTTATTTATTTATTTATTTATGTACACTGACAGATTAATGTCATTACAAAAACATAAAAACATTTTCCACATAATAAGACAAGACAATAATCTAAATTGAGTGTACACAGCATGCAATCATTTAAACTTACAGAACAATTTTGTATAACTTAACTTAACTTAACTTAACTTGTACAATATTCATTAACAATTTTTTATTTATTTATACGGATATTTATGTAATAAGTGGGGTTGAGGATGTTTCGTCATTAAATATGGCTGAAATTACCCTTTTATACTGTGAGAATCCATTGTTAAATACGTCTATATCGTTATGAACACGAACTAATTCGTTATAAGTGCGGCACATTCTTACAATAGGATTATAAAATTTATGATTAATTGTTTTTGATTTCATGAGCATTGTTAATTAATGTCATATTTTAATTATAATTATTATTGAATGAACAGACGTTTTTATCAACATTCATGGCTCTATGCCCATTATGCCCCGTGTATGCCCATTATGCCCCAGACAAGGGGCAATATGGGCAAATTCTTCTTTAACAATAAACTCCTGTTTAACATAAAATATAAAAGGTTTACCACATATTTTCTGCTTAATTTAAATGACAATAGTGGTATTAGCAAATGATTGTGTTTAATTGGTACTAACTCTTTTCAATTAAGTTTTATAAAAGATTTCCCTTAAGGTGCCCGTACTGCCCCGGCTTCCCTACATTGCTTTGACTCGAAAGACAGTAGCTTGAGCACTTGGTGTTATGGAAATCGGAAACGACGACGATACCACAACCTCCCAGACCCGAGAAAATATAGAAAAAGTTAGTTTTTCTACATTGACCCGCAATCGAACCCGGGACCTCGGAGATGGCAACACCAGAACCCGACTTGCGAACCACTCGACTACGGACGGCGCCAAATGTTCTATAAATGTGTCAAATGCTTTCATGGCCTGGATTCTGCTGCGTTCCATATAATTGCCGTATATAATGCATTTTTATTGTATATTACGTACAGGCAAAAATGTGGAAATTCTAATAAATAAAATAAACTTAACTAAATCTATTACTAAACTAAAATATGGCGTCAAAAAATCCTCCGCGTCGCTGTCGACTGGTAATGTATCCAAGAGACTGGCAGCATTGCCTCGTTGTATGGCAATACTTAGCCTCTGGCCAAGGTAAAACCAGCCTTTGGGTCATGGGAAGAGTCCAGCCGCCGCCGTACCAGCCGTTTGGAGATGTCATTATCCAGAGCATGAGCACTCGGACCCCACGGCCCGAGGGTTTCAACCCCAAACGGCTCGAAAATATAATTGCCGATAAGGTTATTATACTTTCGCCGCTTGAGGTTTTCTGCAGCCGCAGCAGCGCAGCACCAGCACAGCACGCTATGCTAGGAAGATGGAGAAAAAGACATGCCGTCCGGTCTCTTGCCATCGTCGCATGCCAAGCCATTGGGTTTTAATACAGCTGGAACGCCGACGGTGACAAGAGCACGTCGGATGATGTCATTAATGTTCACGTACCGGACTAATAATATAATAAAAAGGTTAAATGAGGTTACCGATACACGGTTGTGTACATTTTAAATAGCATAATCAAGGTCTAATCACGTAGTACAATTTAAAATAACTACAAAAACGTGACCAAATACATGCTGACACATAACACAGGCATGCCAAAACATCCCAATTCAGTCAAATTTAATCAAATTATAACGTCCTATTAACGCCGCAAATGTGATCTAAATGTCGGTAAATATTACTATAATGTGTTTTATTGCAACCGCAGGAACATAAAACAACGACCTATTAACCGTCGGCGTGTCAACAACAAACTTTTACTGCAATGTAAACGGTCCAGCTCAAGTCATGAGCGAAGAGCGATGGAACGTACTGTATAATTAGTATAGAATAAAAACCGGCCAAGTGCGAGTCGGACTCGCGCACGAATGGTTTCGTACCAAAAATATAAAATCTATAAAAATATTTTAAATTTCTACCTGTTATCGTTAAAACCGAGAAAAAATATGGAAAAAAATTGTTGTATGGGAGCTCGCTTTAAATATTTGTTATATTTGAATTTAAATATTTATTTTTAAAGCGAATATATAACTAAATATTCTGTGAATATTTCAAGCGTCTACCTGTTGCCGTTATCAATATCGAGCAAAAACGAGCGAAAAAATGACGTTTGTTGTATGGGAGCCCCCTTAAATATTAATTTATTCTGTTTTTTAGTATCTGTTGTTATAGCGGCAAAAGAAATACATTATCTGTAAAAAATTCAACTGTCTAACTATCACGGTTTATGAGATAAAGCCTGGTGACAGGCGGACAGACGGACAGACGGACAGACGGACAGACGGACAGACGGACAGACGGACAGACGGAAAGACGGAAAGACGGAAAGACGGACAGACGGACATACGGACAGACGGATAGACTGTGTCCGAAGGACGGACTGTGGAATCTTAGTAATAGGGTCCCGTTTTACCCTTTGGTTACGGAGCCCTAAAAAAGGACTATATTTGAAGCGGAATATTGTAGAAGTTCTTTTTGGTACGCGGTTGCCACTCGAGAACAAGGTGGACCGACGATCTGGTAAAGATCGCGGGAAGCTGCTGGATTCGAGCAGCATGAAACCGGTCGTTGTGGAGATCTTTGGGGGAGGCCTTTGTCCTGCAGTGGACGTCTTTTGGCTGAGATGATGATGATGATCATGATTTGAGAAGTGTATGTAAAAGTTGTATGTATAATATGTAAACGTATGTGTATGTATACACACTATATCTCTCTTCTGTGAAAGTAAGAGTAAGAAAGTAGCTGTACATTTTTTTACTTTTAATTTCCAAGTGCATGGCTGCACTGAAGCTAAATTAAGTATTTATAAAATACAGTGAAAAAATTAAAAGGTTGGATGGGAGTTTAATTTTTTCACTGTATTTTATAAATATTTAAGTAGCTGTACAATTTAGCAGAATGCCAAAATTACTCAAAAAGCACCTGGTACATTATTAATCAATATAGTTACCACGGTAACGATTAATATTACTTAGGTCAGCTTAATGAAGACTGAACTGAACAGTGATTTTCATATTTCTGGAACTTGGACCAAGAAATCCCGAAAAGATGAAAATGTCAAGTATTACTACCGCATTTTGGACAGGTCGATTTACATTAGTAATTATCTATGATTTGTCATTATAAAATAGTCTCTAATGATGACGGTTTTAAGCACTTTTTGTAATGAAAAAACAAGTACCGAACAGGTAGTCATAAACGTTAATTGACGTCTTAGCGGCAGCGAGTCTTCCGTAACTTAGCCCGTCATCTCTTTCAGCCCGTTAAATTTACGGCAGCCATTACGATGACGTCACCGTAGGCGGTATCGTGAACAAACGACTTTTGTTACGGACTGCAACTAAGAGACATTGTCTTAGTCTAAGTCAGTGGTATGCCCCGCTTTTTTGCCGCCTCTTTCTTGTCGGAGCTCGGGAGCCGAGTGATTTTCAGCTTAAAAGTGGAACGTTGAGCTGGTTCGTTTTGTATTCTGTGGCTTTTGTTAATTGCTTGTCATGGGCGCTCGTATTTGATAGAATATGATTTTGTAACAACTTCGAGTTCTGTATTTGTTCTTGAGATATATTATATAAATAGATAGATAGATAACTTATTTACTTGCAACAAAACATGCACACAATTAAAACATAATACAATAATAAAAAAAAATACAATACAAATTTAAATAATAATAAAAAAGCAATTAAATATACTTAATAAAAAAAAAAATATGATCACTGCTCCTTGCTTATGCGCGCCTGACGCGCATGACTTCACTTATATAAATATTTAACTTACCATTGCATGACAAATTAAAGTTAATAATTATGTCTTAGTAACAACAACTACAAGATCTTGATCGGATATACTTCGGATCTTTTCATTATTACCACAACTTTCTGGTACAAGTTGTATATTATTATATTCTTTCTACACACATAAACGTGTAGGTGAAGAGGCACCTTGTGGGCTGGCAGGGCAATGGACTAATGCTTTCACACCACCACCAGTTATCTTCACGTCTGGACTCCATTTCTACTTAACTTTAGGGAGAGGAGTCACTGGCGCGCAATGTGCATAAAATTAGCACGAAGTTTCGTGGTCACGTATTAATATTTTACTAGTGGTCGCCCAGTGATCGAAATTCGACCGTAATTTTAAGGCTTTTTCGGATTGTAGCCTAAGCAATGAAAAAATAAAAAAGATAGAATATGAGTTTGGAATGGCATTGACAGATTTCAACCGCTCCTGTTCCATTTTTGAAAAAGAAGATGTGCGCATTAGTAAACTTTTAATAATACTTTTATACTATAACAACGGTTACCTTTTATCATGTCATGTATGTATGTAACCCTCCTGAGGCTAAATATAGAGAGCGCTAAGGGTGTTAAAGATTTATAAACTTTACCTTTTTGTTTGTGTAGAGTATCAGACAGAAAAAGTAATCTACTAAGAGTGAGCATAAATTGATGCTAATTTGACAGTGGGAGGCTGAGATTTTAATACGACGAGACGCAAAGATTTTTTTTTTCTATACTTTTCCGTAAATAGACGTTCTTGATGGAAACAACTTTTTTATCATTATAATAACACGATGAATGGTTCCGCCGAATATATTAACGTTGCAAATGTACATGCTGCAACATTGTCTATGTGGGTCCTTTACAAATTTCGCTCCTTATATTTTATGTTAAATTAAAATTTCAAAAAAGACATATTGTTGAAAAAACCACGATGTATTCGAACCCGTACCCCATGACATGCCGGGTCAGGTGCACTACCAACTATTCTATGGTGGCTCAATCCAACTCGCCGAGAAATTATATAATTGTATAATATGTTATATTCCTCAAATTTATTGTCTTTCATAATGTATAACTGAACTTTTATGATATTACTAGCTGTGCCCGCGGTTTCACCCGCGTTAATCAGCTATAAAAAAATATTTTCAACAACATTTACACAAAAAAATCTATTTGAACCAGTAGTTCCTGAGATTAGCGCGTTCAATCAAACAAATAAACAAGCAAAAAATTCAGCTTTATAATATTAGTATATGTATAGATAATATTAAAACAGTTTTTAATTTTGCCATGGTACCGCGCTCATACAGTTTGTTAATATTGCCTCAACATAATTTATCTCTGTCGTTCTCTGTTTTTGTCTCTCTCGGTTCATAAATAGGTAGTTTGATGAAATAGGTCAATGTTCGATGGGAAGACCTCATGAGTATTCCAACCCTTCCACCAAATTGATGTATGAAACGTGTCGCGAGCATTAAACGACCAAATCCGATGAACGAAGTAATAGGTATACAAGAACTTTAAGTTGTTTTGTTTGAAACAGTGTTTAGCAATATTTGCTGTTAAAATATGTTTCTTTGAAATCCAATTTATAAATAAGGAAATATGTCGTGTAAGCGATTTCAAATTAATTGTGACTTTGGGAAAAATCATTTGCGCAAAAAATTAACCGAAGTGCTTTGTAATTTTACATACAGTAAGTGCTGGAGGTGATTCCTGGAAGCTTCCTTCTATGATAGGTAATTTAAAAATAATTATTAAATATCCCACATTATTTCCCGATGATGGGCAAATGCTTCCATCATTGAAATCTAGTCATCCCTACAAATGATAGGTAATGGCTTAATCACCGTGCTTGCTAAATGTGGGTCGATGATCACATACCATGGGCTATGCAACGAAAAATCTGAAATATACTTTGCCCGACCTGGGAATCGAACCTAGGACCGTCGTGTGGTAAGCCGAGTGCTTTGCAACTCGGCCACCGAGGCGTTAGTGTTTAAAATATTGGACGCTGCAAAAGAAAGGGAGAAAAGAAATGCCGAGGAGTTTCTTGCCGGTAGGTATATACTACTCAAAACAAGGTGTCCCTTTTTTTCGGATACCTACCGGTCACAAGAGATGCATCACGATAATGTGGTACTCTCCCAGCTAGACGGCGTGGGGAGGGGCATGCCCACTAAACTCTCGGAGAGTTACAACCAATTAAGGCGACGCATTGGAAATTTACGTGGCGGGGGTCTTGATTTTGCCCAACAATTACAAAACATGTGAAAGTGATATTTGATAACATGATTTTTCATTGAATTGACTTCATTTTGCTAGTTGCAGAAACACGATTTGTTAACTTTTATAACATAGAAAAAAAAATCAAAGTAACCTCTTTTAAAACATAGATTCGCATTTACAGGCAAACCAGACCGATTTATACATCAAAATTTTCTTAGTAGATTATATATATTTAGTAGATTATTATAGTCTTAACACTTCAATATGCTAGTTAATTTTTTTAAACTTTTGGAAAAATAAAACAGTTTTTCTTATGGTACGGGGCGCAAACGCTCCGTATTAGAATAATTGTTAAGCGATGCGTCGCCTTATGCAGAGTTTACGTGGAGTCCATAGACTTTAACAAAAAAAACAAGGACTACACTGTTCGGTGAACTTACGAACTGATGGCGTTGTGACATTAACTCTTTCTGTACGGAAGGCATCATATGATGCCAAGAGCAAAGTAGATATAAATGCCTGGTCGGTTTAAAAGGGATAAAAAGAGCTTTACTGTGATACCTACTATTTGCACATCTTCTGAAAGCAACAACGGTGCACAGAGCTCAGCTGCTAGACTAGCCTTTTGATATTCCAGGAATACGCAATAAAACCAGCTCTCGAAACACCAATAGCAACACAGAAGGGAATCAGGTGCTAACCGGGTCCACGGGAAATGTTTTTATGTGTTAAGAGAGCTATTTTAAGAGCTATATAAAAATCTTAGAACTAAAAGAAACTTGGTTATAGCTTAAGCTCGCTAACCATATTTATTTAAAATCATGTACACCGTTATCTCCAGATTTTTTAGAAATACCTTTCTTAGCAGATTTCCTTACCTTTTACACTATGTTCATCTGCTCATCAAACAGAGCGTTTGATCTGTTTTGATCGATGGATGAGTTAATTGTAACAAAATATTTTATTCTACTAACATATTCATAAGTAATACCCAAATCCCCATGGATTCCATTAGATCCATATCTATGTTATCTCAATGAATACAATTATTATTTACGAACAAATCGGTTGAAATCCAATTTGAATTTAGTTATATTGCTTATTCTGATTACGAAAATGTAGCTTATATTCCTATAATTTGTAATATGTCTAGACAATAAGATATGAGATATGTTGTAAGATGCCCAAACAATATGACATTGTGTCGATACAATGACACCTATATAAAACGTTACAATGCCTACATAGAAGATTCGGTGTTTCCAATCTATGTTCGCAGTAATGAAAACGTCCAGCCGTGTCTGCCGCTGAGCTGAACCAACAAACGTTCCACGCAGCAGTGTTTGTCACCTGTACTCAGTGCCTTTGTAGAACTAATGACAGGACTGCATTCTAGCCGTTACCTGAAGTAATCTCGTTCATGATTATACAGCCAGAGGTTGCTGAGCTGCCACTGATGGGGTTTCTATGTTCTATCTATTGTGCGCTTTATTAGCCATACGTTCCTAAGTTTATTTTTTAGTGGTAACGACTTTGCGAGCTATTATTGTAAACGATATAATTGAAACTTTTGGAGATAGCCGAAAAATAAAAAATGGTAATCAAAATACTTAAATAATAGTAATTCTACTGATTTCAGATTTATTAATTACAAGCCACAAGGTGGACCGACGAGGATCTGGTGAAGGTTGCGGTAGCCGCTGAATGCGAGCAGCACATAATCAGTCGTTGTGGAGATCCTTGGGTAAGGCCTTTGCCCATCAGTGGACGAAATTGTAATGATGACTAGTTAAAAAAGATTTTACATGATATTAATATTAGAGTACAAGTGATATACTCTATATACGAATGGTTATTTCTATGTTTGTTTTTAAACATAAACTATAATAAACTATTTTACTTTTTATTAAAAGAATAACAAAAACAAATCACTGTTTCAGAGTTACATTTACCTTTTGCCGTAAACTTTAGAAACTAACCTGAAAATAAGAGAAGGTATCAAAGTTTTCTCGTTCTGTCGTCACGTCTTTGAAAGTTATTTGTAGTGAATTGATTCGAAAGGTGCATAACAGCGTAGGTATTGTAGAGTAACTAAGAAAATTATCATTTATACAAGTTGTTTATCACTACATAGTATAAAAAAACGGTTTCATTAAAAATAAAGATTTAAAAAAATTAAATGATAAAAAAAATTAAAAGGGAAAAAAAACCTAAAAAAGAAAAGAACTCAAAAATTAAAAATATTTTAAACCTGATAATAAGAATTATTTTTTTTATAAATAAAAGCGTGTTACATTATAGAATATTTTTCTTATGCAATCACAATCTCTTTCTTATCTTTTGCTATCGTGTCTCCACGATTTTTTCAAAATTAAATATTAGATAAAATGAAAACTACAAACGACAGTTCTGACCTAACTATGTGACATAGCCATCATCATCATCATCGTCAGCTCATTTTATGTCCCCACTGCTGGGGCACGCGCCTTCCCTATGTAAGGGTAGGGAGAACGGGCCATGAATCCCCACGCGGGCCCAGCGCGGATTGGTGGTTGTTAACGACTGCTAATGCAGCCGGGACCAACGGCTTTACGTGCCTATGTGCCACAACTAACAGCGAAACCAGTGGCCATAACTATCACCAACCTTTAGTAGAAGATGGCACCAACAACCTTATTAATTCCCTATGTTCCAGATAAGATAGACAAAAACACCAATTGCCATTTATTTTAAATATCACTCGCATCAAGCCACATCATAGACTAAATCGAAGGGAATATATGAATATATATTATATATTTCCGAATTACCTCTTTGTGCGTGCGGCGCAAGCAACAGGATCTCCTCCACTTATACAAAATAGTGCATTCCTTATTTGACTCCCCAAGCTTAGTGTCACTTCTCAACTTCAATATTAGAATCCCCTTGCGTAACCGTAAAAAACAGACCTTTATTTTGCAAGTCTATAGGAATAATACCTCCTTCTACAATCCCGTTGTACGCATGTGCCGTACTTACAATGAGCTGTCGCTGGTTGGCAGTGACCTGGACATTTTTGTGCCGACCCTCGCCATATTTTACCGTACTGTCAGAAAGATACTGCCTGAAATTTAATTTAATTTAATTTAATTATTATTCTGTTGTTAAAATGTTTTATTTTACTGTGTTTTTATGTTCTTGGAATCCAATTTAATTTATTTAATTCATTGTAATTCAGTTTATTGTAATTTGATTTATTTATATAGTTTTTAATAGTCTTTTTTTTTTAATTTGAGTATGTTGGTTGCTTATTTTATTAATTTTTAATTCTGTCGTGGTGACAGGTATGTTTGCGCCAAAATTTTTAGATAATGCTGTGTGTACACGTTTTTTGGGTCTCGATCTAGTTTTAATCCTTTGTAACTTCTGTTTCCTACTTCTATTTGATTGTTACCTGTTGTGTATGCCAATATAATAATAATAATAATAATAATATACCGGAATTCAGATTTTAAGATTAAGATATATTTAGAACTTTTATTAACAAATTTACGACCATTCTCGCATCCAACGCGGGTCGAACTGAAGCTGTCGGCCGACTAAACTATCGGCAAGTGTGCGGGCGGGGAAGCGCGCCGTACTGATCAAGCGGTCGGCTGATAGTTCGCCGATAGAATAGTTTGAAGGCAATTGTAAAGCCCTTCAAACTTTTTTATCAGCCGATCCTGAATCGCTGTAATGTGCGCATTTCCATACATCTCCATACTGATTAAGACGCCGACCAAACTATCGGCCGATCAAAAGTCTGTAGTGTGCGCGTACTCTTAAATAATCACAAGTAGATCCGTAAAAAAACCGGTAGTCAATCTTCCCGCTAAAAATCAAAAAAGGTTGGATCTCTTTTAACGTCTGTCAACATCAGCTTTTTCTGTATCGCATGTCACTAAAATCCTAATGTGCCACGAACGGAGCGTGTTCTCGTGGAAATACGGCGAAGTGGGATTTATGTCTTTCATATTTAACTGATGGAATCATTAGACCTATTTGAATCCAATATTTCGTAAAGGACTCCTTCCATTCAATACCTATCCTGTTACGGCCGTCCACGTCTGTATATTCACGTACACTTGCCCCTTTATTCATAAAAATGATTTAAGCATTATTTAGTTAATCATTGTTTTGTCTCTTTTTCTCAGATTCAAAATGACGTTTGTGTGACGTTGACAAACCAATATTTAACTAAATAATGCTCAAATAGTTTTTATGAATATTTTCTCGCTATGATAAAGCTAGGTTTATATTGCACTATTTTGTAATGAAATAAGTATATGATTGTTTACTATTATAATTTTACGCAAATATTTTTGGGCACAAATTACAATTTGAAAAAAGACAAAGTGTTGAAAAAAATCCACGAGCGGAATTCGAACCCGCACCCCATGACATGCCTGGTCAAGTGCACTGCCAACTATGCTATCGTGACTCAATCCAACTCGCCGAAATTTATCAACACTATCCACTTTTACTTTATAAGCCAAAGGAGCCCTATTCAATGTTGACAACTACGTCATCAACATCCGATCTTATTATTTTTACAAATATTGAAAGATCAGTTAAGAATTAGGCAAGCTATATTAGGTCCTTACCTATGAAATTGACGTTTTGTATGAAGATTTTTTATAAAATTTCATTTTTAATACTAACGTTTTTTTAATTTTCTTAGCATCTATTTAAGTTAACGCTATAAAAATTTTAGAGTAAGTAGTATGTTTGTTTCACTAGCTAAATATAGCAGACATTAAAAAGAAAAAAAAACAAGTCCCTTAGCAACAATGAAACAAAAAGACAATTCCGCGAACATAAAAAGTAGTCAATTTAAAAAAAATATTGGTCGATAAAGACACAAAATTAATAATCATTGTTATTACTGAAGCCGTATGTAACATAGTCTTAATTAAATGTGTATAATAATATTAACAAACGGTATTGTCTTTTAGACCTTTTAATAAGTGAGAAAAAAACGTCAATTTCATAGGTAAGGACCTAATATTTATGATTATTTACATATAATTTATGTCATGGCATACCATGGGGTGCGGGTTCGAATCCAGCTCGTAGATTTTTTTAACACTTTGTTATTTTTCAAATTGAAATAAGTATAATTAAATATCTAATAACATCGTTTTGTGCTATTTTAAACCCTTCCAGGAAGATTTACTTTTATTGACTTCAACTAAGTGGTATGATAAACTTTTACTCTAAGTACACTGTGTAACTAAGTGTGTTGACACATTAATTATTACTGTGCTGCCTACACTTATAGTAGGGATATCTATCCCTACCTACCCATTGTAGGGATATTCTGGACATAGGCTTCCTCAAGTGCACGCCACCGATCACGATCCGCGGCTGCTCTCATCCAGCTCTTGCAAGTCACCTTGCGAAGATCGTCGCTCTACCTGGTCCGAGGGCATCGAATGTAGTGAACTACGTTTGCCTATAGGTTACTCGAGAACTTGTTTCCCCCAACGGTTAAAAAGAGGTTTGTGGAAATGTAAAAACCTCTCATCTTGTCATTAGTTCAAAATAACGCCCTATTGTATAGTCGACAATGAAATTGCTTGACCACCTTAGAAGTGAATTTTGTTTGCATAATAACAAAACAACAAGTTCTATTTTTGTTTAAAAGACCAAGTGATAGATACGTTGTCATTATTGACAATGAGCCTTAACGAAATTTTAGAAGTGATAAAGCAATTTCATGGTCGACTATACAATCCGCTGTTACAGAATAAGGAACTCTTGATTATGAGTTTACCTCCATTTTTATAGTGAAGACATACCGAAGCATGGCTCCATTTCCACTTCTATTTTAACTCTGAAACTTCTGCTTTAATAACGAGTGAGGAATATTAATATATACCGTTGAAAGTGTACCTACTTCTCTAAAACCGCTTAGCGCACTTAATCGCTTTAGTTTATTCGACTAGTTGCCGACCGCGACTTGCTACGGAATTAAGTCAAATTGTTTCCAGCTTCAGTTGACTATGATGAATTGGGCTGTAGATAATGCTGCTTCACATTTTGAAATGATTCTTTGTTTTTTATCCATATACATAAAACATTTGTTGTGCATTTTTTGAAGTCCTCATTATAAACATTTTTTTTTAGTTTGTCCGTTTAAAAAAATCTTGAAGTTGAATGTTTATTTTGCTTTGTTATTATTATATTGTAAGTATATCGATTTTCTATTGATATGATAATAAAATATTCGGATAAGTAAAATATGAGATGTGTAACTATAACAGCAGATTATTTTTTTTATTAAAGTTCTAAGTGTTGTCTTCTATATCTATATCTGTACTATAAAAAGAGGTCACGTTTGTTTGAATGTATGTCGGGGCTAGTGATGGGTTGCGAGAAAATTCTCCAAGTGAGAATATTCTCCAATCGGGAATATTCTAGAATTTTCCTTTTAATTGAGAATATTCTCAGATCAAGGAGAATTTAAGAGAATTTAAAATTGAATGAAGATTTTCGTATTTTTAGAAAAAATACTAATAAAAAATACTAATAATAATAAATAATGGGCGTTAAAGACAAAAATTAATAATCATTATTATTACTGTAGCCTAAGTAACATAGTCCTAATTAAAAGTGTATAATAATATTAACAACCGGTATTGACCTTTAGAAGTAATACACCTATTAATCGTTGAGAAAAAACGTCAATTTTATGAAATTGACGTTTTTTCCATATTATATATATATATATATATTATATTATTGGGTCCTTACCTATGGGTAAGGACCCAATAATATATGAAGAAGTGAAAATAGAATAGAATTATACTCACCTTCTTATTTTTTAATAGAAGTAGTAAGTTTAAAATTATGGAGATTACTAGCTTCTACGTAATTCTTGGTGCACCATGACTCCAGTTAGCACTCAAAGTTTGACTAAAGCAGGAAGCGACGATAGCAGCTGAGCGGGAGCAACGACTAATTCGGGCTCCTACCCCCAGTCGCTTTGAGCACGATAATACAGGGTGCTCAAGCTTTCGCTGTGAATATTTTGAAATGTTGCCGACAGTTTGGCACACAATTTAGTTGATTGCCATAGGTCTACAAATATCATGGACTGCTTGCAAGTAAAGTTAGTAATAGAAGGTATTTACGATAACTTTTATAAGACGTAGTAACTATTATTTAGTCTGTGGTATAGCTATGGTGAGGAGCTCGATGGCGCAGTGGTTAACGCGCCCGGTCTGCAAGTGCTGAGGCTAAGCGACTTTCGCAAAGGCCGGTCATCGGATGGGTGACCAAAAATATTTCATCTCGAGCTCCTCCGTGCTTCGGAAGGCACATAAAGCCGTTGGTCCCGGCTGCATTAGCAGTCGTTAACAACCACCAATCCGCACTGGGCCCGCGTGGTGGTTTATGGCCCGTTCTCCCTATCCATCCAATAGGGAAGGCTCGTGCCTCAGCAGTGGGGACATAAAAATGAGCTGATTATGATGATGATGATAGCTATCATAGCCAAGTGGTCAGACGATATCGTCGGGATGGCCGGAGGGCAGTGGAGGCCCGCATGGAACCGGCGTGGGTGCTTACGGGCTGCAATGATGATGACGATAGGTATGGAAAGTTTGACCATGTTGCACCAGTCATAGACCGCCGTAATCTGCGTTATAAAACTTTGTTTTTGTAAGAAAATAAATACCTTGTTAAGTAAGTACCTAATGAAAGTTTTAGAAATCTATAACTATGAAAACTTTAAAATACAAAGTGAATATACCTATTTACAATGGTTGGCGATACCTACACACCGAAATATTCAAATAATTTATGTTGCTTTTGAGCAGTATATTATGTTATAGTTTAAATTTTTAAATGCCTACAAAAATTGTCGCGTAATAAAAATTACCACTCGGTATTTTGACCACAGTCACTTAGTGGAAACACGGTACAAACACAACTGAATGTAATGCTATTGTCACTACCGTACACAATTGCCGGTCAACTAAGACCCCAATAGCATGTAAGCCCACATTCACCAATGTCATAAAATAGACACAGTCAAGTACAGAAGCCTAACATATTATGCACAGAGCAAAGTTTCAACCGGGAAACGGTGATGGCGGCGAGTGGTACAAGCGACTAATTCAGACCTTGCTTTGATGCTGCACGGCGAGCTTTGCTGAGAGTATTTTGATAGAGTACATCTTTGTGTCGTGTTGAAAGGTACGCAAATTGAGGTGGATTGACAAAGGTCAACTCACGGGTTAAGTACTTAAAGTACCGTCAACAGCTGAGGTCGAAGATTTAATCGAAATAAAATAGACGCGTGAGCTACAGAAGCGTAATGTTTATGCACTATTTCTTTGTGTTGTTGAAAGATACGCAAATTAAAGTAAATTGACACGGGTTATAAATGTATAGTCAACAGCTAAAGTTGGTGAACAAAATCAGAACACCAATAACCGAAGATCTATTGGTACTAGCAACACAGCTAGCTTTATTACCGATACTTTGCGATGTTTACCAGTAAAATGTTGAAATGAAAAACTTTTTTCGTTAGTAGTTTTTGTGCAAACTTTTGACAACAATGGTAAATTTTAATGATAAAATCTATTTAATCAAAATTAATAGTATACTCACTGGTATACAGTTATACATAATATTGTCTATTTTGTTTTATTTTATGATGATAGGTTTTGATCTTCGAATTTTTCTGTTAACTGTACAGAGTAACATGTGTTGGCCATCAAAGAGCTTGAGTGAATTTGTCGAATTAGAAAGAGTTTGTTAAAAATGTTGTCATTCCATTTGAAACCTCTCCTTTTCGCATGCCGGGATAAATACTTAATCATCAGGCAATAGTAATTGGTAGATAGCGTAGTTGGGCTAAGTTTTATTTTGTTTTTCACCTTTTTGCAAGATTAGATACACTTTTTTAAATAAACATCACCTTTCAAAGTCATAATCTAAGACTAAGCTCCAAAGAGTTCCGTTCATAAAATATATATTAATCCACTCTATTAGTAACTTTATATATTGCTTATTTTACTTTTGTTCTTACAAAACTAAGTGATATTCTCAAAGTTGATACTTACCAAAACATACGATGAATTCTGCTTCGCATTGAAAGGATCATAATGCTCTCTCGTGAGTTCTGGCGTCTTTGTGTAACGTATATGACGCGAGACAGTTCCACAAAGTTTCACACTAGCTCGAGGTGAAAATGCAAATGGTCGTAACTTCGTTTGCTGCTTTAGGCGCTGCGCAAACGTAGACACTTTTTTTTTAAATTTATTGGATCACCAACAGTTGTTACATTATAACAGTTATGTGGTTTACATTTATAGTGTCATATATACAACTACTTAAAGGTGAACTCAGCATGCATTGAGGTACAGACATAGGTATAGACAGTACTTACAGACTAAGCTACGTATTTCTAAAACTATGTTGCGTAAGGTAAGCATGTAAGAATTAATGTTTCATTAAATAAATATGTGAGTATTTAGTGTATGTTTGTGAGTGATGTCTTAGGCGTGCGTGCGTATACAGGGCTATTTATGTTATGGTATGTGATGTGTGGTTGTGTAGATGTAGATGTGTGTGCTTACTATAAAGTTTACTGATTATTATAGTTCACACTTTAGGCCTCCGTGTTTGGAAAGGCACTTAAAACCGTTGGTCTGGCTGCATTAGCAGTTATCAACAACCACCAATGCGCCAGAGGGTGGTTTATGGCCACTTCTACCTGTAGTTTTCCATCCATATGGAAGACTCGTGCCCAAGCAGTAGGCACATAATTTTTTCCATGATCTGGTGGTGATGATGATAAAAGAATAAACAGGCCTTTCAGTAGTTGCCGATGTGTAACATTTGACATCTCACCTTAGTAATAAGCAATTTTAACATTATATTCTGAAAATTATTAATGATCTGCACTTTATTGAGACGTACCATCAGTAAATATTTAAGTTTAAAAGTCTATTACACACGAAATGGTTGAAATCTATATTACAATATAAAATAGAATATAGAATTAACAATGACGCAGTAAATACTCATTAGAAGACATTTTTTTTATTTTTTTAGTTGTTGGCTTCGTGCGATTAGCACATTTAGCCAGTGTCAAAGTAATTTTTCTTACAAGTAATACATAATTAAACAATAATTCCTTATATGATGATGATGAATGATATTAGAAATGGGAAGTGAGAAATGATATACCCCCTAACCCCTTGAGTATCTCAGTAAAGATGTGGAGCTTTACCAAGTCCTCACGCGAGCTTCTTGAGAGAATTTGAAAAGTAACGTTGCACTGTTTTGTTTCATTTGCCTATTACTTATGCACACTCACGAACACTTAATGGTTAATAATCCACCATTATTTCACATTAATATTCAACATAATACAAATTTTAGAAAAAAAAACAAAACCGCAGACATGACTCTTCACTTTCCCGCCAAGAAGACTTTAGAAGACATTTGCCATATCAAAATGATGACACAATATGTCACTTATAATAATAATATGTCTTGTTCTTATTATCGATTTCAAATTTGCGCGCGCTTCCGACTCCTTATACTTTTTACAAATCATAAAGAGAATGCAGTAAATACTCATTAGAAGACATGTCACACTGTTATTATCGTGCCGCGCAAGTTTCGAGAAAATAGATCGTAATGTCAGCACCTCAAATAACACAATCACAAACACAGTAAGTTGTACTTACTGCGTTCAGAAATTGTGCGGTAGTATCACACTGTTACCATCACATTTCTACGAAATCACTCCCACAAATTATTGTATACATAGAAGGCGAGCCGATATCACTGTTACGGATCACACTGTTACGTCTGTCCCTTTTCTACGAAATCACTCCCACAAATTGTATATATGTATGTGAAGGCGAGCGGACAGATGTTACACATCAAAAACCTTAAAGACTTAAGTGTCTTGTGTTTGATACAAGCAACCGACATTCATTTTCATTCATCAGCTCATTTTATGTCCCCATTGCTGGGGCACGAGCCTTCCCTATAGATGGATAGGGTGAACGGGCCATAAACCACCACGCGGGCCCAGTGCGGATTGGTGGTTGTTAACGTTTGCTAATGCAGCCGGGACCAACGGCTTTACGTGCCTTCCGAAGCCCGGAGGAGCTCGAAATGATACATTTTCGGTCACCCATCCGATGACCGACCATTGCGAAATTTGCTTAACCTCAGCACCTCAGACTGCGCGCGTTATCCACTGCGTCATCAAGCTCCTCAACCGACAACCAGCACTAAAAAGAATATTTCATATTAATTTGTAAAATCCCATCACTCATATGCAGACACTGTGGTTTTCTGTTGCTTCCACTTGACATCGCAAAGTATTCAGTATTAGCAACTAACATCTGTAGTCGCCTATGTGGTCTAGTGGTTAAGCCCACCGGTCTCAAACACAGAGGTTCCGGGTGCGATGCCTAGCGGGAGATATACCTATGTTTACATAATAATAAAATAATAATAAAAATAATAAAATTTTATTGCACAGTAGTAACATTTTTGAAACATACAAAGATACATTATTAACAAAAAAGTAACAGTGCAGTCACAAAATGCAGTAATATTATATTTAGACAGAGGTCCCCAAACTCGGCTAAGCCTGTATCTTGGCGAACCATATACATTGTTTAATTAACTGCAATCTTCAATTAAAATAAAATAAATGATATAAAACATGTTGGATATTAGATACCAATCATCAACGTAAGATATCTTCCGTGGAGGCATAATCCAGTGATAATAGCCAGGTTGTCAGAATCTTTTTTACCCTGTAAACAGAACAAGATACCACACTGCAAGACCGTACATGTACATGGGGATACATCTTATCTAAATATGTCGCCATAACAGCAATGTTTGTAGCATTGTTGTTATCCGACGGCTAGAGATAGGATAGCCAGTGCCTCAGTAGTTGAAGATTCAGGGTGTAGTGCGCTTCAGCAGGCCTTATTTATCATCAGAAGAGATGAAAGCCAAGAACTTACCCGTAACAAATAATAAAATAATAATCTAGTCTGAAAATTTTTAATAGAGCACACAAGTAAGTTGTTGCACATATTAGTGCCCTATGTCGCACACAGGACACTGATCCGAGAACAACAGTCTCGCGTTGTGTCAGTGTCCAGTATGCAGAAGCAACCAGCAACTGTCTATCACTAGCATATGTCGTACGTGCGCACTGCTGAGGCACGAGCCGTCCCTGTGGATGAACAGAGAGAACGGGCAATAAACCACCATGCGGGCTCAGCGCGGATTAGTGGTTGTTAACCACTGCTAATGCAGCCGGGACCAACGGCTTTTCGTGCCTTTCGATGCACGGAGGAGCTCGAGATAACAAATTTTTGGTCACCCATCCGATGACTGGCCTTTGCGAAAGTTGCTTAACCACAGAAACCACAGACCAGGCGCGTTGACCACTGCGCCATCGATTTCCTCTGCGCAATCGATCTCCTGTCCAGTAGCAGTGAAACTAACAAAAAGAGTCTACGTTTGCGCAGCGCCTTATAATCTAACCGAGCCATGCTAAGCTAGGGTTAACGAACACAAAAAATGGATTTCCTGATTCCGATCCATGCGTTGCCAGTAATGGTCAGTTGCATCAACGCTCGGTATAAATATTCCGTTATCGTAACACAAAAACTTCAAAGTAAAATTGAAAACGTAAGAATGAAACTGTGTGACCGAGCTGTAGTAATATAGGGGGTTAAAGGATCTTGAAGACATACATTATTATTGTGCTTCTGTTTCAATTTAATTTGTCTGCATATCCGTTACACGTCCACGCTAAAATGCAATGCTATGCCCAAATGGGTAACATGATGTACTGTATTATTGATGACACTACCTTGTCCAACATTCATGAATCGCAATAAACACTTTGACTTTGACATTTAGGGAATTAGGTGGAGAAGCTCGATGTCGCAGTGGTTAACGCGCCCGGTCTGCGAGTGCTGAAGTTAAGCAACTTTCGCAAAGGCCGGTCATCGGATGGGTGACCAAAAGTTTATCATCTCGAGCTCCTCCGTGCTTCGGAAGGCATGTAAAGCCGTTGGTCCCGGCTGCATTAGCAGTCGTTTACAACCACCAGTCCGCACCGGGCCCGCGTGGTGGTTTATGGCCCGTTCTCCCTATACATCCAATAAGGAAGGCTCGTGCCTCAGCAGTGGGGACATAAAAATGAGCTGATGATGATGATGATGATGATGATTAGGTGTTATTGGCTGTTAGTAAAGCTTGTTGTATTTTTAAAACAGTTTGTATCTATGTGTTTTTTGTTTTCCGAAGTAAACGACAGTGAATGTATGCCAGACGCTGGTTTCCAGGAGCTCATGTAGATCCTTCGCGACTTCGTTCATCCAGCGGTACTTGGGGCGTCCAACTGGTCGTCGCCCTCTAGTGACCTTCAAGTAAGCACTCTTAGTCACCCAATTCTTCCCAATTCACTCAACGAGCGATATTAGGGGTGCGGAATTAGCAGGGTTATTTATGGAAGTAGGCTTAGAAATAATGAATGAGGGAAATGTTCCAACTTTCGATACCTGGAGAGGAGGGAGAAGATTTAAAAGCTCAGTAGATGTAACGTGCTGCTCAGACGACATGGCCAAACTGGTGCAAGAATGGAGAGTAGACGAAGGGATGACGACCTCGGACCACAACGCAATAATAATCAAAATTAACCTAGAAGAAATAAAAGAAATAGAAGATACAAGAACCACAAGGAAATACAAGACAAATAAAATAGAGTGGAGTAAGTTTAAAGAAGAATGTAAAATAGAATATGATAAAAGGAAAATTAACGTAGAAGAGATAAACAAAATTAACGAAATAAGTGAATTAGAACTCAAAGTAGGAAAATACATAGAAAGTATAGAAGAAACATGTAACAAAATGTTAAAAAAGAAAAAACTAAAAAAACAATAAAAATTGTGTGGTGGTCCGAGGAGTTAGAAGGAATGAAGAAAGAAAAAAATAAGATGAAAAGAAAAATTAAATGTGCGGCGCCAAACCGTCTGGCTCATGTGGTAGAGCAGTACGTTAAAACAAAAGAGAGGTATCAGGAAGAGATGGAAAAGGCCAGGATCGGAAGTTGGAAAGATTTTTGTGAGAAACAAGACAGGGAGACTATGTGGGAGGGCATCTATAGGGTAATAGGCAGAACAAAAAAGTCATACGAGGACCTACCCATAGCTAGGGATGGCAAAAACACCAGCCCAACGGAGTCGGTGCGCATAATGGCCGAAAGCTTCTACCCGAAGGACACCGAATTGGGGGAGAACGAGTATCACAGAGAAGTGAGAAGAAGGGCAGCCGAAGCGAATGAGGGAAGCAAAGATGATCTTTGTGACCCTCCATTCGCCGAGGCTGAACTTCTTCAAGCGGTGAACTCGTTCAACCCCAAAAAGGCCCCGGGTAGTGATGGCTTTACGGCCGACATATGTGCAGCAGCCATAAAAACCGACTCCAATTTATCCCTAGCTATATTCAACAAATGCCTGGAGCTCTCCCACTTTCCAAAGCCCTGGAAGATAGCGACCATAATCCTGCTAAGAAAACCCAACAAAGATGATTATACGCACCCCAAGTCATATAGACCAATAGGGCTCTTAGCAATTTTGGGCAAAATCCTAGAAAAGATATTGATTAAAAGAATAAGGTGGTATGTGCTGCCCAAGTTAAACCCTTGTCAGTATGGCTTTGTGCCGCAGCGCAGTACCGAGGACTCCCTCTATGACATGGCCCAGCGGATCAGACAGAATCTGGAAGAGAAGAAGATAATGGCTCTGATCTCGCTGGACATAGAGGGGGCCTTCGATAATGCGTGGTGGCCCCAAATTATATGCCAATTAAAAGAAAAAGGATGTCCGGTGAATCTGCGAAGGCTTATAGGCAGTTACCTGGAGGACAGGAAGGTGACGGTGAAGTATGCGGGGGAACAGTACAGTAAGAGTACCAACAAGGGCTGCGTCCAAGGCTCTATTGGCGGGCCCTTGTTGTGGAATCTATTGCTGGACCCCCTGCTCAATGAGCTCACCGACACCGACGTGTACTGCCAGGCCTTCGCAGATGACATCGTACTCATAATAGAGGGCAGCACTGCCGCTGAAATTACATGTAGGGCAAATTCCGTTCTCTCCCGTGTCCAGAAGTGGGGTGAGTCGAACAAGCTTAACTTTGCGCCACAAAAAACCAAGGCAATGGTGATCACTAGAAAGCTGAAGTTCGACACGCCCCGCCTGGAGATGGGAGGAACGCAAATAGAAATAGTAGATAGCATTAAAATATTAGGTCTCATTGTCGATAATAAACTCTTCTTTAACGAACATATCAAATATATTAGCAAAAAAGCTATAGGAATTTATAAAGGAGTATGCAGAGCAGCGAGGGCTAACTGGGGACTGCACCCGGAGATTATAAAAACAATCTATAAGGCTGTTATCGAACCTGTGATCTTGTACGCAGCAAGCGTCTGGTCCAAGGAAGCAAAGAAGGCAGTCTCCCGGAAAGCCCTCGATGTAGTATTGAGAGACTTTGCACAAAAGGTAATTAAATGTAACAGGACAGTTTCCCTAAACGCTGCTTTAATACTGTCGGGGCTGCTTCCGCTGGACCTTCGGATCCAAGAAGCATCCCGGCTTTTTGAGGCAAAGCGCGGGAAACCCCAGGCAGTATTAAGTGGCAGGAGGGTTGAGCAGCGCGTACCATACACGGAGAACACCCACTCCAGTAGGATACTAAATTCAAAATTCACCCTATTGGAAAACGCGGAAGAGGATAGCGAGTTGGCAGAAGGCTTGGTCAAGATCCGTCCGTCCGTCCGTGTGGACGGCAGCAAGCTGGAGGGGAAAGTCGGAGCCGCCCTGACCTGTTGGAAGGGGAAGGTCGAGATGTGTACCCGAAAATTCAGATTGGAGCCTGTACATCGGCATACAACTCGGCTTGGAAGACTGTACAGTAGTACGGTCTTCCAAGCCGAGTTATACGCTATCCTCCAAGCGACCGAAATTATCATTGGCAAAAAATTCGAAGAGGCGGCTATTCTGAGCGACTCGAGGTCGGCTCTCCAGACGCTGATGGATCCAGACTCCTCGCACCCAATTACGAAGGCGATACAGGGTAACCTGGAATTCCTGAGAGACAACCAACAGCTAGTCTCTCTATACTGGATACGGGCACACGTCGGAGTAGGAGGGAACGAGAGAGCGGATGAATTAGCGAAGGAAGCCGCCCTCAAACTGAAGACCAGAGCGGACTATGACTGCTGCCCCATCTCGTACGTTAAACGTCATTTACGGGCGGAAACGATCGAGCAGTGGGACAGCAGGTATAGAACGGAAGCTACAGCCGCGACCACCAAGGTCTTTTTCCCGAATGGGGTGGACGCATACAACACCGTGAGGAAGATGTCTATCGACCGGCTCGCGTCGCAGGTCTTAACGGGCCATGGGGGATTCTGTGCATACCTGCACAGGTTTAAGTGCAGGGACAGCCCCTCATGTGCCTGTGACCCGACGGCGGAGGAAGACATCTTACATATCATACTCGACTGCCCAATACACATACACGATAGGTACACTCTGCAACAGAAAATTGACACGAAACTAAGTAAAGATACCCTAAAAGAAATAATGAGCATAAAGAAGGAAAGGAAACTTTTCATGGAGTTTGCCAAGAAAATTGTAAGCATTGTTACTAAAAGAAACAAAGACGATTAGTAATTAAAATGTTATTGTAAAATTAAGTATATGATATATATAATGCAAGACCACATGTGTGGCAGGAATGTTTTTTCTGGGGCAAGAAAATTTTTTGTAACCAAAATAGTATATGAAGTGAAATATAAGATGTAACATAAAAAGGAAATTAATGTAAGAAATATTTAGATAATAATAATAATGTAATATAACAATAAGAAATGTAAAATTAAAGAAAGAAAAATGTATTAGATATAAGATAAATATTGTAAAAGAAAAAGAAAAAGAAAAGAAAAGATAAAGAAAAGAAAAAGATAAAAGAAAATATATTAAATGAGTCGAGCTCTTATAGCTCAAGCTTAATAACCCCTTAGCTTAATAAAAAGAAAAAAATATAAAATAAAAGAAAGAAAAAGTCCTGCAAAAATAGCGGGGAGTAGCTGCATTATAAAAAAAAAAAAAAAAAAAAATCACTCAACGTGCCCGAGCCACCTCAGTCTATGTGCCTTTGTCTCACCCAAAAGGTATATTAATAAATATAGGTATAGTATAAAAGTAAATAGTATAAGTGTAAACCATCGTCACTATATTATGCTTTTATAATATATTATGCATTCTTATATGTACTTATAATTGTAACTGTTATGTTTGTATCAATATTATATTAAGTATTTATTATTATTTGTTACTGTGTCAGTTATACTTTAATTATTTATGGTGCATCGAACGCGACGACAAGCCCACTTCAAACTCAAATATATTTTTTTGTCCATCCAATTGTTGTCTGGAAAAGATCACTCTTAGTGAGTGATAAGACCACCCTTTGTACGTGTATTTTTTTATGTAGTATTTTGTGAAATGTTTTATTTTTTGGTGTTTAATAAAGTTTATCTATCTTAATCATATTTACTACAAAGTTTTAAGCATTTAATACAAAGAAAGAACTACCAATTAATTATTTCTCTTGGAACTCAATAAGCGATCTCAGTTAAGTAAAATGTATTGAAGGTACTTACACTATACATGGATTTCTTATTCACGTCTCCATAAAACTTTTGCTCATAACATTAAATAAACAGGATCACTAATTCACTTCGTACATATTTTACATCTAAGGGAGAGGACTTCTAATCGAGTTGGGCTACAAAAAATATTTACCGATCGTCGCGTCGGCTACAAAATTAAGTTATAGATTTCTCGCGTTCGCATTACGTAGCCTTAACGTCCAATAAAAAGTCAGTATTTAACGTTAAGAACGGTTTCTTTATGAGCACTAGCCCAGAATATACTGCGTCTAATATGTTCTTTATGAGAATGTAGATAACTTGTTATGAGCTCAAGCGGCTTAATAGGCGGGACCTTTATGTTAAGTTATTACTTTCATAGCTTGAGCCGGGGGACACAGATTTTTCTAATTAAGATTATAATCATATTGTTTTATAAAGTTCACGCGAACACTTAGTATTGCACTGAAAACATAACACAGCTTGCACAGGGATATAACCCAAGACCTCCGGCTATAGGAATATGTGCGTTGCCAATTAGCCACCGAAGCGTAAATAATTGAAATTATGAAAAAAACTAAAAAAATATATAATTAAAAAACCTAGCGGCCGCTCGCGGTTTCACCCGCGTGGTTCCCGTTCCCGTGGGAATATCTGGATAAAAAGTATCCTATGTGTTATTTCCGGTTATAAACTATTTGTGTGCCGAATATCATCCAAATTCATTTAGTAGTTTTTACGTGAAAGAGTAACAAACATCCTTCCATATTAACAAACTTTTGCGTTTATAATATTAGTAGGATTTAACGCGACTTGATTCATAAAAAGTGGTTCATTTCAACTTATGTGGTCGACTCTGCCGGATCTACTTTGATTTGTCACACATTCCCAAGTCCTATCCGGGCTCTTAAAAGTATTTAATTGTAAATATTGTATGATTCGGTAACGCCATACTTATTTTTTTTTTAAATGTTGTTACTTCTATTAAAGCTGTGAAGTTTGGAGTTTCTTGCGCCCATTCTTCTCCACATCTAAAAATTGTCGTCCTGAATGGGTAGTAGGTAATAAATGTATGGACGATTCAAAAGCACTTTTCGTAAGTTTATTTGAATAAAAAATTTTGACTTTGACTTTGACCATAGACCATAGTCTATCTGTGCTTATGCAAAAGACTTAAAACTTTTGACCAGTGATCAGACGGTTTATGGCAAGCGGTTACCATACATAGCCTAAGGAATTATGCAACACTATTCATAAAATCATATTAGACGCCTTGTGAAGAACCCTATGTTTTACTATAATGTTACCATTACAAAACTACAGAAAAAACTGCCTGTAAAATATATAGGCCCTAAAAATATGTTGACGTACTCCGATACAGTTTTAACATAACTTTTTACTACTAGCAATAAATGTCAAAATGATTTTAAATGTTGGATTGAACGTACCAAACTGCTTTTATACCATCGTTACTGAAAAAGGGACAAGGAAACCGAGGAATGAATTTAATAAGCTGTCGTAAAGCGAAATCGTGTCTTGAGTAAAGCTTGCTGTAAAGTTTTTATTATTGATCAACACTCAAGCGGAAATTACTCTTAAGGTATAAGAGTTAAGGTGCTATTGACAGCTGTCATTTAAATGTACAGGTTAACGATGTGTTCATCCAACCAAATTTGATAAAGCTCGCATGATTTGTAGGGTAATATAGGACCCGGAAATTTACTGACACATCTCTGGCTTTCCCTTTAAAAATATGAAATGTGCGGTAGCGTTTTATTTTGTTTTACTGTTTTTTAATAGCTGACGTGATGATGTGATGTTTTACATAAGTTATTATAACTTTCATTTTTAAAAATAACGTGTTGTAAAATAATAATAATAATAATATAAACTTCTTTTGCACACAAAAATAAAAATATTTTATACAAATGTTTCAATTTAATTAATTATTTATTATGTAGCCAAACCATATACAACCAACGGCTATGTTAAGCGGTCGGATGTAAAGTGCGGAAGTGTCTCCTCAAAGTTCGTTTCATAAAAGCTTTTATGACGTCATAACCTCAAGCATAACAACGTTCCATTTCACGTGAAGGCGCGGACAGCAACATTTTACAAATATAATTTCTTAATTTTTTTCAGTAGGTTAATGAACAAATTTCTTATTAAGTGCATTACGATGCTATTAAATTCTGTTTTTATTATTGAGGTGACCTATAATTGCCTTTCTGTTATTATTTTTAAGAATTTAAGTTGTGTCATAGCTGTTGTCTTCATATAAGTAAATAAATAATAAATAAATGCCATAACAGTTTAGCGCTAGTCAAACAAAACGAAACAGCCATATTCATAAATCGATAGTCTAGTATAAACCTATAGTCCTATAGTCTAGTATAGCCTTTCAGCTTGACAATAATAATTAATCCGCCTACCGTACCATTATATACTATAGTAACCATTCAAAATGGATGCCTCCCCACTTTAATTGCTCAGTATTTACCGCAAAATTGACCAACGGCTTCCTTTGTGAATATAAACGCAAAATGACAAAGACAGTTGGAACGCAGTGGGGAAAATTGCAGACTTCGTATCAATCTATTCACCTAACTCTGACCACTGCGGTGGAGCGTTTAGACTTACCAGTAACACTGCCTGCCTTGAATACAATTGAGTACTTGGCATAAAGTGGAATGTGTTTCAGAAGTTTTTGGTACATATCTACAATAATGGTGCCCGGGTTTAGAGGTTTTTTGGGTTAAAGGGCTACCCCCCGGTGTCTTCCCACTCGCAGGAAGTACGTAGTTATGGATAGTTAAGATAGATTCGTTTTGAATACAAACATATAAAAAACAAGTGTATTTAATTCTTTGTAGGTATTTGAATAGTATTTGTCTTAAAAAAATAATTATTTAGTGGTTAAGGTTTATTTTTGTTTTGCCTTTTTAATAATTGTTATTGTTTGTTTCCTATATATATGAATTTAAAACCTACAAACCACTTTATATATCTAATTTATTACGTTTAAATAATTTTGTATTATTTTTATCACCTAAAGTCACATAGGAAAGATTGGTTGGCATTAAGGCAGCCTGTTTTGTACTGTCTTTGCCAATTTCTTTTTTATTTGTATAACAAACTTAAAATGCTAAAATCTCTGTTATTATTTATAATTGTAGATAATCCATATAAAGTTCTACTAATCATTACCCACACATACTCCTTACGTCATAATTAAAAAAAGACTTATCCCACTAACATTTTAACATCCGTTACATTTTCACGTAAAAATGCTTGAAAGGACCGCGTTCTGAACGAGCCTCTAACGGCCGATCGCAACGTTCAAACGGTGTAATTGCCGGCCCATTGTGGCACTTTGACGGCCGAATTGTAGTATTACCATCAGCTGTTATTGCCCTAACCTCCGGGCAACTTTTAACGGTTTTATATCCAACGTTATCACTGGCTGTGTAATTGGTATGGGGCTAGGTTTTGATGATCAGTTGTGTTAAGATAATTTCATTATGGATTGTATCTTGTTAATAATGACAATAATAAAAATTTTACATTTATTTTCAGAAAATAATAGTTCATTAGTGTTAGTAACAGTGATCTTAGAACTATGTTAGTTATACAGAATAAATATCGTTAGATTTAAGTAAAGAAATAGGTTTCATCGATTTACACATTTCATATAATGTACTATGATATAAGGCAGAGTCCAGTCTTCTGGCTATCTATAATGTTAATGGGATTCAAAGTTTTTTATATACTTAGTTTGTTATGACTCCGCTCTGCCTGATGTTATAAGCAGAAGCATAGACAGTGGAGTCTCCTGAAATTAATCATATATATTTAGTTGGTAAGCCTTATTAATAAATAAATAAATTAACATTTTTAGACATTAAACATTTAACATTAAAAAAAAAATAATATGTCTGTCATTTTATTGTATCTGTCTAGTATGGCATGTCGACAACTATCGCAATGATTTATATTATTTACTAGCAGCCGCTCGCGGTTTCACCCGCGTGGTTCCCGTTCCCGTGGGAATATCGGGATCAAAAGTATCCTATGTTTTAATGCAGGTTATAAACTATATGTATGCCGAATTTCATCCAAATCCATCCATCCGTTGCAGCGTGAAGAAGCAACAACACACATACACACAAACTTTCGCATTTATAATAATATTATTGTGATTAGTGTGATTATCGATCAATGTATACCTAAGTGTTTATTTCAGTGCGCCTCTATCTATCATAATAATGATTTAACTTTTACACTATCATGTTCACTATTCATCAAAGTAATGATTCCGTGATCATCGCGCCTGCAACTTTGCCGAAATATCGAAACGCAAAAACAACAAAAAACATTATAGTAAATATAATCCTGAAAATAATTTACATAATGATTATTCCACATCACAAGCAACAATATTTTCTCCAATAATTGTCTGAGAACCAACGGTCTTGCCAAACTTTCAATTTGATTATGAACAAATTCTAGAAATTATCAAGTTCAAATAAAAATACAAATTAGTTTTCATCCCTACAAATTTAATCGTTGTCGCATGAAATTCGAAAAGAAACTTAAAATGATATTTTTCCTGTGAGTTTGTTTTTCATTTTTATTTTAACATCATCATCATCATCATCAGACTAATTAGTCCACTGCTGGACATAGGTATCTTCAAGTGCAAGCTACTGAGCACGATCCGCTGCTACTCTCATCCAGCTCTTGGCAGCTACCTTGCAATATTCACTCCACCTAGTGTGTCAGTCTCTTTAACTTAATAAATAAATAAATAAATTTAAATAAAAACATCACCAGTCTATAAATATGCTAAGCTAAAAAGGCCTTCCCACATAGACAGGCATTTCATATTTTCTTATATTGAAAAAACGGGTGAAATTTTGTGACTGCCATCTTACTATAAAAACCAACACTGATACTTACTAAAAATAGGCTCCATTTGTTATCTTTCTTACACATGAGTAATTACTTTATATGGAACTGTAGACTATAGATTAAAGAAGTGCTAAGGCAATATTTATAGAACGTATGATTATTACTTAAAATGTTACGCTAATATTGTTGCGAACAAATTACAATTTGAAAAAAGACAAAGTGTAAAAAGGAAAAATATTAAGATCGGATGTTATGACGTAGTTGTCGACATTGAATAGGGTTCCTTTAGCTTACAAAGTAAGACTAGGGTAGAAGAGTAGAGTAGATAGCATAGTTGGTAGTGCACCTGACCCGGCGTGTCATGGGGTGCGGGTTCGAATCCCGCTCGTGGAATTTTCTTAACACTTTGTCTTTTTTCAAATTGTAATTTGTTCGCAACAATATTTGCGTAAAATTATATGTAATAATCATAAACTAGTGGTCGCCCAGTGGTCGAAATTCGGTCATAATTTTATTAAGGCTGCACGGATTGTATCCTAAGCTATAAAAATTAAAAAAAGATAGAATGTGAGTTTGGATTGGCACAGATTTCGGCCGCTCCTCTTCCATTTTTGAAATTTTTTAAAAGAGTATTTATGCGTGTGTGTCAAATACATGGTAGGGTGTGTAATACTTGTTTTGTTGATTCAATGTATTTTTTATGCATAATTAAAAAAAAAAAATTAACATTTTGTACTCCTTCTTTATACAGCGTGTCCAAAAAACAAAAGATAATCCTTTAGTTGCGGGTGGGTCACATCACGTCCTACCACATACTGGAATTTCAGTTTAATAAAAGTCTCATTTCATGCCATTTCTACAAATGATAACTTATTTAAGCCCCATTTTTTTTCAAATACTCATGGTTATTTGTTTCATCTAAAACAATATTGTTTTGATCTCTAAAGTACTGCGAAAACCACATAAAAAAATTCTTATGCAAAGTTTTCATACAAACTAAATCAAACGGCTGGCTTTGATAGCCTGTGGTGTAAAAAAAATGTACGAGGCAGACCGTGCCAATTACTTTAAAACATTGCTTAGTTAATGTTAATTTTAAAATGGTATTACTGTTTTGCCTTCCTTTTTTAGTTTTATTTTTTATGGTAATTTAAATACACGAAGGTAGCAATTTCGGATTTTATTAAAATAAAAGTCAATTAAGATTAAGTTACCTTACAAGTATTATTCATGATTATATAGATGATAATTTCATTTGTATTAATTGTCTTTTACTTGTAGCCATACTTTACCAAAACCCCAAAACTCCTGTCGAAATAAAATAATATTTTTTTTGTCAATTTCAATTACAATGACATGTCAAGATCAAAACTGAAAAAGCATGTCAGATACCGAACATTTCTACGATTTTATTGTTCACATGTATCAAACAAAAACAAAACGTAAAGCGTGTGTAGTTAACAGCGAAAGAAAAACAGGAAACGACATTGTCACAAGGGCTATTTGATTGGAATCATAGATAGAAATAAATTATAAAGTGGCCAGTATCTTATTCAAGTAGGTAGGTATATACTAAGGAATTTACATGCTCCTTAGTATATCCCACTAATATTATAAATGTGAAAGTTTGTAAGTTTGTTTGTATTGTACCACAATCATGCCGAAACGACGATAATTTATTAAAATTGTCCTGTAAACTCAGTTCTGCTGCTTATGCTATCAGAAAAATTAGACAATTAACAGACGTTGAAACTGCTAGAACAGTTTACTTTAGCTATTTTCATAGTGTCATGTCGTATGGTGTCTTACTGTGGGCTACAGCAGCTGATGTTGAATCTATATTTATTTTGCAGAAACGAGCAATAAGAACCATTTATAGACTAGGTTCCCGAACTACTTTAAGAAATATTTTTAAAGAAATTGGTGTTCTTACAGTTGCATCTCAGTTTATTTATAATTGCATAGTTTTTGTGCGTTGCAACATCAACTCTTTTACTAAACACGGTGATGTACACAATTTCAATACAAGAAATAAGAAAAAACTTGTAATGCCACTGTTCAGGTTGCAAAAGGTTCTTGGCTCTTTCTTGGGGCAAGGTATACACTACTATAATAAAATACCTAGTACTGTACAAGATTTACCTTTAGATAAGTTTAAAAAACATGTAACATCATCTTTACTTAAGAAAGGTTATTATACAGTCAAAGAATATTTAGATGATATAACAGCTTGGTTATAATAAAAAAATAAAACTACTCTTTATTTTATTTTATTGGGATCAATAATTACTTTAAAAATATCTTAGCGCTGAATGATAGCCTTTATCAGCAATGTCCTACAGTTTACAAATAATATTTATGTTACGTTAAACTTTTCATTAGGTTTTTATTTAGAGTATCTTGAGTGTGTCATGCTCTCTTTAGTGTCTCTGCGGTGGTGGCGTGTGCGTCGGGTCGTTACATTCCCTAAGATATGGTTGAGTGAAGCGATGGCTGATTCATATGTCATACTCGTGAACGGGTGCCGCCTGTGGAGGCTGGTCTGCTCTTGCATACTATTATTTTTATTATTATTAACTATAGTTTAATTTTGTTTTTTTTTTGTTTTTTCTTAGTTAATTTTTGACCTTTATTAGTGCTGTATGACATTGTGAAAATTTTAACTGGTAACTGATGTTTTGCAAATGTAGATATTATTATATTTTCTCTTTTGTTTTTTTTTTAATATGTGTGATTGTCCTTTATATTTTGTTTTTATTTGTGATGGAAAGTGTCCTTTTATGATAGGGCATTTTCCAATATTTTTGACGCTGTAAGGGAGAAAAGAGCTGGACACTTGCTGAGTTTCTTGCCCGTTCTTCTCAGTACAAGATCTCCCGCCCAGAGTAGACTTACGAACCGATGGCATAATGACGTTCATAAGAGCTATTTGTAGCCTAAACTGAATAAATGATTTTGAATTTTGAATTTTATATTGAATGATATTTCAATATTAAGGCAAAATCTGTAGTCTACGCGGACGAAGACGCGGGCATAGTCTAATGTAATACATGCGGTTTGAGCATCCACGAGATATGTAAATTCTGACCTATACGGAAAAAAGAAGTGATCTGACGAAAGCGGAATCTGACGGACGAGGAATCACTGGAATTGCTGTTTCGTCACCAGTTTCAAAATTTTGACCTATACGAAAAAAAGAAGTGATCTGACGAAAGCGGAATCTGACGGACGAGGAATCACGGGAATTTCTGTTTCGTCACCAGTTTCAAAATTCTGACCTATACGGAAAAAAGAAGTGATCTGACGAAAGCGGAATCTGACGGATGAAGAATCACGGGAATTGCTGTTTCGTCACCAGTTTCAAAATTCTGACCTAAACGGAAAAAAGAAGTGATCTGACGAAAGCGGAATCTGACGGAAGTTTACTAAATCATTAATATATAGAAATAGCTTTCCTGATCCTTAAGGGTACGCCATCTGTAAGTGACAAGTGTCATATATTTTATTTAAATTGTCTTCGTCCATATTTATTTGATGCCGCGCGGCCATACTAATTTTGTATGGGGAATTTAACAATTTCGCTGTCCAAAAATTAAAACAATAGATAATTCAATTGTTATGTATCACATGTGACTCATGGGACAGGGAAGTTGTTAAAGGTTAATTTGAAGAATAATAATTTAAAAAACCGCTTGACAATTCGAAAATGTGTGATAGACGATTCGTAAATTAGCCGTTGGTGATTGTTTAAGCAAAATCAGAGGTACAATAATTTAGATTAACTATAACAAATCAACTAAACGCTGCCACTCGTTTTCATGATTTTTGCCCAACTTTATATGATATTGTAGAAAAAATTATAGTGTGTTATGAATTTATGGACCGGACTAATTGTAAACACGTTCCCGTTGATACTATATATATATTTTGTTTATGTAATATGATAGTATTTTCAATTATATCAACTTAACTGTGACTGCATTTTTGGCATTTTTTGCTCTATCGGATGTTGATGACGTAGTTGTCGACATTGAATAGGGCTCCTTTGGCTTATAAAGTAAGAGAAAATGGTGTTGAATTATTTTGGCGAGGTGGATTGAACCACGATAGCATAGTGCATCTGACCCGGCGTGTCGTTCAAATTCCGCTCGTGGATTTTTTTTAACACTTTGTATTTTTTCAAATTAAAGAACGTTTTGTCATGTCTAATATTATTGGTAATATTTAATGTAACAAAATAGTAGAAATGGAATGGAAGTGGAATCTGACGAAAGGGTCATTAGAGGTTATCCACATCCGCCATTCTTGACGAAACTGAAAATTATAAAAAAACTGCTTCTGATGAAAGTGGAATCTGACCTTAATCTGACGGACGTTTTCTAAATCACGAAAACACTGCGTACGACAGCAACAAAAGACAAAGAAACATAGCCGATAGCTAAATAGCTTAAACGTCAGTCTGTGTTGTTTGTAATACCCGTGCCTGGCCGACCAGCTGTGACTGACTGACTGACTGACTGAATAAAAAAAATGCGCTGGTAAAATTCGCTGAAAAGCATTCTTATGCTTTAGGAATTATGAAAAATTTCCTTGTCGTTCCATTTTTAAGGAGATGTCCCAGAATGTATGGAGTCTAGGCGTGGCATATGTACAGAATACCAAAATAAAGACAAAGACACGTAGAAAAGTTTTTGATTATCCAATTTCTCTAAAATAGCTTTGTTTTTGGGAAGAACATTTATTTGGACAATAGAATTGCAACACACAACAAAATGGTTGATGATATTATTGACATTTCGATGACGTTTGTCTGACGTTTGTCATTGTCAGTCAATTCGATTCAAAAAAACTTGCGACACTTGTGAAAAATTATTACAACTAAACGAAAGCCAAGTAGGTTGATAAAAATCGGTTCACTCAGTCGAAAGTTCTGAGGTAACAAACATAAAAAAAAAAAAAAACAAAAAAAAAATACAGTCGAATTGATAACCCCCTCCTTTCTTTGAAGTCGGTTAAAAAGAACTTAAGACACTAAAACTCAACGATCACAACGAACAAACGAAACAAACTAACCAAACAAAGCGAAGCGACATTTCACATTGACATTGACAGTTGTTTTTTTTTGTCTTTGGTCATCCGTCGTCTCGTAGTATCATAGTGTAGGTAGCCATTTTTATTACCATTCAAGGTTGAAAAAAGGTTATTTTTTTCATTTTATAACCGCTAAAATATGCATATGTAATTTATTGTATTTTTCTCATTTATTAAGTATTTTTTCCCCATTTTATTAATATAGCGTACCGTGTGTTAAGATGTAATTTATTTGTACAATAAAGGATTAATAAAATATAGGTACTTAACCCTTAAAATACTTTAAGAAGAACTTCCTTATAGGATTTATTTACGGGTATAGATATTTTAACTTGACCGTCGTCATAATTATTAAACCAATAAAAAATACTTTTACGTATTTAATAGGTACCAGGAACAGAATAAATTATGTGCACCGAAAGGTAACTCAATTCGATTTTATAATGAAATACCTGGCGTTGGCAGATACTAAATTCAAAACGCACATTAAACAGGTTTTAGTTAAGAAAGTAGATAAGGTAAATTACTATATTGTAGACAAATACGATTACGTACCTATTGTAGGTAGAGTTCGAAAACCTTTTTGATTGACATTGCAGTAGTAAACACTAATCTCATAATAGGTTAATTAAAGTTGAAAGTTTATAGATTTTACTGACTGTTTTACTGATTGAGCTTAAGTGTTATAGCTCAATCAGTGACTGTGTACTTTTGTGTCGTGTACATACCCCCCTCTTCTTGTGATAGTGTTTATCTGGACTGGTTTACCAAGGTTGAAAGTTTTATTTATACTCTAAGGGGATCTGTCATTATTATAGGTGATATAAATATGAATAGTGCCTCGTTAAATGTTCATAATTATTATTGTTACTTTTTAACCTTTTGTAACTTAGTAGATAGGAATGATATTGTTAATTCTCACGGTGGCAAGCTTGACATTGTATTAACACAGGAGTGCGTTAGTGTTGTATCTATTTCTCATTCTGACTGTGGAGGTCTTGTACGTCCAGATCCGTATCATCCTCCTCTCGACATTGCCATTACTTTTGAGACCACCATTCAGCACGGGTCCATGTTGCCTAGTAACATTGACAATAGCATGGACTGGAATTTTAACAAGGCCGATCAAGCTGCGCTATGTCGTTCTATAGATGATTTGGATTGGAGCTGCGTACTACAGTCTCAAGATTTACAATTTGCTTTAGGATCGTTTTATGAGTCTATTTACGGTGTCTTCGACCAATTCGTCCCAAAAAAGCAAAGGTCTAGATCTTCCACAAGACGATATCCTGTCTGGTTTACGGCTGATATAATCAAGGATATTAAAAGAAAAATTAAACTGCACCGGACTTGGAAACAATTTAAGTGTCAGAAGAGTTATACTCAGTTTTCTAATCTTCGAGCTAGTCTTAAGATACGAATCTCACTGGCGTATGAATGCTACATTGGTGGCCTGGAAAGTAATCTGCGTGGCAATCCTAGAAACTTTTATCGTCACGTAAATAGTTTAAGATCCTCTGGCGGTTTCGAGCCAAGTGTTGTTTACCAGAGTATTCAATGCTCTGGTGCTGACGCAGCGAATGCTTTTGCGGAGCATTTTTCGGGCATCTACGTTCAGGACAACGCTACTTTAAAACCAGCACCAATCACTCTTCCAACAACTTATACGCATGTAGCTGTTAACGACTTCTCTGTTGCTGACGTGGAGAGTGCCATTAATAGGTTAAAATCCGGCTGGTCCTCGGGACCTGATGGTGTACCGCCGGAAGTTCTGAAAATGTGCAAAAAAACTATCGCTATTCCTCTCTGCCACTTGATAAACCTTATTCTGCTACTTGATGTGTTTCCCTCTACGTGGAAGTTGACTCGAGTAACCCCTATTCCCAAAGGTAGTAACAAGTCGTTAGTTGAGGAGCATCGGCCCATTGCCATTCTTTCAGCGCCTGCGAAAGTCTTTGAGATCCTTATCTACAATACTATTCTTAAGCAAATCCAGCCATATATTTGTAATCAACAACACGGATTTAGGCCAGGAAGGTCAGTAAATTCAAACCTATTGACTCTGGTGGAATTTATCTCAGAATCTATGGATAAAGGAAAGCAAGTAGATGTAATATACTTTGATTATTGCAAGGCCTTCGACAGGGTCAATTGTAGAATCCTTTTATCAAAACTCGATGCTATTGGTTTCTCTTCCAAGCTTATTGATTTATTTTCCGACTATTTCAAAGGCCGACAGCAATTTGTACGCCATGGTTGTTATGTATCGCAACCCTACCCAACACCCTCTGGGGTGACCCAGGGATCAATACTTGGACCCTTGCTCTTCTTACTGATGGTAAACGACGTGGTTGATGTATTTAAATATACAAATTGCCTCCTTTATGCTGACGACATAAAATTATATGCAGAAGTCAGTGACGAAGCGGATTGTGAGCGAATACAAGACGATGTTAACGCCTTACTTAAGTGGAGTAACGAGAACGATTTGGGATTTAACTGTGCTAAGTGCTATGTTATGACCTTCAGCCGCAGACGTAATCTCGTTGAACGTAAATATATGTTAGGCAATGACAGCATTGCTCGCACAAACGCTATGAAAGACCTGGGGGTCACATTTGATCCGTCTTTGACTTTTAACGAACACGTTTCCGCTCTCACTCGTAGCTGTTTCAGTCGTTTGGGGTTTATTTTACGTAACTCGCGCGACTTTCATAATCCTGATGTCATCAAAATCCTTTTTACCAGCCTTGTGCGAAGCTCATTGGAATCTAGTGCATGTATATGGAACCCGCACGAGGCCAAATATATACTTATGTTAGAGAAGGTCCAGAAAGCTTTTCTTCGCTGCTATTATAAGCGGGTATATGGTTACTATCCTTTCATGTACCCAACGAAGTTCTTGCTGGGAATGTTGGGGATGAACTCGCTAGAGGGTAGAAGAGCTCGAATGGAGTTGTCAACTGCTGTGGCGATTTTGCGTGGGAGTGTGGACTCGCCCGAATGTGTTGAGCAGTTGTCTCGCCTGTTTGTGCCTGATAATTATCTGCGTATTCGATCCAGTCGTAGGCATCGACTGTTTGCGCCTCCGCCGTGTCGCACAGTGGCGCGTGCGAATTCACCGCTGTGTCGCATGCATCAAGCACTTAACGCACTCCTTGTGGCTTACCCGAATTTTGACGTGTTTGTGGACAACCTTAAGAATTTTTTAAACAGTGTAGATATTTGTTTGTGAACTAGTGATTAAGTATACTTACTATTTGTGTTTATATGCACTTAATTATTCATAATTATGTAATAGGGTTATGCCCGTTTAATTATGTTAAATAAATAAATAAATAAATAAATAAATAAATAAGAGTTATTTTATGGAAACGAGCTTTGTAAAAGATCGAGAGATAAAACGTTATAGCAGGTCTTAACGGGCGATACATAGCATAGTTATTGTAAGTTAAGTCTTGTTAAAATATTTTACAGTGTGGAAGCTAAAGATTCAAGTAGTTTTAAGCTGTTTTAAGCTGTGCATGATAAAATGGTGCTAAATAATAAACTCACTTAAATAAGTATTTAAATAAGCAGTATTCCATTTTTCCTAATTTGTCTTAGTCGACTTTCATTGCAGCTCAAGAGTAAACTTAAATAATAAAAATCAACAAAAATAAATTATTACTTTTTAGAATAAAACTTTTATATTGAAAGAATTATTGAATTACGAATATTCTTACATTATAACCAATCATTGTCTTAGTAATACTACTAATAACTTAAGGTCTATCGCAACCTTTCGAAAGAAGCACGGAGACGGGTCTCCATCTTTGTATTTTTTATTGATATATTTTAAAAAGACAAACACATTTTATATAATAGTTATATAAGGGAAGGGATTGTAAGTATTACTGTAATTATTCTATATAAAAAAGACTACAGGTACTAGCTATGGAAAGATATAATTAACATAGTATGTTGACAAGAACAATACTATATAGCCTACTGACATTGTTGCTCTAGCATTTTTAAGCTGAGCAATCGGAGTTCAATGGCGCAGTGGTTAAAGCGCTAGTTACAGACTATTACTATATATTTTTAAACTACACAGTCAATTTAGTCTAAAATGGTTATACCGATCGTTCAAAGCACCTTCTATGTTAGCGGCGACCCGTCGCAGCACCACCGCTGTTATATTAGGTTGCTTTTCCACCAAAGCCGGGATAGGTAGCTTATCGGTGAGCATCAAAAAATAACTATCAATAGTATTACTCCATTTTGACGACCTCCTTGGTTGAGTGGTTTGTACACCGGTTTTCATGGTGTCGCCATCTCTGAGGTCCCGGGTTCGATCCCCGGTCGGGTCGATTTAGAAATTATTGTTTTTCTAACTTGTCTCGGGTCTGGGTGTTTTCTATGTATAATAAGTATGTATTTAAGTATTTTAAGTATGTTTATCCGTTACACTTCAAGGATAAGGCCGCCGCCGCCTCTGTGGTCTAGTGGACAAGACCACCGGTCTTAAACCCAGAGGTCCCAGGTTCGATTCCCAGCGGAGGGTACATGTTTTTGTACTCGGTTTGGTTGGTGGGCTTGTTTGTCCTAGGCAGCAACCACCATCTTAGCTAAATATGTCACCATAAAATCAATGTTTGTAGCATTGTCGTGTTTTTTATATTTTTTTTATACTTAGCTCGGCAAATGACTCCACTCCACCTGATGTTGTGTGGAAACAGAGTCAAGACGCAAGGACAACAGGTGCAGTGTGAAAGCAACGCAGCATCAGTCACCCTCACCCTGCTGGCCCACAAGGTGCCTTTCACGCCTCGTTTAAAGGAGCCCATGTTTTAGGGAGGAGGGAAAACGTGTGCTGGTAGACAATTTCATTTTTTTTTTTTTTTTACTTAACTCGGCAAATGACTCCATTCCACCTGATGTTAAGTGGAAATGAAGTCCAGACGCGAAGACAACTGGTGCAGCGTGGAAACAAACGTAGCATCAGTTAACTTCACTCTGCCGGCCCACAAGGTGCTTCTTCACGCCTCTCTTGAAGGACCCCATATCATAGGAAGGAGGGAAAACGTGTGCTGGTAGACTATTCCATCTTTTGGAGGTGCGACAAAGAAACGAGTCACTAAATTTCTTTGTATACTTGAGACAGTGAATCGGTGACTCCGAAGAGCAGCACGTGTACTCCTATGAAGAAAGGGAGAAGGTGCGATGAGGTCAAAGAGCTCTTCAGAGCACTCGCCATGGTATAAGCGGTAAAACACGCTGAGTGACGCAACGTCTCTACGCAATTGCAGAGATTCGAGAGTATTTACCACTTCTGCATTGCCGATAATGCGTTCAGCGCGACGCTGCAATCTGTCCAAGGCATCGAGAAGGTACTTAGCGGAACCGTCCCAGATGTGCAAGCAATACTCCACGCAAGACCGTACCTGTGTCTTGTACAAAAGGAACAACTGGTCCGGCGTAAAGAATCGCCGCACTCTGTTCAGAATTCCGAGTTTTCGTGAGGCTGTTTTGATCACGGCTTCGATGTAGTCCCTTCGGTTCAGATCGCAGCGTATCGTCATACCGAGCATGTTGATACTGCTCTGCAGGCGTAGAGATGTACCCTGAAGAGATGGAAGGGGAAGGAATGGTGACTTTTTTGCCGTGAACGCGCACACCTGTGCTTTCTTGGCATTGAACTCAACCAGATTATTGGTGCCCCAATTAGATATGAGGTCCAATACCCGATTGAGCTCAATGACAAGATTAACTCGATTCACTTCGGTTTCGACCCGCCCAGCCGCTGGGTGACCGTTATATCTTCCATGGACCGCACTATCATCTGCATAGCAATGAATATTTCCAAGTGGAAGCATATCATTGATATGCAGAAGGAACAGCGTGGGGGATAGAACGGACCCCTGAGGGACACCAGCGTTCACTGACATGAGCCGCGAAGCGCATCCATCAGATATAACACGAATTTTGCGCTCATGCAGGAAGCCAGCGACCCAGTTGCAGAACTGACCAAGCAGACCGTATGCCGGGAGCTTGGAGAGAAGAGCTTTGTGCCAGACCCGATCAAAAGCCTTGGCTATGTCAAGGCTAACAGCCACCGACTCACCACGCTTGTCAATAGCCTCACCACAAAGATGTGCAACGTACGCTAGAAGATCACCCGTTGACCGTTTCGGCCGAAACCCGTATTGGCGATCGTGAATTATGGAGTGTTCTTCTAGGTAGTGGACAAGTTGTTTATTTAAAATGCGCTCCATTACTTTGCACAAAACTGAAGTTACGGCTATGGGGCGGTAATTCGATGGATCTGACCGATCTCCTTTTTTGGGGACCGGTTGCACATTAGCTTCTCTCCAAGATTCCGGCACACAACCTGAAGAGAGCGAGAGACGGTAAAGGCGCGTTAACACGGGGGACAACTCCGCTGCACACATTTTTAGGACTATTGGAGGGATGCCATCAGGACCATTAGCTTTCCGGACATCGATTGACTGCAGCTCCGCACGGACGTCACGCTGCCTGATTTTAGAATCGGGCATTGTGTGGCCACAGTGAGAAATTGTAGGTGGCTGTGCATTGCAGTCATCGACTCGGGAGTTAGCCGCAAAGAGTTTGGCCAGGAGATCGACTTTCTCCTGCGGCTTGTGAGCTAAAGTTCCATCAGGACATCTCAATGGTGGCAGCGAGGGTTGGCAGAAGTTCGATTGCACGGCTTTGGCCAGACGCCAGTAGCTACGGCTGCCCGTAGGATGCGTCAGTAGTTCTTGGCCGACTCGTGCAACGCGCTGGGCATCCGCTCTAATGTAAGCTCTTTTGCAGGACTTGGTGGCATTATTATAGGCTGCTTTCAGCGAGCGGGTTTCGGGATCCCCAAGAGCTTTACCCCTGATCCAAGCGCGGTATGCCGCCTGCTTGTTATCAGCAGCGTTGGCACACTCGCGGTTGAACCAACGGTTGCGCCTGCCTTTGCTGATGAGATAGGAGTGCGGAATAAAGTATTCCATCCCTAAAACTATCTCATCAGCAACTGCAATCGCACTAGCTGTCGGGTCCTTCCCACTGAAGCAGCGCTGCCCCCAAGGAACGGATGCGAAATAGTCCCGCATACCATCCCAATCTGCCGACGAGCGCCTTCAGCGGTATCGAAACGCCAGTTTTGGCACTACTCCCATCTTTTGGAAGTGCGACAAAGAAACGAGTCACCAAATTTCTTTGTGCGCGATGGAATGTTCGAGACAGTACAGCGGTGGCTCCGGAGAGTAGCACGCGTACTCCCATGAAGAAAGGGAGAAGGTGGGATAAGGTCAAAGAGTTCTTCAGAGCGCTCGTCGTGGTATAAGCGGTAGAAGACGCTGAGTGACGTTAGAAATAAGATAGCCAGTGCCTCAGTAGCTGTGGATTCTGGGTGAAGTGGGCATACACCATTGGCCTTATCATCACTTAACATAAGGTGAGTTGATGGCACTGTGCTTACCCGGAAGATATTTTTAAAAAAGGAAACTTAGCGGTTCACGGGCGTCTCTCCTTTAGCGAGTCATTAGGGCTGAGAGCTTGGTGCTTGCCATTCGTGATCTAGAGCCATTCCCATGGCAAAGAAGGGACTAAGTCTTTTAGTGGGTATACCACCTCTCCCTTCATCAAGCTTTTAGTTGCTGGACGAAGGAAGGGCAGGAGAGTCCCACATAACCCGGAGTCACCCCTAGCCAAAGTGTATGCGTAAAGCAATTTATCTAGTTTAAAAAAATGGTAGCGGTGCGCAAGGAAAAAATGCACCAATAGCATTACCTGCTCCATTTTACACCACAAGGAAAAGGAAGCAATCCTATTGGTGGATTTGACCTCTTAGCTATCTCAAACAAGTCTCGCTCTGGTGGTAAAGCAGCCTTACTATAAGCCATTACCTATACTGGCAAATAGTTATTTTATTTTTATTGTGGCCTCTGTAGATTTATTGTGCATTCGCTCGACTTTTATTAGACTTTTACAGAGTTTTACGCGCAGTTGCAGCATCGCGCATTTTCATTATGATTATTTAGATGGCTTTTATAGCCGCGTGTAAAGTTTACAAGTCTTTTTGTAGACAGTTTTGTATTAAGTCATATGTTTTCATAGGAGTTGATAAAGTTTCTAACGTTGCTGAAAAGAAAAGTAGGAGTAACAATATTTTAGGATCATCTTATACAGGGTGGTGCTTATTAAAATTCTTAGTATTATACTTGTTCGATAAGGTACGAATTAGTAATTTGTTGGACGGCATTTGTTTATTTGGGTCACTAACATTATCATTAAGAAACAATTACTACCTTTAAACTTAATGTCTTTTGAGCATTATTAATTGCTCACCAATCTGTATTGTATTATACCTATCCAGAGTATCTAAGTTTTTAAATAGAAATAAATATTCTAACAATTTATTTTTGTTCTTTTAAAAAAATATACCTACCTATTTGTGGGAATAAATTTAAACATTTTTTACTTTTTATTCTTAAGTGCTAATTGCTGCACTGAAGATAAATTAAATAATTATCAATTGCGGCCCGGATTGCGGAAGACCCAGGATCGATTACTGGCTGGGTAGGGTAGGCGTTTAATTTTTCCACTGTATTTTAATTAATTTTATAAATATTTAATTTAGGTTCAGTGCAGCAATTAGCACTTAAAAATAAAAAAGTGAAAATTTACTATAGCGTTGTGTGTGTTATGAAATTTGTGGTATTTCATCTGCAAAGATGAATCTGCATAGCCATCGGTTGCAATGACCGTTGGATAGGTGGCGCATTGTGCCGCTATTAGCACTTAAAAAAAAACAGTGGCAAAATTCAACGCTTACGTCAGCCTTCCCGGTAGCATAGCGGTCAGTGCAGCCGCCCGGATTACGGAAGGCCCAGGTTTGATTTCTGGCTGGGTCAGGTAGGCGTTTAATTTTTTCACTGTATTTTATAAATTTTATAAACATTAAACATTTTATTTTCAAAAATGTGTTAATTATTATAAAGTCACCTTTTTCCGTCTCTTGATGTTGCATTAAATGTTTTATTAGCAGCCATTTTGGCTTAACGTCCGAAACACAGAGTAAATAGTAAGAACAATTTTTTTGTTTATCTATCCAGGTACTGACCACACTCAATAAGGCATACATTTTGTGATCCTTACAAAAAACACAGGAGGAAAGTACCATAAATTTCATCTTACCTAAATCATTTGGTATTAAATACTTCATTAGGATTTATAAATACTTGGATATCTGGGGGCACGGCAGTGCCCCCGCCAAGTCGAGCAAAAAGCGGCACGGCCGTAGGTACCATCCTTTTCTCGAAACAGTTCGGGCCATTTTCGACCCCCCTATAACTTCGTTGTGAATAAAACTATAAGCCTTAATTTTCAGTAAACAAGCAGGCATTGTTTAAACACGGTATATTTCAAATTCATTCAATTTGAACCAGTAGTTTAAGAATAATAACTAGTCAAGGTTTCTTAATTATGTCACTAACTCACTCACTAACTGACTGACCGATTACCAAAACTCTAAGGCACTTCTAGCAGGCATAGAAGCTTCAAATTTAGAATACAATTAGTGTTTAGTGTATAAATCAAGGAAAAACTAAAATATTTTGGTCCAGCTTTCTAGATACACCAACTGCATAAAAAACTTTGTAATGCTATATAAATATAAAGGATTACAAAGTTACATTTGCAGTGAATGAATAAGTGTACATGTCTAAGTACAAGATCTTCCGCCCAGAATAGACTTACGAACCGACGGAATAGTGACATTTACAAGAGCTACTTGTAGCCGAAACTGAATAAATTATTTTGAATTTTGAAGTATAATATAATGGAATAATAGGTAAAATAAAAGTAGGACTATATACAAAAATAAATGAGATACCATCAAAAACATAACTTGTAAAAATAACTAAGTCTCGCAACTCAGTTCTTCTACCGTAAAAAAATGTGAGTTCTATGAAATACAAGGTGGACCGACGATCTGGTGAAGGTCGCGGGAAGCCGCTGGATGCGAGCAGCACAAAACCGGTCGTTGTGGAGATCCTTGGGGGAGGCCTTTGTCCAGCAGTGGACGTCTTTTGGTTGAGATGATGATGTAATACCAAGTCGGTTAATTTATTCAGTCCCTACTTAAGGGACCTTCTGTCTTAAGTTATTACGTTATTAGCAAACCTAACAACATGTTATATAGTGACCATATCAATATTAAAAATCTTTTATGTTTTAAATAAAAAGATTGACTTGGCCATCGTATGAAAACACAATGTATCTCACAAGTAATACATAATATATTAAATTAAATTGTTTAGTGTATTGTTTAGTAAGACAGAAGGACCCTTAAGTAGTGACTGAATAAATTAACCGACTTGGTATTACATGGATCTCACAACTTTTTACGGTAGATGAACTGAGTTGCGAGACGTTATGTTTTTGATGGTTAAAGATTAGTCGACTTAATAAAACACACCATCTTGCCGCTTATCAGATTTGTGCAGGTATTAGGTATTATGCAAATGCCTAGCTGGCCCAAACCTAGTCTACATTCCGCAGGCACGTCGTAGCATACACGCTGTATATGTCGTAGTCACCGTAGCCACCGTAGTAATTCGTAGTATGTAGCGGTTGGCTTAACTTACATCAGCGCTACGAAGACGCTCCGACATTTGTACACAGAGATATACAGATATACAGATATACAGATATACAGCGAGATTGGTCAACTTTTAATATTATGTTTAAGTTCGTTATCATTATTAACAAACATCGGGGCAGGTGAAACTGAATTGTAAAAATAAACTTACTATTGTAATCATTATTTATGTCATTGAAAAACAGTTAAAAGGCGAATAGTGATTTGGTTCTGTGAGTTTTCTCAACAAAAAATATAATTTTGAAGATTTTTTAAAAGGATATTTATGTCTATTTATTAACCTTAATTAAAGATGTTATTTGTATGTAAATCTTCTTAGAAATAAATAATTAAATAAATAAAATCTCGGAGAGTATTTGCTCCATGGTAAGGCAAGTTTAGCGTTTCTATGTATATACATAATATCTTTAATGTAAACAAAAGTTTATTTACATAAAAAATTATTACCTTAGTATAAGAAAAAGTTAATAAAACGGCTTGTATGGAAAGCTTTCTTGCATAAAAGAGAAGTCTGTGTATTAATAAATTAACTTATTCAATCTAAAGGTCTGTTTCTAAAGTCGTTTCGGTCATAAATCAAGAAAATACGCATTTGGAGCCGTAAAAACTTTTACAGCCCATGGTAAAAAGAATTACAAAAACATTAAAACTGCCTTTAATTCTAGGACTCTTACAAATGTTCATTTTCAACAGTAAAAACACAATAACTATACGTCAACTTTTAACCGATTAACTTTTAACCAACAAACAAACCCAGGCGTTGTTTGTTTTTTTGATGCGGAGTGTAGAATCTGCTAACAGATCAGCGGGCAAGAGGGGTCCCGCTGGCTGTCCGAGGATGGTCAATACTCCGTTCCAGGGCCGAAGCCCTAGAGAAAGCGAGTCAAGGCCGACTCGGCAAAAACCACTCCGATGTCCTCTCGTCACCTTGGAACCAGCAAACCGGCGACCATCGCGTCGTCCTCCTCTGAGGAGGACGCATCGAACGCCGGCATGGTGGAGCCTGACGAGGTCATGGGAACCCTTTAAACAAACCCAGGCCTGGCGCAAATGAAAATTATCTCTCTCTATTTTGAGTAAGAATGAGTAATAATTTTCTGCATAAAGCGCATTTTTAAATATGTTTTGTACGATATTGCTAGTTGGTACTTTTTCTACAAAATAAATTATTGCTTTTCATCTATACTACTATATAAATCTGTAGCCTCTGTCTGTACATGCAATTTTTCTGACAAATTTTGGGATAAATATTCGTTTAATGACTCGCTGACACCAATTCTATAATTTTTGAAATTTTTGTCTGTCTGTCTGTTTGTCCTCTTATAACTCAAGAATGGCTTGACCGATCATGATGAAAAATTGTATGTAGTAAGAACATGCGATTGTGCAAAGGTTATGCTATAAAAAAAAATATTCACAAACTTTCGCACAGCGAAGCGGGCGGGTGACAGCTAGTTTGTACTATTATAATACTAATTTGTTGACGATGACGATGATGGAACCCATTCAATTTAAACTGTGGTCAAAATTTTATTTTATTTAGTGTAAAATTTAAATTGGATTTTTTTCATCATGCAGATTGTTACAAAATAAGTTTTTGTCACTTTATAATTGAAAGGTTTTACATGTTATTTTATTTTATTATCCAAAAAAAATGTTTTACTAAGGCTTACAACGTTTTAATATGATTACAAACATAAAAACTTTTATAGGTTCTCACTGCTAGAAAGAAGCACTTAGCAACGTATTATTAACTTATCTGCTGAGTCTGATAGATTGATTGCATGTTTCAAAAAGAAGAACTTGATAAAAGTTAGTGCTCGTATCACTACATCACATAGGCCAGTAAAGGATTCCGAAGAGACAATACTAAAAAAAATCAACAACATCGTAATTTCGTCCATCAATCGTTCGGTCCGCAACGTCGACAAAAGTATTTTGGTGCGGGTGCGCCGTTTCGATGCATTTTGATGACGGCGCCGCGCGTATTTGGTTTTCAGCAAGAATAATAGTCGCGCCAGTTCGTTATGTATCGGCGATGTTTCGTCAACACAAAATCACAAAAAGAAGATCACTTGTCCTGATGAATTAGCGTATGAGTTACTACCGTTCACTAGTAATAATTCTAGTAATTTTAATATTAGTTTATTTTTTGTTACTGCAGGGCAAAGGCCTACCTTACTTATTTTTCGCTCCTATCTATTTGCCTCTATAGAAAGTTTAAAAAAATGGTCTAATCCTAACGCTAGTTTTATAACAATTTTGTTTTGTGTTATCTTAAGCAGTTACGACTGAGACGTAAAAAAAATAGGTTTACTTAAAAAAAAAATCACATCTTATCAGATAGTTTTTAGTATAGTTAGATCGCAATTAACACTACTTCTACTATTTTCCTTTTTATTTTCCTGTATGTCGATGAAATATAAAAATCAACATATTTGACAGCTGATTTCGCATGCAAAGTGCGCACTCTTAACGTTTACGAAACGTAACTTCATAAAAGAACATTGTCAAAATGTCACATTAATTCAGGCCCGGTTCAGATGCAAATCATATTAATATTATAAAGAGGAAAGCTTTGAATTTGTGTATGTTTGCAACGAATAAACTCAAAAACTACTGGACCGATTTAAAAAATTCTTTCACCATTAGAATGGTATATTAGCGCTGAGTACATAGGCTATATTAAAAAAGAAATGTCCACCCGTGCGAAGCTGGGACAAGCCGCTAGTTTAAGATATAAGCCTTACAGAATAGCAATGTTGTTCCGAGTTCTTTTTACTTGGCATATTTTTAACATATCACCGACCAAGTCAATGTACAGACTCCTGCACATCAACCCATCCAAAACTTAGAAATTTCTTCAATAAATATTCAACCTTATCCCATATACATAAAGTTCAAAGTCTATTGAGGAAATTTGACAGTGTGTCTTAGTCTGATGTGGAAGCGTGTGTACCTTTCGGGGTTGACCTTGGTTTGGAATGGGCTACTAACATTATGTAGGATTAAAGAAATTTATTCTTCATAAAAACCATTACAGCCACTTTTATGGGTCACAAAATATATTGTATACATTTTATATCTTATGTGATACAGTGTAGGTAGGTAGCAGACGTAGTCTTTGTTTTTGTCACCCGGTATAATAATACTGTTTTTTATATGAATTTGAGCACACAGATAGTTAATAACCTGGAATAAAACATAGGATAATTTTATCCCGATATTCTCACGGGAACGGGAACCACGCGGGTGAAACCGCGAGCGGCCGCTAGATATATTTTTTAAAAGCTCCTTTACATTTTTTTTAATAATAATAAAAAAATATGTATTATATATCATCATATTTCTTTAACCATAATCCAGTATATAATTTATTTAATATATGTCCATCTGCAATTGTTATTTAACAATAACAAACAAACAAACAATTTAATTGTTTTTTTATTAAACTACGGTAAAAATACTTTTACTTTTACTGTAGTTTGTTTTTATTTAGGTACAACCAACTGATTGTATCTTGTAAGTATATACTTACACTATCATTATATTTAACGAAACCACTATAAACAAAGTTTCATCACCAAAAACTCATGTTAATCAGCTTACAGTTAGTAGCCTCTCTAACAAAGAGATGTGGTACTTAGTATTCGTTGATATAGAGAGGTGCACTGTACACAGTGTGTGCAACTGTGAACAATGCCAATTCCAAAGAAAAAACAAACCGCCACTCTAGGCCGATAGTTTATGCCGTGTCATTCTATTTGTCACCTGCATTCGCACTGCACAGTGCTGAATACAACCGCCGCCGCCGTCCTTATGAATGATTAATTGGCTGATGGTGGAGGCTGACCGGAGCGAACATCGTAACGTAACCGTAACGGACCATTCGCGGTGAGCTTGATACGTCATTGCTGACTGACCGATAACAAGACGGAGCGAGCGGTGAGCGGCTCGGCTCACTGTACTGACCGTGCGAATGCTCGCATCGAACATGTTACGTTACGATGATACGAGTCGGTCAGTCTCCACATTCAGTTTAAAGAAACAAACAACGAGTAAAATATGTTTGTTACTTTTAAGTAAGTAATAAAATTAATTTCTTTATTGCAAAGGTTTTTTATTTGCCGAAGCTGGCAAACTAGTTTAAATATCGACGCTTGACACACTATTGGCATTGCTTGTCGATGTTACAATAATAAAATTCACTACAATATATTTTATAAACGAGCTATTTCTGTCAAACGAGCCGTAAAACAATTGCCATTCACAATTTATAATAATAAACAAAAAACAATAGCTACAAAAGCTCAACAAAAACACGAGCAAACAAAACACCACCGTTTCGAATGCAAAACAAAAAACGAACGAAACAGGCAGGTCACGCATCAATCCAGTGTAAATCGCAAGTCAGCGAGCGATCGGTCATATTATTCTTTTTCATCGCGCACAATTCGTTACCTGCATCTGCACTACCTAAGCGTCGCGCACAACCGTCGCATCCACGCTGTGATTGATGAAATAATACATCTCTAGGTTTTCCGACAGCTTTTGGTACGTTTCACAGTTTTAGGTCAAACTTTGAGTTAAAATCGCACCCGATTAAAATAAAATACGGTATGCAAGTTACATAATAATTATGAAGGATAAAATCAAAAACAATATGTGTGAATTAAATGTAAGTATTAATGAAAGTTGCTTGTCCCGACTTCATTGGCAGTCGTTAAGAGGAAATACTAAGGTCGACTGAATTGAAAAATATGTATGAAAAGTAGACATAATCAACGTTTCGTATTCCCCTGATTCCTCCTCCAAAACTGGACTGGATTTAATTAAGTCCTTTTTTCATTTAAATTAAAGAAAGACTTTGGTTGTGTGTAGTTTTGCTTTTTGTTATATAATCTCGTCAAATTTCGAAAGAAGCGGAAAATCTGGCCAATTTTTAAGATCTTTTTAATAATAAATTTATAATAAAAGAAAAACATAGGGACACAATCAAAGCCTTTCTTTATTTTCAATGAAAAAAATAATTAAATCGGCCTAGTTTTAGAGGAGGAATAAGGGGACTACGAAACGTTGTTTTTGTCTACTTTTCATACATATTTTTCAATTCAATCAAAATTCAAAATTCAAAATTCAAAATCATTTATTCAGTTTAGGCTACAAATAGCTCTTATGAACGTCATTATGCCATCGGTTCGTAAGTCTACTTTTGGCGGGAGATCTTGTACTGAGAAGAATCGGCCAGAATCTCAGCAAGTGTCCAGCTCTTTTCTCCCTTACAGCGTCAAAAAATATTGGAAAATGCCCTATCATAAATGGACACTTAGTCGACCTTAGTATTTCCTCTTAACAACCACCAATCAACATTGGGCCCGCGTGGAGGTTTATGGCCCGTTACCTGTGGTGTTTTCAACCATAGGAAAGGCTCGTGTCCCAGTAATTGACCAATAATATTTTTCCTTTCTTTTCTGTCTAATGTCAAAATTGACAAATTTCTCAATACATTTTCAACCTTATTCATTGGGCATAGAGTTCAAAGTCTATTGAGGAAATTTTTACAGTTTGTGGTAGGTTGATGTGCAGCTGTGTGTACAATAACGTAACTCGCGGTGAGTGGTATGACCACTAGATCGCGGAATGTGTTGTAATAGACAAGCGCCTGTCTTTCACTCGTACATAAAATATAAAAGGATTTTTGGTCAGATAAAGGACAAGATTTATATATTGTTTCTACTTACTTATTGTCTTTCCCGTCACCACACAAGAGCTAAATTACAAAAAGCCAGAACGTTTCGTCTGCCAATCCTTGATTTACCAAGAGCTGTGGTTTTAGCTGTCTTCGGAATAATTGATTCAGGACTTAGGTTATGTTTACTTTTACGTTTGATAATCGCATTTGGTCAAGGTAATTTAACATTTATTTCTCCTGTTATTTCAAAAAGTGAACTTATTCATCACATCATCAGCTTATATTTCTGTTTCCATTGCTGGGGCACTGAGCCTTCTTTAAGGATGGCTGGGCGAACGGGCCTTAAACCACCACGCGGGCCCAATGCGGATTGGTGCTATAGCAACCGGAACCCACGGTTTAACGTGCCCTCCAAACCACAGAGGAGCTAGAGCTGATACATTTTTTGCCACCCATCAGGTGACCGGCTTTTGCGAAAGTTGCTTAAACTATTTCTCGCTATTACTCGCAGACCGGGCGCGTTGACCACTGGCCATCAAACTCGGAGCTCGATGGTGATAAAAATAATGAGAAATAAACAAATTTCTTAGCTGGGTTTAACGAAATCAGCTTATTATAGGTAATCTAGGTATGCCCTTTTATACCCGACGATTCGACTGAGTAGCAGGAGCCGGTGTCACGGGCTGTCTGATGAAAAATGAGAAGCACGAATTTAACGCAATTTTGGTAAGCCGGCATGCCGGCATCTATGCACTGAGAAACCTAACATTAGATTTTAAAGGCACATCCCAGAGACTGGCTTAAGCTTTTATCAATAATTGATAAGTATTAAATAAATTAAATTAGTCGTTACCTCGAAAAATCGATTAAGTTAGCGGAATTAAAAGCACATATTTTTATTGTACTATTCTATGTATTGTAAGTACTTATCTATTTTCATATAGAACATACTACATCACCTCATTGTTAAGACATCTCGTTAGGTAATAGTGTCATACAAATGTACTCAAAACTCACGGTAAAATTTTTCAGTGTCCCATGCCGCATCATAAAATCAACAGGCAATCTCGTCTGGAATTGCAAACACAATGCTACTGCGCAATGAAAGAACACAGACAATACAAACTGCCGTGGAATTGAATGTTTTCCCGGTACAGAAAGTATTTATGTTAATCTATATTATTAAAAAATCAATTGCCACATATATGATGGAGCATCACTTGAGAAAGGTATAAGCGATTTGGCTGATTTATTTTTTGTAGTGTTCGTTTCAGGACAAGGGTTGCTTAAAAAAAGGTTTTTATGCAACGCGCGAATATTGTTGCGGGCGGGACGTTAGCCTTTATTCAAATCCGCGTAAATACTTACATTACAAACTCAACATAAAAATTATTATATAAACTAGCTTACCGCTAGCAACTTCATCTGCGTTAATACCGTGATCCCATGGGATTCTAATTCCAATTTCGAAAGTTTCAGGTTCGAATTCTGCTCGTAAACTATATTCGATACTTTATTGTAAAATAATTAAAATTGTTCAGTTGTTTCTAGATTTCCAGATAAAGTTTCAGATAAATTATATTTAAAAAAACACAAAATTAATGAAAAAATTTCACAAGCAGGATTTGGATCCGCACCCCATGACATGCCGGGTCAGGTGCACTACCAACTATGCTATCGTGGCTATTGAGCCACGATAGCATGTTGGGATTGCCCACTCGCCAAAATTAATCAACGCTATCTACTCTTACTCTGTAAGCCATAAGAGCCCTATTGTTACAATAACATTATGGAGCTGTGCATCAAAAATTCTAAAAACACCACATCACCAGCTCATTTTATGTCCCCACTGCTGGGACACGAGCCTTCCCTATGGATGGATAAGGAGTACGGGCCATAAACCACTACGCGGGCCCAGTGCGGATTGGTGGTTATAAACGACTGCTGAAGCAGCCGGGTCCAACGTCTTTACGTGCCTTCCGAAGCACGTAGGACGGAAGAGCTCGAGATGATAAATTTTTGGTGACCCATCCGATGACAGGCCTTTGCGAAAGTTGCTTAACCTCAGCAATCGCAGACCAGGCGCGTTAACCACTGCGCTATCGAGCTCCTCAAAACCTCCTAAAAACACATTTCCAATAATTTTGGATAATTTTAAAATTTTGAGTTGTGCACTCTTAACATTCAATGAGGCGTTCAAAATTTAAAAAATCATACCTTTTTACTTAAGTAAAAATTTACTGTCCCACATCTGTGCAGAACCCTCCATCATAAAAATCAATTTTTTATCGCTACAACTGATGGTTATTGGCTTAAAACCTCGCTTGCCAGAATCGCGGTGGTGATCACAAACCAGGGCTGAGACACGAAAGATCCAAAAGACACTTTTTCCTTCCTTCAAACATTTGAAGTTCAGGCCAAGAACTTTTGACACCATGGCGTTAAAAAAATATACCTTTAAGTAAAAACCCTAGCCACAGAAATAGTTTTACCCGTTGCATCCCATTTTGACTCTTGACATTGAGCCACCAAGTCCTTTTCAATAAAACATAGACCTCTATAAAAAAATCCAAGCCACGGAATTAGTTTTACCCGTTGCGTTCCATTTTGTATATCGCAGTCAACGTTCCAATTGGCGCCGGATCCCGCGCCAGACGAGCAGCCAACGTTCAAATTAAAAAGTGTCAGCGGCACGGCTGGTTGTTGCAGCGAGCAGTGTCGATTGCAATACACGAAACTTTGGTCGGCTCTTTGTTAACTCCTCGCGCGTCCGAAACCGGTACCGAATATATTCGCGATATTCGCGGTACCGATAAAAGCACGCCGCGCCGCTTTGTTAGCGGCAGAAAGATATCAATTGCGCGTTAGAAATATTTTGCATATTGCAGCGAATGTAGTTTTAAATGTAATGTTATAAATATATGTTTTGACGACCTCCTTGGTCGAGTGGCTTGCACACCGGTTTTCATGGTGTCGCTATCTCTGAAGTTCCGGGTTCGATCCCCGGTCGGATCAATTTAGAAATACCTGTTTTTCTAAATTGTTTCGGGTCTGGGTGTTTCCTATGTATAATAAGTATGTATTTAAGTATATTAAGTATGTTTATCCGTTGTCTAGGTTAACCATTTCTCAAGTTTCTTAAGGAAGCTTTTCTTGGGGCTAGATAATTGGTGTGAGTCTGGGAAACATTTATTTATTTATTTATTTATTTATCCCGAAAATCATGACGGTAGATACTTCATTGTTCGTCGGTCACAGGTGACCGCCATAGTGATTGAATACTTAAAAAGAGAACCAGGTTTTATTTAGTTATTTGTCAAGGTCGCAAAAGGTAAGACCTTGAGCGTGATAGTAGATCAAATATTTGTTCTTTATCTTCCTCAGTGCTTGTGAAGGCTTGCTAAGTGATTGGTTTTAGTAGGCATATCGTTTACTAAAAGTATTTTTTTAAACTTTGTTGTTAATTAAGTTACTAAAGAGTAAATTCTGTTTTCACTGAGTGAAACCTTATTGTTTTAATATTTTTCAAAGACCGTTTTCGACAACACAACAGTTCATAGCATAGTACAAATATTTTGAGCAAAACTGGATGATGTCACTATTCAAGCACCTTAGTAATATACATCATCATACTGTGCACCGCTTACTAATAGACAACGTATTTCATCGCCATACCAATAATACAAACAATACTACCACATTCCATTACAGAATACCAGACAGCACCAAGAATACTGGTGAACGAACACACAGTGTGTCGCCGTGTATTATTCTTATCTGTTTTCCAAAGGAAATGTATTTTTCTTGAGACGCGTCACTCGAGTGTTTATGCGACTCTTTATTGTGTGTGCCCTTATTTTTTGTGTGCTCTCCGACGGCAAACAATTGGCGCGTTTATAGTGTGCGGCAAGAACGAGTGGGGAGTAAATATGACAATAATAGTTGGTAAGTCCCGCTTGAGGACTTGAAGGGCTATTGTTTTGTTTATTATGTTACAAACTTGTTTATTCCGACAGCGTTTATTGCTATATACGATTTTAGTGTTCGCTATAGGAGTGAGTAATAGAATTTATTTTCTTCTGAAGTGTTACGGAATAATTTTGCGAGGAACGATGACAATGGTTTCTACGTTTTCGTGAACGAATTCAAAACTTGTTTTCGTTTTCAAAATCTTGAGTTAAAATAACGGTGCTTATCGATACAATGCATTTTAATGTTACTTTGAATACTTTGATGAAATGATGAAGTATAATATACAACGCAATTTTATACACAAAAAAAGACAACGATTTTTTTTAACTATTGTGATCAAGTTAAAACAAAAGTTAGTTCGTTTACGAAATCTCGAGATAAAAAAATGTGTTTTCCTAGAAATTTCTAGGAAAATACATTTTGTATGTATTGCAAATAAACAGGCATTTATTTTTGTTGGAAATAAAACTTTGATTTGTATTATGGACGGATCGATTTGGGAATCGATTATCGATGTTCAATTTATTTAGTGGCATAATGGCCCCATCACTAATTGTTTTTTTTTGTTGGTACACTTGTCTCGGGAAGGCAACAATGGCTGGTTGATAGGTTATCGTGTGTTGATAATTAAATAGATTTTATGTAGTAATAAGGGCATTTGGAGCCGTATTACTCTAATTAAGTGTATTGTGCAACCTGTGTTTTGTGGGTGTGTACGTCGTAAGCGAATCGCATCGGGAGTACAATTCGCCTGGATGTCGGCGTCTTTGCTGCTGGATAAAACAGGTATTTCCTCGGGGGAAAAGTGCACTTGGGGTAGTTTGGGTGTGATTAGGGAGCCCGAGAAGACCCGGACTCGGATTCAGGCCCCATCAGACCATATGGATCCCGTTCTGGACGGCGGGAGCGGCATGGAACTGTGAGTGGATTTTGTAGATTTTAAGGTGTAACCTAATTTTAAACCGTATCATAGTGTGTGTTGTGGGTTTCCGCAACATTTTGGTAGCAGAGCGTGGTTACTACCGGACCTCTAGGTTAATCGGTGTAATTTTGTGTATTTTGTTAGTTCGTAATAGGTTAAGCTCATTTCGTGTAAAATCGCACTTCCGGGACAGGTGCGGTTGAATTGTAAGGTTGGTAGTACCGTTGTATTTGGGCTGGGACATTTCTCGGAACGTTAATTTTTATTTAATTTCTTTCAATTGAAAGCATCGAGTCGATTCGGGATAATCGATTCCGTATTTTCGTTGACTCGTTTTAATTTTGTGTTTAGGTTTATTTAGTTTAAGTTATTTATAATGACAGCGTCACGGCAGGAGTTGGCTCAGCAGCTCCGGTGGTTCACCGGGCTGCTTGCATTAATAGATCGGCCTAACCGGGAGGACGCCTTGGAGACGCGTTCGAAAGAAACGCAGGGTCGTTTCTTGTTGGCCGAGCGGTCGGTAACCGCTCTATTGTCAACCGACCCGGTCGGGGAGAAGGAGCTGGCCCTCCACGCCCAATATGTCAAGGATCTGGAGCACATCCAAGACATCTACGATGAGGTCCTTCAGCGGGTGAAGGACATCGAGCGACTGCGGGAGGGGAAGCCTGTTGCGCGCCCCACTTCGCTCCACACCCCTGGACCCAGCGCCATGGGAAGATTGGGTGCCTTGGAGGTCCCGCATTTCACCGGATGTATGCGGGACTGGGCTGGATTCCGGAACATGTTTTTGGCCTTGGTGGATACTCGGAAGGATTTCACCAAGGCCGAAAAGCTGGCATATCTCCGTTCCTTCCTAGACGGAGAACCCAGACAGCTCGTACAGCATCTGGAGCTGCAGGATGCGAGCTACGACACCGCCATGCAGCTGCTGGAGAAGCGGTTCGAGAAGCCGCGTCTTCAGGCGGACGCGCACGTGACCCATCTGCTGGGATTGCCGAGGGTCAACCATAGGGCTCAGCTGAGGGCGCAGCTGATCACCCCGCTCACCGTGTCCTTAAACGGGTTAAGGACGCTCGGACTGCCCGTCGACCAGTGGTCCTTCCTTCTTCTGCACATCGTTCTGGCCAAGTTGTCGCAGGAGATGAGGGACAAGTTTGAGCGGAATCGACTGGTCCACAAGGATCTCGGCAGCGTTCTGCCCTCGATAGGGGAACTTCTGGAGTTCCTGGAAGAGGAGGCTGGCCTGCTGGAAAACCAGCTAGCCTCCCAGGAGGCTCCGACAAGTGCGCCGGCCCGCACTTGCGGAGTCTACGGCGCCCAGCCGCCACGTAACCCAGGGAAGGGTCGCGGCAGGCTGGTAGCTGCGGCCGCCATCAACCCCGGTTCTGGATGCCGGGTTTGCGGACAGCAGCACGTGGAACAGCTATGTCCAGCAAATCTCGGGCTGCCCACAAAAGAGCGCCGAAACCTCGTTCGGACACGAGGATTGTGTTATGCCTGCCTGGGAGAACATAGGTATAATGAGTGTCCCCAGGCGAGGCCTTGCGATGTGTGCGGCGGACCGCACCATCGCTTACTGTGCACCCGTAGTGCTGAGGGCTCAGCACCGGTTCGGGAGAGGAAATCTCCCACGGGTGGCGGTTTGGGGCCGGGGTCAACTCCGCCTCCGGAAAGACGGAGTCCGCCACGGCCGCCACACTACAACCCCTCGTACACCCCGGCTCAGGTGAGTTGGGGACCGCCGGAACGGAGCCAGGTTCTGGCTACAACCCGGCACCCGGCGCGACCAACACCAGGAGTTGGTGTCTCTAAGGGCCACTGGGTACAGGGAGCCCCACCTCCGGACCCAACACCCGGATACTCGTACGCGTATCCTCCGCCGCCGTTGCCGGAACAACAACGACATGAGAACCGTCAACAGTTCTCACCGGTACTGCACGAGTACCCGAGGTTGGAATACCACCCACCCTATCACCGGTATGGTAGGGCAGCTGGATACGCACCACCCCGGATGGTGGCCTGCACGCGTCCGACTTACTGGCCGAGTCATCACGGTTCGACAGGGTCGGCTGCTGGCTCTGACGCGTGACTAGCCTGTGGTCGGGCTACGTCGGAACCGAGGACGGTTCTTTTGCCCATCGCGCAGGTACGCGTTTGGGGACCTAGGGGGGACTTCGTCCGGATACGAGCCCTCCTAGACACTGGGGCACAGGGCTGCTTAATTACTACGAGGGTAGCGAGGCGCCTACGTCTGGAGTGCGCGCCTCCCTCAGTTCCGATTCGGGGAGTCGGAGATACAGAAGTGGGGGGTCTGTCCGGTCTGACCCACATTCTCTTCTCTCCTGTGCATTCCGCTTCGATACGGATTGCGGCGGCCGCGATCGTACTCGACAATCTGCTGGGTTGGCATCCACCGACAGACATTCCGCGGGACGCAATGTCTGACACATCAGGTCTCATGCTGGCAGACCCTCATTTCGAGGAGCCGGCTCCGGTGGACCTCATATTGGGAGCGGATGTACTAGGCTGGATCCTTTTAGGGCCTCAGCGGATTCTGGGCCGCTCTTCGTTGGTAGCTATACCTACCATCTTTGGACACGTTTTAATGGGACCGGTTTTCGACCAGGAGACGCGGGATGTCTCACCTGTCGTCGCTACTACCTCCATCGCTAGAACGATGCAAAAATTCTGGGAACTGGAAGAGCCTCCCATGGTCTCCCGTCTGGATCCGGAGCATGTGGAGTGCGAAACCTTTTATAAGGATCACACACGCCGGATGGCGTCGGGTAGAATCGAAACTCGACTGCCCTTTATCGACTGTCCCCCTCTCTTGGGAAAATCGAGGGCGTTGGCAGAGAAACGACTCTTGTCCATGGAGCGTCGTATGTCTCGCGATCCGGTACTTCGGGAAAAGTATATCGAGTTCATGCGAGAATACGAGGCCTTGGGGCATATGTCGCGGGTGACTGTCGACTGGACAACGACAGATCATTTTTTCTTGCCTCACCACGCGGTGTTGAAGGCCTCATCTGGAAAACTACGGACTGTTTTTGACGGATGGACTGTTACGCGTTGGAGGTCGCCTCAAAAATGCCGACCTGCCCTTCGGTAGCCGTCATCCTCTGCTACTCCCCAAAGGAGGACCTTTGGTAGAACTGGTGGTCTCGGATAGACACCTGAAAAACGCTCACGCGGGGTGTAATGCGTTACTGGCGATATTACAGAGGGAGTCCTGGATTTTGTCCTCTCGGAGAGTGGTTCGCAGCGTGTTATTTAAGTGTGTGGCTTGTTATCGGGTGAAGGCCTCCACTATGCAGCCACAGATGGGGGATCTCCCTTCTGACCGGGTTTGTCAGACTACTAGGCCGTTCGACGGGGTCGGTACGGATTTTGCTGGACCGTTTCTGGTGAAAACCACAGCCTATCGTAACACTAGGGTCACGAAAGCATACCTGTGCGTTTTTGTCTGCCTGGCCACTAAGGCCGTCCACCTGGAAGTGGTTTCGGCTCTGTCTACGGAAGCCTTTGTCGCCACGCTGGATCGTTTTGTTTCGCGACGGGGTTTACCTTCTCTCATTCGGTCCGACAACGGTACCAACTACAGAGGCACTGCCAACTACTTAAAAGATGTGAACGATTTTCTGGATAAAAATTGTAATAGCATAAGTCAAGCTCTCGCACAGCGGGGAATCACATGGCGATTTAGTGTGCCAGCCTGTCCCCACTGGGGCGGGATATTTGAAGCCGCGGTAAAATCGGCAAAAACCCACTTGCGCCGGGTAGTCGGGGAAACTACCCTCACGTATGAGGAACTTACAACTGTGTTTTGTAAGGTTGAGGCGGTTCTCAACTCGCGTCCGCTTTGTCCACTCTCCTCTGACGCAAATGACATGGAAGTCCTGACCCCTGGTCATTTTTTGGTCGGTCAGCCACTCACTGCCCTGCCTGAGTATCCCTGGAAGGATGAACGCAGACACCGGATGTCTCGTTTTCAAATGATACAACAAATGAGTCAGGACTTGTGGCGTCGTTGGTCACTGGAGTATCTGCATTTATTGCAGCAGCGTGTAAAGTGGACAGACCGGACGTCGCCCCCTTCGGAGGGGGATCTGGTTTTATTAAAAGAGGCTAATTTGCCATCGTTATTTTGGAGACGAGGTCGCATTTTAAAGTTAATCTGGGGCGCGGACGGGACTCCGCGTGTGGCGCAAGTGTTGGTTGATGGATCGGTGCTAAATCGCGCAGTCGCGACCTTAGCTCGATTACCGGTTGACTAGTTTAAGATTTCAGGCTAGAAAGCGGTACGTCCGCTTTGGGTGGCGGGATGTTGCAAATAAACAGGCATTTATTTTTGTTGGAAATAAAACTTTGATTTGTATTATGGACGGATCGATTTGGGAATCGATTATCGATGTTCAATTTATTTAGTGGCATAATGGCCCCATCACTAATTGTTTTTTTTTGTTGGTACACTTGTCTCGGGAAGGCAACAATGGCTGGTTGATAGGTTATCGTGTGTTGATAATTAAATAGATTTTATGTAGTAATAAGGGCATTTGGAGCCGTATTACTCTAATTAAGTGTATTGTGCAACCTGTGTTTTGTGGGTGTGTACGTCGTAAGCGAATCGCATCGGGAGTACAATTCGCCTGGATGTCGGCGTCTTTGCTGCTGGATAAAACAGGTATTTCCTCGGGAGAAAAGTGCACTTGGGGTAGTTTGGGTGTGATTAGGGAGCCCGAGAAGACCCGGACTCGGATTCAGGCCCCATCAGACCATATGGATCCCGTTCTGGACGGCGGGAGCGGCATGGAACTGTGAGTGGATTTTGTAGATTTTAAGGTGTAACCTAATTTTAAACCGTAGCATAGTGTGTGTTGTGGGTTTCCGCAACAGTATGTTTTATGTAAATACAATGTTAACTTTAGCAATTGCTAAAGTTAACATTGGATTGCATAAAGAAAAAAATAGGGCTCCTTTGTCTTACGGAATATGCAAAATAGATACCTACTGTTGATTAATTTCGACGAGTTGGATTGAGCCCCGATAGCATAGTTGGTAGTGCACCTGACCCGGTATGTCAAGGGGTGCGGGTAAAATTTTTTCAACACTGTCTTTTTTAAAATTATAAGTTAAATTGTTTTAAAAAAAATTGTCATGTGTCAACATTGTACACTTACCGAGTGCGCTAAGTAATTGAACAAAGTTAGTTGGACAGACGTATATACACAATGCTACCTAAAACATCTAGCGAGTTTGGGTAGCGATCTTAAAAATTAAGGAACTTTTGCAATGTCGGGTCACCGGATTGATGACCAATATAAAGTATCTCGGTCTCTGACTTGGTACGACAGGCAAGTGAAGCCATTGGTTTCGAGTTTTGTCTTAAGATCGCAGTCGTTGAAACCCACCAAGACGTATTGGGACAGCGTATGGGTCTTTCATCGCCCAATAAGCTATTGTTCGAATCTGCCTAACTCCAACAGTGGGACGGGACTATGGTAATAACGATGTAGTATACCTACATGCCTTTGTCCAGCAGTGGACGTCTTTTTGGCTGAGATGATGATGATGATGATACATGAAGCAAGATACTGTACAGCAAAAACCTTTATGATACATAATACAGTTGCGATTTAGCACTCCCGTACAAATATCACACTAATATTATAAATGCGAAAGTTTGTGTGTATGTATGTTCGTATATTTGTTGCTTCTTCACGCTGCAACGGATGGATGGATTTGGATGAAATTCGGCATACAGATAGTTTATAACCTGGATTAACACATAGGATAATTTTTATCCCGATATTCTCACGGGAATCACACTATATATATATACTAAAATCGACAATTTCATTTTCCAATAAAAAATGATTTATTTTGTTTGTCTTGTCATGGAAACCAAAGAGAATTTAATACTTGATGGAAACTATCAAAGCGGTACGAAGTCCGACGGGTCGGGTGTATTTTACCTTACATTTTGTTATTCGAGAATTGCATGCCATAGCGAAACGCAATTGTGCACGCACTGCAACACTCAGTCTGTAATCGCACGAAATCATACCCTGCAGCGTGCTATGCATTTAACTTTCCATCACAATCTCTCTCGAATGAAAACCTAAAACGAAAACCAATTCAAATCTCAAGGCAAGGATTTAAGTAACTTTTTTCCGCTCCGCTTGCCGCGTGTCGCTGTGGACGGGGCCCCACCGAGTAGGTATAACACGAGCGAAATTGCGACGACGAGATTTTCAAACGGACGAAATTGAGACAGATTTGTAGAGAAATCATTTTAAGACGAGGAACGGGCGACGACGACGAAGAGACGACTGCGGAAATCCGCCGCACAGAGGGATCGCACAAAAGTATAATTTGATTTTTGAGGGTTGAACCGGCGCGGGTGATCCTTCCCTCGCTCAACGCGAATCTGTGAATAATTTCACTTTTAGCTTCTGGGCGCCGGCCGTCTTTTGTTTGTTTAGGTGCTCGCGGACAGAGATTCCCAATGTTGCCCTGCTCATCTCACAATTTATTACCATCACTTATGGGAAACACCAAAGGTCAATTCTGTTGTTTTATTTGGGTAGCATTATTCAGATTAAATGTAAAAATCACTTTACTGTGGTTGTAGACGGATGGTGGTCAAAGAGAGAGAAGAAAAAAGTAAAAAAAGGTTTATTGACTTCACATAAAACTAAATAAAACAGAGTACAAGTACCATACAACATAAAACAAAATATAATGCATAAAGTCAACTGCATGGATACCACCTTAATATCTGTGCTGAACAGCATTGTGTTATATATTTGTGTGTCGGACATATTATTTTTCTTCTGTGGTGTCGATCGGTTTGAGGGGTATTACATCCAGTAAAACCAAAGGACATAGAGGAAGAAGAGTGAAGCTTCAAGGGTTGGTAATTTACCGTAGCAAGCGTACACGTACACACTTTATTTAGACAATACTCGTTTGCTGTACATACAATTCCATAAAAATCATCTAAGATATTTCCTCTGTTAATTAATCAAATGCCAAACTTCAAATCCTTTCTAGGCGAAAGTGACCATTAATAAGTCCTAAAAAGATTACATCGAACATAGGCACAGCATCGAATGGAAAGAGCAACCGGGTATGAAACACTCCAGATCCTTAATAGGCGAAAACGCCTTAGGACGGAGTAAGTTCATATGCGGGGGCAGTAGAAGGCAGGCCCGACTAACCATCGGTGCCTTGACGGGGAAATATGCCACTAAACAATTGCTTCACAGAATGAATCTATCAGCAAACAGCTTGTGTAAGGCATGTAGAGAGAAAACGGAGTCAAGCACCTATTACTGTGCGACTGCGTCTCTGGCTAGGAAAATAAGGGGACTTCTGGGATCGGCCTATCAAGTCAGACCACCAAACTTTAGACTCTTCACTCTCAAAGACGTTACCAAAGTCATGGCATCTATCTTAACAGATAAATAGTGAAAAAAAAAATGCAAAGAACGATTTGGAACATTTTAACATAATACGAAAATAGCTGCTTTTAGTGTAAAACTGCGTTGCAGCTATTAACGCCCACCACCGGCAAACGGACGTGTTCCTAAAAAGTGACATAAATCTAGGTAAGTAAAAAACTAAACTAAATCTAAACAAACAGAAAATATTTAAAATATAAAATGAAAAAAATATAATATACTTATATAAAAGTTACAGCATGCGAAATAACAAAGACATTGCCAGTGTGTTCTATGTTGTGTTATGTATGAATTGAAGAACTAATATTACTTTGATTCAATTAGAATTATTCAACTAGACTGACTGACTGACTATATATATATATATATATATATATAATTTATTTAATAGCACAACAAAAAGAAATTTTACTTAACTTGACTTAAAAAAAAAACAGAGATAAATAATTAGAAAATTAAAAACTAAAGACCTACAAATAATAATATTTAACGTTTTATTAATTTAGTGAGAGGGATGAGGTTGCACAAAAGATTCCGATAGGTCGAGGTGCTACTGGGAATAGGGAAGACCCACTAAGATGAGATAAAATGTCATATAATAACAAAACTTTATATACCTACAACACTCCGAAATTTCAGATTTTTTTCATATTCAAAAATGAATAAGCTGAACTTTACTCGATTACCGAGTTAATTAGTAATACGGCTGGTAGTGTCTGACTTTTAAAATATTTTATTTCATGACCCTTCACAGTCAATTATAAAATGCGACGAAGGTTATTTTAAGGTAAGCGTAATAGGCATTGCTAATCTTGTTTTCAGTTTCAGTATTATTAATTAAACATTAATTAAGGAGTGGAAAATAACAAATTTTTATTTTATGTAATCATGGGTCTATAAACGACGCATTGCTAAGCCTTTGCAAGGTTCCATGCATAAAATGAAGAGAAAGTGAGAGAAGTCAATCTTAATAACTAAAATATTTCTTTTTGGAGAGATATTGCTGATTGCCTCAAACGGCATTTTCAGCTTCACCGGGCTTTTATGGGGGCGGCGAGGTACTTAAAGGGTACCTCAAGCCGTGTGAAACGAACCACCTCCGGAGGTTTCTAGAGGGAACGGCATCACACACTTAATCTCCAATCAAGTCCTACCACCAAACAAATCGTGTACAAACACATGTTTGTACGTACTCCCCGCAAGGAATCGAATCCGGGACCTCGGGATCTGAGACCAGTGGACTAATCACTTAACGGTGTAGTGGTTAGGTTTTTAACCACTTCTGTGGTACAGTCTAGTTCACAGAAGTGTTTTTAAGTATATCTTAAGGGTAAGCACGATGCCTTACATGTTAAGTGATGATAAGGCCAATGGTAGAAGTGCACTTCACCCGGAATCCTCAACTACAGAGACACTGGCTATCTTATCTCTAGCTATCACTACATAACAATGCTACAAGCATTGGTGTTATGGCGGCACATTTTGATGAGATAGTGGTAGCTAGCCAGGCAGACAAACAAGCCCTATCACCAACCAAACCGAGTACACAAACATGTTCCCCCGCAGGCAATCGAACTCGGGACCTCTGGGGCTAAGACGAGTGGTGTAACCACTAGACCACAGAAGTACCTAATTAAAGGCTAAGATGCCTATTTGTAGCTGTAGAGGTTCGAAATACTTAGGGACTTTCATTATCATATAGGCACTTTGTATGCTGCCCAATACGTTGAGAAGATACTTAGCAGATGTGCGAGCAATATTCCTCCCAAGACTGAAACTATTTAGATATTGCAAAAATTACAAAGATTATCTTCTTGCCTAATGGTGACTTATATTCGCAAGTAAAGGAAACGGTTAAGGTATAATTAAAATGTCTTCATACTTTATCAGTCTTGTATTTAGTTCATTCATCTTCCATCCTTTCTTTCAAATTCTTAAAATGTATTGGTCGCGCCATATCCAATTACCTACTCTTTGCACACACTTACCGGTAGTGTAGTGATCGGGACTCCTTGCTTCGGGCAGCTCTGTGGCACATGACGTGACCTGAGTTTAAACATAGAATATTGGGAAAAAGGAAGAAAAAAAACAAGTGAAGACAGTTTGAGTTTCGTCTTGGTGACAGCAAGCTAAGGCTTGTATTGTAAATGGTCTCTCAATAATATATTCAAGATATATGTGGCGCGGTAGGCTGCGCTCGGGGATGTAGTGGCTGTTCCACGTTGAAATTATAATGCTGATTCAAATAGTGAGCAAATGAGGTTTATTACTTTATACAGAGTTAATATTACAGAGAAAACAGGACCGTCTTTGTGTGCGTTGCCGATAAGAGAGAGGGCAGACAAGCCGGCGCCCAAAGCTTAAATAGACCGTTGTAGGTATAGCGCGCGGCTAGTGTTGTCTTTGTACATTACTAGTGTTGGGTAACATTCCAACAATATATTGTGTTTTTATTTAAACAAAGCTCCACAGTAGAGGGAGAAAGCGATACGTCTTGACTTAGGATTGCGAAGGCAGCTCGCTTTAATATTATTGCATTCTTTACCGAACCAAACTCTTTAATTCCTATAACAAAATAACCTATTCAAAACTTTTGATCATACCTTCAAAAACTATAGCAGTAAGTCTTGCCCCTACCCTTTCTCTTTCTGACCGTCATTGCAGCTACACCAGTAATCCGAAGTAAAGGAAAATATTATATAAATACTGAGGAAAACGGCAGCTCATAATTAAGACCGGGTGTTGCAAACGCACCCCGAATGCCTAAATTACCGTTGGGCCACGGTTTCGTCACGACGGCAATAGCTTAGTGGGTTGAACGGCAAAAATCAATCTTACCAGATCCTATATGATGCACAGGTTTAGTAGTTACATAACATAGGTACATTAAAGTCAGAGCCAATGTCAAATCATTTATTCAATATAAGCCTGTATAAGTGTAGCGTATCTAGTATTTTAGCTTAAACTAGTCTGTATGTTATAGTTTGTATTTCTTTGTTTGATGTAGCTTATTATACTTATATATGTAACAATGTTAGATTTATAAATATATATAATATATCTTTATTCGTAGGGAATTTCTTGCTTTCTTCTCTGCTCGTAGCTGTTCTGAACAGAGCTGGGCCCTCTTATAACATCGATATTTTTATTTTATTTTCCAGCGTTGTGAGCTGTAATTTTAACAGGTCACATTTTGAGCTCTGCATCATATGCTCCAGGTACTCTAGTAGTTATTTATTTGTCTAACTTAATATATTCTTATGCTGACCCATAAGACAACAATTAAACTTTCGGCTTTTAAAAAAAATACCATTAGATCAAAATATAAGAAAGCGCGCGATTTTCTTGTACCAGAAAATTTAAGACATCACGTCAGAAAGATATGAAATAGAAATAAAAATATAATCGTGATTGCCATCCAGACGGCCATGACCGGTACCTGAAACGCTTATCGCGTCGCTTGTCGCTTCCTCTTATGTTGTGATCAGACCATTCATATGGCCTGCGGCTAAATTAGACCACTTACATGTAACGATACGAGCCCTTATGAAGTGCTATTTAGTAACAATATGTTACATTAACATAATCAAGGAGAAATTTGGCTTTATCTTGCTTTTCATCTTGAAAATGTTCAGCCTTTTCCGTAACCTAAGATGAAAGGAGTTTCATCTCACCTTTTCGAATAAGAAGCTACGATACTTATTTTGTAAAAGATGAAAGAGTAGTAATTACGCGCGAAGTACTAAACGGCAGGTGGAATTTCAAACCAAAAAGGTTTTATTATAAAAACAAAAGATTTGGTGTAATTGTGACTTCATCAAATAACTAGCTGTCCGGACTTCTTGGCGGGAAAGTGAAGCGTCATGTCTGCGGTTTTGTCTTATTTTCCAAAATTTGTGTTATGTCGAAATTTAATGTGAAATAATGGTGGATTATTAACCGTTAAGTGTTCGTGAGTGTGCATAAGTGTTGGCAAATGAAACAAAACAGTGCAACGTCACTTTTCAAATTCTCTCAAGAAGCTCGCGTGAGGACTTTGTAAAGCCCCACATCTTTACTGAGATACTCGAGGGGTTGGGGGGTATATCATTTCTCACTTCCCATTTCTAATATCATTTATCATCATTTATGGAAATATTGTTTATTTATGTATAACTTGTACGAAAAATTACTTTGACACTGGCTAAATGTGCTAATCGCACGAAGCCATCAACTAAAGGAAAAAAAAACTAGCTGTACCAGCGGACTTCGTACCGCTTTGACAGTTTCTATGACAACAAAATAAACAAATCGTATTTCTATTTATTTATCATTATCAGTGTTTCTCTACATTATGCATGTATTTTTTTATAAACCTCCCTCTTGAATCACTCTACCTATTAAAAAACCGCGTCAAAATCCGTTGAGTAGTTTTAAAGATCTAAGCATACATACATAGGGACAGACAGACAGCGGGAAGCGACTTTGTTTTATACTATGTAGTGATTGTGTAAGTGTTCTTGGTAGCAATACTGATTCATCTCAGCCAAAAGACGTCCACTGCTGGACAAAGGCCTCCCCCAAGATGGGGGGTATATGCCATAATCGCCACGCTTGGCAGGCGGGTTGGCGATCGCAGTAGGTTGAAAGTAACTTCAGAGAGATGCTGCTGCCCATCCTCTGGAATGGTCCCTTAGTCGCCTTTTACGACACCCACGGGTTGAGATGGGGTGGTGCAATTCTTTTTCCCCGGCACCACACAGGGAAAAATACTGATTATCTATGTTAAATTAACAGGACTTAATTAAGATGGCACTGAATGTTTAGAATTTTAAAAAGAAACGAGGTTACCCTAATAACTGTCACTAAGTAAATATCATCTTACTGGATAAGATTGGCTTAAAAATCGTTACTTACTTGATCGTAGTAACATATCGTGTGTAACGATCGTAAGTAACGGTTATTGAGGAAAGGTCTGTAACAGATATAAGTTTATAGACTGAACTAAAAACATCTGTAAGGGATTTAAACTAAAATATCTATGCCCATCGTTGAGCCCAAAGATCAGTAAAAAGCGACCCAAAATATCATTATTTTGATATTCCTCATTTATGAATAGGATAATCTGGGATCATCGCTTCTCAGGGTCTTAGTGAAAAAACAAGTTCATTTTCTTTTTTTTAAAAAGGGCCTACTCATATAAATAGCTGTACCCACTTTCCATCAGGCGGCCAAATAAATTGTAAATAAAAGTGGGATATTCCGAGAAATCGTTGAGAACCCTCATTATAAATTCAAAGGCGGCTCAATTGGAACCATTTTAAATCTTTTTTTTTCATCTTAGAAGCATTTGACGGTGCGCATTTGTAAGCGTTTGTCTTGTTTTTTTTTAGATATGAGTCTCACGTAAGCTATACTTATTACCTTTAAAAGATGTGGTATGCGCTCTCCATACTTAAATCATCATCATCATAATCAGCCACCGTGCTTCAGAAGGCACGCAAAGCCGTTGGTCCCGCCTGCATTAGCAGTCGTTAACAACCACCAATTTGAGCTGGACCCGCGTGGTGGTTTATGGCCCGTTCTCCCTACCCATCTTAACTTTCAAGATAACAAGATAATGCAACCCGGACAAGCCACTACGCCATCGAACTCCTTAAGTGAGAGAGAGAGAGATGGACATACATTTTAATATGGCTTCAAAACAGTGTAGCGATACATATTAATACGTTTCTTATACAACCTTATTTTTAGTTTATACGAAAACCGAAACACGGGTCAAATATTTTCATTTAAAGAATCTGTACAAATAAATTAAAATAATATCTTGAAAACTCACGAAGTTACAAGCTTTTTGTGCTGTCCCGTTGTGTTTTTTAGTAGGGAATAATTTATTTGAGATTTTGTAAATATTATTTGGTCAAAATGTAACATGGTATAAAAAATATTGAAATCGATTCTATTACTGATTCTGAACAAACAGTTTACAGGTTTCGTATAAACTAAAAATAACATTGTAGAAGGAAGACAGGAAATTATTACAGTTTTTTTTTGTTGCTTTCCGCTTATTTCCCAAGCAAAACGTAATGAAATGAAAATAGCAATAAAATACCATGTCGTTATTCATTATCTCTATCGCTTTAGTTATCATTTTGAAAATGGAACACAATGTTTTTTCTAGTAGGTATCTATGTTAACCTAGATTTTTGTACAACAACAAAATTTAGGATGAAATATAAATGCTTTTTACAAATTTTATTTATTAATAGGTATCTAATATCACTTACCAAGTTAGCGTTGCAAAAATACATGGTCCATGTAAAATGTAAAATATGAAATAAGTAAGTAAGTAGACTATAAACTAGTTATATTATAAACTAGTCTTAATTTAATTATGTTTATTATCAATCCTTCATGGTAAGTACATAGTTACTACATTTTTAATGATAGACTAGTTGATCCGGCGGACTTCGTACCGCTTTGACAGTTACTATGACAACAAAACAAACAAATCGTCAAAAAGCTAGAAACATTTTGTATTAGAAAATTAAATTGTCGTTTTTAGTATTTTCCGTTACTTATTATTTATGTTTCTCACCGTTTAAACCTTCCATAAACTTCCACAAATATTTCAAAATCAAAATTAGCCAAATCGGTCCAGCCATTCTCGAGTTTTAGCGAGACAAACAAACAGCAATTAATTTATATATGTATAGATTATTTAAGAAGGGCAATATAATTGTAGATCTATTGGGTATTTGAATATTCCTCCTATTCCCTCTCAAACTAGATAGGTGTTTACTGCTAGTTTTAAAGTTTAAAGAGTACATAGACAAGTACTTCTACGAAAAAAAAATCCTCAAAAGTTTAACTTAGATTTTCTTTATACTATTGATTTTCCTGCCAGGCGCTTCTTGATAATATACTGCTTCCAATTCGGTGTAGTACACACACGACAATTTATGAAAAGCTTTAGAAAATAAACTTTCTACAAAAATGAAATCACTTCTTACTTTTACTTTAGTTTATACAGCAATAAATATTTACACACATAATAACTACTGTAACCTTCAAAAGAATATCACCTTTCGCTAACTGAAAATAAAATACAATTCAACTTACTCGAAAATAGTCAACTCACCAACCGTTCAAGAAATTAATGGCTATTATATGTCTTAACGGTTCACTTTTGTATTAGATTCGTACTAAAAGTACCTATCATTTGTTGTTTTACTACCGCCATTTGTCTTATTTACTAGAACAGATTAGTAACAAAGAGAAAACATTCGCTTTTAAATTGTTTGGATCAATTTACATAGTTTTTAAAAGAAAGATCTTCATCAGCTCATTTTATGTCTCTACTGCTGAGACACGAACCTTCCCTATGGATGAATAGGGAGATTGGGCCATAAACTAACATGCGGGCCCAGTGCGGATTAAGTGCTATTGCAGACGGGACGGGACAGCTCGAGATGATAAATTTTTGGTCACTTATCTGATGACCGGCCTTTGCGAAAGTTGCTCAACCTCATCACCCGCAGACCGGACGCGTTAACCACTGCACCATTGAGCTCCTCTTTTATATAGAATAGAAATAGAGAAATATAGAAGGAGGCAAACGAGCAGTCGGGTCACAGGAAGCAATCACCGCCTCCCGTGGACACCCGCAAAACCAGAGGAATCGCAGATGCGTTGCCGGCCTTTAATCCTCGATCCTCGAAAGAAAGATTGAAAGTAAAAATTATATTTTACATAAGTAGTAATAGTAGTATTAATCCTAATTGTTACCTCTTCTTAAATTCCGTACAGATAAGCACTTGGCTTTCATTCCACCTGATGTTAATTGATAATAAGGCCAAAGGTGGAAGCGCACTTCACCCAGAATCCTGAATTACCGAGGTACTGGTTATCTTATCTGTAACTATCGGAACACAACAATGCTACTAACATTGCCAAAGGAAAACGTTTTTCTCCTATGTTATCTGTATTCTATGACCATACCAAAAACGAACTTTAAAATTACTCGATTTATAGGATACTAGCTAGCTGTGCTCGCGACTTCGTCCGCGTGGAATAGTAACTTTCGGCAGCATTTTTAATTTTTTAGGCTCTTGTTCCCGTTTTTGCAACATTTTTCACTGATGCTTCGCTCCTATTGGTCGCAACGTAATGTTATTTAGCCTAAAGCCTTCCTCGATAAATGGACTATTCAACACAAAAATAATTTTTCAATTCGAACCAGTAGTTCCTGAGATTAGCACGTTCAAACAAACAAACTCTTCAGCTTTATACTATTAGATAAAGATATCTATGATACAATTTGTACCTATGATAACATAAAATGTATGTATGTTGTGTATGTACATATATACACCTAGGTTTAGTATAATGTTGGTATATGGATTACTAAGTCCAATTATGTTAAGCTTGAATGTAATTAATAACATAAATTAATAGGTAGTGAGTGTAGGTTTACCGCTGATTTGTTCAGTAATCTGTTAACATCATAACCTACGTACTTGCATTTACGTTCCGTTTTGCATTGTTTGCATTGCATTGTCGAGTTTGAGATAATTTTATTAGGAGTTATAGATAATTTAATTATCTTTTATTAAATGCATTTTTTTATTTAAGATAATATTTTTAAAATGAAAAGATAGATAGATAAGACTGATAGACAGATAGATAGATAAGATAGATATTTTATTTATTTGCATCAAAACATGCACACAATCGAAACACAACACAATAATAATAAAAAAACTAAACAGAAAATTTTTAACTTAAATAATATTAAAAAAGCAATGAAATATACAACTATCACAAACATTGGTTATTAATTGTGTGCCGTAGCGATGCAAAAGGTGAAAACTCAGATAGCACGTCTTGCATTGGAATTAACACGATAACCTCGTAATTACTATTAATAATACCTATTTGTTAATAAATAAAATAAATAAGTACTTAATAATTAATTATGGAAATATTTTCTTTACTGTTTTCCTGATAAGAAATCTTCCTTAGATTCATAAATGAATATTTTAAAAAGAAATATATATTTATATTGTGTTCTATAATTTTGACTATTAATGTATTTACAGAAAACATAACAGGTCACTTTCAACATAAGTCCGTAAACAATGGGATCCATCCATATGTCTCCATAAGTCCGTAGTACAAACGGTATAACAACAGCATTGTAATAACAGTAACAAGAATTATTATTAGCCATTATTTTCCCACTGCAGGGCAAAAGCATGAAAACCCAAAACCTATATTTATTATGATAAAAGAATGTTGACACAGATTCATTACACTGGTAGCTAATTAGTTACTAATTGACATGACCTGACCTGACCGTCCCAAATGGCGACGAACGTGTACAGTGTCACGTGTACACTTTTGAGAAGGAAAGGAGGTGTGACCTTGATGCAAAGCGTGACGAATCTAAGAGCCGCCCGCCTCCTAATATAAACTACATGTTAGGGATACAACCACCAGCTCAGGCTCCGGGGTCGCGTGACGCGTGGTTCGAATCCACTGCGTTGATTGATCAGTATTAAAGATAGACCATCAGCCGACTGTTGGGATCTGACGGTAGGCGCTATGGGCCCCGGCAAAACCCAATAATCGGCTGGTGGTCTATCTTTAATACTACAACTACACCATTGGCGCCCTGGCGTGCCCTAACTGTGCACGTATTGGGTATGCAAAAATTGGGCATATCAGCCACGTAAGAGCAAGTCATCTAAGCTCAAATAACCCCAACCACAGAAGTGAGTCACCGTAGCCGAAATCGGCAAGGTTGACATCATCATCACTCATTAGCGGCTAATAACGATATCTTTAGCATATCTTTCGCACATCTCTTGAAAAAGTTTCTATTGGACCGAATTATTTTAAAAAATGTGCTTGGCAAAGTTCCTTGTACGAAGCCTTGCCAAGGGTTGATGACAGAAGAGATTGTTCATGTATAAAGTAATAGGAGCAGTTTTTACGAAATGTTTCTGGAGTTTATATTGCATGTAGGCTATTTTTTTTAAATTGCTTTATTTTGTATTATTGTTTTATATTTTAATCTTTATAAATCGTTTTTAGTTATTTTTAGCTATGTCTTAAAAATCTTCAGTGATAATTAAATTAATTAAAACACGAACAAAGAGTTACTGTAAAGGATTCGAAATGTCAACATAAAATAGTATGCAACCACTAGGTAACTAGTATGAAAGAAACAAACACATACACTTCACGGAATTCTCAGTTGCAGATTCTTGGAACTGCTAATACTGAGCATGGCATTTGTCGTAGCAATAAATGCTGACACTTTGTCCACGATTACTACGAGAACTACACTACTAATAAACTACGCAAAATCTCCGTAGAATCGTCGTAGCTGGCTAGCGAGAGTCATTGCTGTGTGAAGTCCTATTGTCGTAGCAATATTAAAATCCAGAGTATTAAATTTGGTGTAGAACCTTAGTTAAATTATGCTACGACCAATAAATGCTTTGACTTTGACTACGACAACTAGATGTGCTACGAGAACTACTACTAAGGTACTACGCAAGAGAGTAGCGGATCTGCTAGCGGCACATTTGGCGATCTGTTTGCTGCTATTCCCCGCTGTAATACGAAGATGTTTCAAAACATCACTTAAATTTTTATAGGCATTGGTTCTCGGTGGTACGCGATGGCGTACTAGTAATTCCCTAGTCCTATTGATCGTAGCAATGTTATAGTATAAACTATTAGATAAAGTGTGAAACCTAAGCCAAATGATGATACGGTATTAATGCTTTGACTACAAATACTAGGTGTACTCCAAGAACTAAACTACAAACAAACCACACAACAATATAGTAGAAAGAAAAACTACCAAATACTACGACGACACAATACCTGTACATAATTAAAAGCACCGTTTAATTTTCTAAGCAATGCATAATTCAGAGTTCTCCCTTTGTAATATTAATCTCGTAAGCAGCGAAGCCGGCGACTCGCGTCGACACGCTGGCACATTTCAATACGAAGACATAATTAATTAATTTCCTGTCGCACGTCCCATCTTAGAGCGTATTTCGATTTGTGTCAGCGGTGTTTGGAATTATTCCTCCATTCGCCTTTATGTGCTGTGTAGTTTATTTACCTACATGAAAACTATTTGGTGGATGTGCTAACGAGTCGTGTGGAATTGTTGGGATACAACTATTACTTGCATTGACGTGTCGTTCAAAGTTAAAGTCATAGTAGATTATTAACCAAGGGGATAAAGCAGTGTCTTCTGCCGCGGGTGACGATTTAAATCGCGAGCGTAACGAAGGACTCGAGGTTTACTCCCGAGCGTAGCGAGGGTGTTAAAAACTTAAATCACGAGCGAAGCGAGGGATTTAAGACGAGTCCTGAGTGTAGCGAGGGATTTAAGTTCACCCAAGACTAAGACACCTTTATCACCGAGGAAAATACTCTACTTTTCGTACCATTTGCGAAAAATTTAACACAATAATAATATGAGATAAGCCTTTATTAAAAATAATGACAATTAAAATAAACTTAACGTTTATGTATTTGAAGAAAACAAAAACGTGGCAAATTCCTAGACTAATATTTTTTTGTCGGAAAAGCAAAGGCATCAAGCTCATACGGCGTCGTCGGTTTTCGTAATTTTATTTAATAAAAATCATAACTGCATAATAAATGCGTATTCCTTTTTCAAAAAGATGTATATTGCTTTATATACAAACTCAATGGTGTAAACGTAGATGTAGTTTAGTATAAATTTCGGTAAGTATTCCAAATTTAAATCACATTCTCCCCCTAGAGGTGAATGAAATTCAGTACAATTTTCTTTCCCTGTTTTTAACAGATTAAAAATGACTATTGTTATGTTCGCTTTTTGTGGCATAGAATGTCACTTTTTTGAGCAAGTGGTACGAAAAGGTATTTTTTTATTCAAATAAACTAAAGCATGAGTTCTTTTGAACCGTCAAAATTTTTTTTTTCTACTACCCGTTTAGGACGTCGAGGACATTAGTCTTCTTGTCGGACCTGTTGCTAAGCATTCATTTTCATAGGGTGCACCAACCAAAAAATGCCAAAAGTGCAGTCACGGTAAATATAATTGAAAAAACTATCATATTACATAAACAAAATATATATTTAGTATCAAAGGGAACGTGTTTACAATTAGTCCGATCCATAAATTCATAACACACTATAGTTTTTTTACAATATAATTTAAAGTTCAAAAAATTATAAAAACGAGTGACGGCGTTTAGTTGATTTCTTATAGTTTATCTAAATTATTGTACCTCTGATTTTGTCTAAACAATCACCAATGTTTAAACTACAAATCGTCCGTCTCACATTTTCGATATAACAAGCGGTTATTTAAATTATTATTTTTCAAATTAACACGTTAAATTCCCCACACAAAATTAGTATAGCCGCGTGGCATCAAATAAATATGGACGAAGACATTTCAAATAAAATATATGACACTTGTCACACGGACGGCGCACCCTTATGATCTTGTAAAAATAAGGTAAGCTTACATTATTTTTTTGGAAAAAAGACACAATAAATTATTTGTGCGTGAATCGGAACGCACCCGATTAAAAATAGATGGCGGTTCGTGTTACGAATTAATATTGGAGACCTCAAACATCTTTTTAGGTTATCTCATAAGTCAATGAACTTTGAGTTAGGTAATTGCCAATTACATGTTTATGGCATCTTTGAAATCTATTTGATCGAACTTTCCATGTGCTTCTTATATACTTTGAGTAGATTTTATTTATTTCATTTATCCTGTTATGTTTCACTGCTGGGTAAAGATCTCCCCATTTACATTTTCTTCTATCTAGATCTAGAATAAAGCTAGATCTTCACATAACGTTTTAAACTACCATTTTCATTTTTTACCAAAATCTTTTGACTGAGATGATGATAATGACGATGACTAACGGGGATTTTATTAGTACCATGTTTTCGTTATGTGTAAGTATCCGATATATCGGCATATTTGCATGCGCCGTTATCACAGATGTAGTGAAGTTATTGCGGATGGGTGTTCATGAGTAGACAAAATGATCGACTCTCTCCGTTAGGGCAGTCATACACGGGCACGGGAAGCAGCCAGGCTTCAAGCTGCGACTGCGCAACTGCTTGAGCGGTTCCGTGTATGCTTGTAAATAGAAGACTTACTATACTATATCTTGGCTACTATACTATATAACAACTATACTATATTCTGGAATATACCGACATTCATAAGAACTATTTGTAGCCTAAAATAAATAAACAATTTTGTTTTTTTGTTTTTTTTTCTTCTTTGTTCACTATGCAGTCGCAACTATTGAAGCAGTCGCATTCTGACTGCATCATGCTGCCCGTGCATGGCAACTACGCCAATTGTTGGATACTATAATAAATGATAATTCTTGTATAAGTGTATGTCACTGAACTCCTTCTAAACAGCTGAACCGATTTCGATTTTTTTTTGTGTGTTTGAGTGGCCTGTTTTATTTAATTTCTCTAAATTGTTTCGATTTAAAATTGGATCCGGTAGGTAGTATTGCAACCTATTGCATATCCCATGATAAACCCCTAGTTCTACACGGGTGTTCTCAAGCAAGCCACTATTACCTATCATAATGTTAAATGATCCGTACAGAACATTCCGTATTGTTTTCTAAAGTTTACGCGAACATTACACATTGGAATGAAATTACTTTTACGGCTATACTCACGTTTATTTTACACATAATTTTTGATTTAATGTTTATTCTGACGTTTTGAACCCTTTGCAGGGTCCGTGGTCACAGGGAGACTGAGGTGTTGGTCGTCTCATAACTAGTTAGTAGCTTGTAAACCCTCATTTTATTTTAATCACGTGCGTTTCATTTCACTCAGAAAGAGCTTATTAGTATCTTTAGGTCTGGCAGTATGTTGTCGGGGCTGGGATTTAATAGTTTGTATCTCTAGTCTCAAAAACATCAACCAACGTCACCATACTCATAAAACCGAGTTTAATACCAAGCGTAGTTCTATAGAATCCTGAATCGCGCTAACAAAGTGTCTGCGCACTTCCTAAAAAAACACCGAGGTCCCCGGGCAATAACATCGACTTGGTGGAAGATCCTTTGTTATGGAGCATAAACGCTTTGTACAAATATTTATTAGTACAGTCGTTGTTATCAAACTAAATATGATGCTTTGTGTTTCTTTCGAGATATGGCCTTTTTAAGTTAAGACAAGCATAATATACACATTGAAATGAAACAACTTTTACGGATCTACTCGCGTTTATTTTACACATTACATATTTAATGTTTATCCTGACGTTTCGAACCCATTGCAGGGTCCGTGGTCACAGGGAGACTGAGGTGTTGGTTGTCTCATAATTAGTTGGTAGCTTGTATACCCTCATTTAAATTTAATTAGGTACGTTCCGTTTTACGCAGAAAGAGCTTACAGTATCTTTTGGTCTTGCAGTATGGTGTCAGAAACGTCAGGATAAACATTAAATAAGTAATGTGTAAAATAAAAGCGAGTAGATCCGTAAAAGTTGTTTCATTTCAATGTGTAGTGTTCGCGTAAACTTTAGAAAATAATATAATATACACAGTCATGTTCAAATGAAACACTTTTTACGAATCTTATGTCGTTTTACAAGTAAATAGCTTTTATACTGACCCACTGCTGTGGGCAAAGTTTTTACAATTATGAAACGACCAACACCTCAGTGTTCGTATGACCACGAATTCTGTAAAAGGTTCCAATCGTAAGGATAAAATAGTGTAGGTATAAAATATTAAACGCGAGTAAATTGGGAAAAGTGTTCAATAACTTTTATTCCTAGCTGTACATTTTTGTTAGGTACAGGAAAAGCGCTAGTTTGAACCGGGGGTGTTCGTACAGTCGAGACTAAAAATCTTATAATACATACATACATACTCTCCCGTCCTTCTCTTAAAAAGAGGTAGACAGAACATCGTAATCACCAATTTTGAGTATACTCGCCTTTGGTGACCTGACGCCAGATTTAGCATAAACAAAGTAGGGTCCTGAGTAGGAATAAATAAAATAATAAATAAATAAACTTTCCTACACTCACACTAATTATCTAGCTCAAAAGAAACTTCGTTATGAAACTCGTTAAATGGCTACTAGACAGCGGATAAACATACTTAAAATACTTAAATACATACTTATTATACATAGAAAACACCCAGACCCGAGGCAATTTAGAAAAACAATAATTTCTAAATTGACCCGACCGGGGATCGAACCCGGGACCTCAGAGATGGCGACACCATGAAAACCGGTGTACAAACCACTCGACCAAGGTGGTCGTCAAATAATAAGGCTGTTACTCAAACTACTGAACTGAAGCTCAGACAGGCACTTGGGGAGCTAAAAGCACTCAAGGAGTCCTGCAGTCAACTGCTAAAAGAGAGGGATGACAGTGAAATAGAAATAAAATCTATGATAGACAGAAACTCACAGCTAAAGAATGAGTTAGGCCAACTGCACATGCAACACCAGGATGTGCTTCACCAGCGTGACCAACTGCAAGATGTCATCTCCAATTTTGAGCAGCAGCACAACACCTATGAAAGGGCACTTGACCGCATTACCGAGTTGGAAAGGGATCTCAGTGCGGCCAACCACCAGATTTCAACAATACATAAATCTAAGGTTGTTAGATTAGTAAAAAACACAGTTATGTACTCTGATAAACTGGGTCAGGGCTTTAGGGTTGCTTATGAATGGAAATGTTAACCATTCAATTACCAATATTTGTACCCCAGGTAAATCTTTGAATGCTATAGTAAATAATATATCACAGAATATCACATAGTTCCACTAATGTTATTGTATTATGTGGTGACAGTTCATAAACTAAGAAACGTGACATTATAAATAATTTTAATATTTTAACAAAACTGCAATCGGACACAAATTGTAAGTTAATAATTAGCGCTTTTCCCTATTGTACAAATTTGTCCTGGGAACAAAACAAGCGCATTTATTGAAATGAAACAACTTTTACAAATCTACTCGCGTTTATTTTACACATTACTTATTTAATGTTTATCCTGACGTTTCGAAACGTAAACTTTAGAAAACAATAAGCGCATTTATGATTTAAATTTATTATTATTTAATTTGATTTGTCGTCATAGTGACAATATTTTATATTTCGATATTAATAAATTTATTAATAACTTTAGTTTGACGTCAGATACTATGTATCTTTCTAAGAATTGTAGGACCCTAATAGCTAAATTGTTAGCTTATAATATACAGGTGTTATAACTAAGTCTTTACGACCTAACAACGTAATCATTAGTAGTTCTACTAAAGCAACATATACAACTAGTAATAAGGTAACAACCTCAAGTTTAAACTGAGGTCTAAGACAAAAGCCAAGTCCTCATTAATTACTATTATACATCAAAATATTCAAGGTTTGGCTGGCAAAGACTTAGAGTTAGAATTATTTGCAAAAAGTCAGACAATTCATATATTTTGTTTAACTGAGCATTGGCTAAGAAGTCATGACACATCATTCCATGTAAATAATTTCGAACTAGCAAGCGCGTACGTGCGAAGCTCAGCTATTCACGGTGGTTCTTTAATACTAGTAAGAAGTAATATAAAATATAAAGATCGCAATGATATTGTAGACCTATCAGTGGAGCGTAATATTGAGCTATCATGTGTGGAGTTTGATAGTTTTGTAATAGTGTGTGTATACCGACCCCCATCGGGCAATTTCGGTATTTTCGAATCTGTATTGGAGGACGTACTAAGAAAATTAAAATTAAAAAATAAATTTGTTTTTGTATGTGGCGATTTTAATATAAATATTCTAGAGAGCACTTCAACGAGTGTTCGTCTTCTTGCCTTGTTTAAATGTTTTAATCTCATTAATCTATTTCTCGAACCCACTAGAATAACTTTACATTCAGCCACTTGTCTTGATAATGTTTTTACAGACTATGACCCTGTTTCTAAGTCAGTCATTAGTAAGCTTACGTCTGACCATTGCGGTTTGATGGTGACCTATCATTTTAATATTAAGGATGAGCCAAAAATAGTGAACTGTAAACCAGTTACAAAGGAGCGAGTGGAGTGTTTTAAAAATAATATAGCGTGTAAAATTAATGCATTGCCATTTGTACAAGATGATCCATATGTATTATATACTAATCTTTTTAACTTCATAAAGACTGAGTACGACCAAGTGTTTACACAAAAAACAATAAAAATTACCCATAAACTTAAATTCTGTGACTGGGCCACGACTGGTATATATAAAAGTAGAAATAAATTGTATGAGTTATATAGTTTGAGACAATATAACAAAAATGATATTTTTACGGAATATGTAAAAAAGTATTCGAAAACATTTAAAAAAGTGTGCATATTAGCTAAATCTAATTACATTAAAGATAAAATAAAAAAGTCTAAAAATAAAATTAAAGCCACTTGGGACATTATAAACCGTGAAACAGGTAAATTAAAACCACGGGATAATACTTTCACTATAAAAGTAAACGACAACCTTGTGAATTCAGATTTGCAAATTGCTAATATTTTTGATGATTATTTTGTAAATGTACCTGTGCTGACAACCTCAAATTTAGATTCATCACCTGAAGCTGCACAAATACATTATTCCAAAAATATGTACCAAAATGTAATTTTTCTTTTCATTTTAAATATATTGATTCAATGGATATTATAAAAACATTTAAATCACTGAAAATGAAGAACACATGTGACTTGTGGGGCATCTCTATAAAAGTAATTAAGAATATTATATATTCTATTGCACCATATCTTGCTGAAATTTTTATTAACTGTGTGAATAAAGGTATCTTTCCCGATCTTATGAAGTTTAGTAAGGTCATACCTTTGTTCAAATCCGGAAACAAAGAAGACCCCAGTAACTATCGACCTATTTCAATACTACCAGCTCTAAGTAAAAATTATGAAAAAGTTATATTGGAACAATTGATATCGTATTTTAACATAAACAATCTTTTACATAATAAACAATATGGATTTACAAAAGGACGTTCTACTACTGATGCAGGTGTTGCTCTAATAAAACATATATTTGATGCCTGGGAGAAGTCTCAAAACGCCCTTGGAGTTTTTTGCGACTTGTCCAAGGCTTTCGATTGCGTTGAGCACAAGACTCTGGTGACGAAGCTACATTACTATGGTCTCAAAGATTACGCACTAAATTTAATCAAGTCGTATCTCAGCTCTAGAACACAGACTGTCGATATTAATGGAACTAAATCATCTGGTTCTCATGTAAAAATGGGAGTTCCACAAGGTTCCATTCTTGGTCCTTTTCTGTTTTTGATTTATATTAATGACTTGCCATTCTTTGTAGAGAACTTCTGTGAAATCGTATTATTTGCAGATGATACTTCACTCATTTTTAATGTAACTAGGTGTACGAATAATTACGACGATGTAAACAAAGCTCTTTCAGATGTACTTAGTTGGTTTACTGTTAATAATTTGCAGTTTAACGCTAAAAAAACTAAATGTATTAATTTTAGACTACCAAATGTCAAGAATAAACCAACCGATATAAGAATAAACGGCGATCGATTAGATTTGGTAGACTCAACAGTTTTCTTAGGTATAACCCTTGACTCAAAACTTCAATGGAATCCTCATATATCGAAATTGGCCGGCAAACTCAGTTCTGCTGCCTATGCCATTAGAAAAATAAGGCAGTTAACAGACGTTGAAACTGCTAGAACAGTTTACTTTAGTTATTTCCATAGTGTTATGTCGTATGGCCTCTTACTGTGGGGAACAGCAGCTGATATTGAAACTATATTTATTTTACAAAAACGAGCAGTAAGAACAATCTATAGACTAGGTTCACGAACTTCTTTAAGAAATCTTTTTAAAGAAATTGGTGTCTTGACAGTGGCGTCTCAATTTATTTATAATTGTATAGTTCTTGTACGTTGCAATATCAACTCATTTACTAAACACGGTGACGTACACAATTTTAATACTAGAAGTAAGTCAAAACTTGTAATGCCACTGTTTAGGTTACAGAAGGTGCTTGGTTCTTTCTTGGGGCAAGGTATACACTATTACAATAAAATACCAAATACTGTACTAGATTTACCTTTAGATAAGTTTAAAAAACATATAAAGTCTTCTTTAAAAAAGGTTATTATACAGTCAAAGAATATTTAGATGATAAAACAGCCTGGCTATAATAGAAAACGCATTGGCCACGCGGGCCACTGGAAGTTTTATTTGAGTAAAACCTCGATAGCTTTTTAATGCTTTTATTAAAAGCTACATGTATTTGCAAAACAAAATAGTATTTAAATTTTAACAATATTTAAATCAATAATTAATTTAAAGGACGTTACAAATTCAAGTAGTCAAGTAGTCAAGGGCTATAGCAAGTGGTCGGATGCAAAGTGTAAGTCCGTTGGATGGCGGCGATGGCGGCTCTCTTGACGTCACAACCGCTCGCCGCGACGTTTCATTTTACATGGCGCAGACATAATTCCCCCTCCTTGAAGACTGAGGTCTTCAAGCATCTTGCTCTTCAGCGGTAGGCAGGGGACAAATTCTTGTGAGGGCCCGGCGAATGCGACCTCTGGCAGTGTCTATGTCCGCAACTCGAGAAATGCCATCAGTGCCAGGGAACAGGCTCGTGATGCGACCCATTCGCCAGTTTAGAGGTGCAGTGTTGTCCTCACTAATTAGCACCAGATCGCCAATTTTCAGCGTGGAGTGGTTAGTACGCCACTTGGAGCGTTGTTGCAGCTCGCTGATGTACTCCTTTTTCCAACGAGTCCAAAAGTGCTGGCGAATCTGCTCAAGCCGCGCGTGTCGACGAAGTGAGGTTGGGTTGGCGTCCTCCAAGGCAGGCGACGGCAGCGCAGTCAACGGCCGGCCAATAAGGAAGTGCCCTGGAGAGAGAGATAGGAAATCGTGATTGTGAGGACTAGGGGATAATGGGCACAGGGGGCGGCTGTTGAGGATAGCTTCCACCTGTGCAAAGAGTGTGGACAACTCTTCAAAAGTTAAGTTAGTATTGCCCATACACTTTTTAATAATAGTTTTAGAGGATCGGATTCCTGCTGACTCCCATAATCCACCAAAATGAGGAGCGTAAGGAGGTATGAAGCAAAATTTTATTTTTTCGTTGGCGGCAAAATCAGTAAAAGAACTAGAATTGAATTTGATGAACTGTCCAATCTCTTTGGCCGCTGCGACAAAATTACGACCATTGTCGCAAAAGATTTCCAATGGTTTACCACGACGGGCAATAAACCTGCGTAGTGACAAAATAAATGCATCTTTAGACAGCTCGCTAACTGCTTCAAGATGAACGCATTTAGTTCGAAAACAAATAAATAAACACAAATAACATTTTAAGGTTTTAGCACCCCTACCCTTTCTGTCTAAAATTGAAAATGGTCCAGCAAAGTCCATGCCCACTGTTTGAAATGGGAATCCCGGGGTAATACGCTGAGCGGGTAGGTTGCCCATCTTTGGAGCTAGCGTTTGACCTTGAAGGCGCCTGCACGTGAAACAGTTGCGAAAGGTGCGTCGAGCTAGTTCTCGACCGCCGATTGGCCATAAATATTGTCTAATTGAATATAACAATAGTTGAGGCCCTGCGTGCATTTGTTTTATGTGTTCGTGACGAAAAATTAGTTTGGCTAAATGATGTTTAGAGTCCAGTATGATAGGATTCTTTATCTCAGAACTGTAAGTGGATAAGTTGAGTCTACCACCTACTCTTAAAATATCTTGTTCGTCTAAAAATGGATCTAAAGGCAGAAGCTTGTTATTTTGGTTTAATTGTTTTGATTTTTTTAATGTATATATTTCTTCATTGTACGATTCTATTTGTGATAATTTTATTAGTTGTAAATAGGCAAAATTCAATTCACTAGTTGTTAAGTTTCCTGTAAATATAGAATTAGGGTTTTTTTTATTGTGTATATATCTTAGAACGTAAGCTAATCCACGTAATAATCTTGTGTAGTTTGAGGCATTTTCAAATTTTAAAATAGGTTCTAGTAAAGTAACTGTGTGTGATTTTAATTCAGGTAGTTCACCCTCGGTTTGTGTTTGTAGTGTAGGCCAGTCTTCTTCGCAATGTTGCAAAAAAGATGGGCCCAACCACCATAAATCTAAGCTAAGCATTTGGCTAGGATCAACACCCCTAGAAATAGCATCAGCGGGGTTGCACTGAGTTGGTACATAACGCCATGAAGATACCTGAGTGATCTCACCAATTTCAGCGACTCGGTTGGCTACGAACGTTTTTAGAGTGCTAGGCGGGCTGCGTAACCAACCTAGCACTACAGTGGAGTCACACCAGTGAATAAAATGGCTGATCTTCAAGCGCAGAGACTCCTTTACAGACTGGCATAGGCGCGCAGCTAATAATGCACCACATAGTTCGCTGGATAATGGTTCTCACTAGCTCATCCGAACATTCTTCACCTAATTGCCAAAGACATCTGGTACTCAGATAACTGGAACTTGCGAAACCGTAAGTCACAGTATTGAGCCGCAACGTTTTGATGGGCAAAGATTCATCCTCTCTCCACAATATGAGCTGAAGGTTTCTGTCATGCTCGTGACACAGTACGTTTCTGTACATTTTACTGACGTCTGCCGTGAGTACGTACTTGTACTGACGAAACCTCAGAAGGATGGAGAAAATGGAATCTTGTATATTCGGCCCTATCAGTTGAAGGTCATTGATCGAAATGCCGGATGTAGTGGGAGCTGAACCGTCAAACACAACGCGTAAATTTGTGGATTCGCTATCAGGTCGCAAAACAGCGTGATGGCACAAAAAATAACTGGGTTCCGGTATGCGAATCGCAGACTCAGAACAGTGCCCTAGCTCCTGATATTCTTTTATGAAATCGGTATAAGCTTGTTTCAATAGGGGTTGATTTTTAAAGCGTCTTTCTAAACCACGAAATCGCTTTACAGCAAGCTTGTAAGAATCACCTAGGCAATCAGGTGAATCTTTCAACGGCAGTCTGACACAAAACTGCCCGTTAGATAGACGAGTGGTGTGCTTATTAAAATGTTCAACACATGCCTTCTCGCTTTCACTTAGTAATAGTCTTTTGGGTAGTTCTTCCAACTCCCAAAAGCGTGTAATCTGCTTTTCTAGGCTGTCACCCGATTGTGGTGAAGCACTTGATGAAAAATTGCAATGTAGTTTTCTAGGTTCACAACTATTCAAAACAATAGGACCGGTCACTACCCAGCCTAATTGTGAACTACGTAAAAATGGTTTGTTTACGCCTAACGATTGCTGTTTATTGCCAACAATGTCCCAAAACAGGTCTGCGCCTATTAAGAGTTCGATAGGGGATGGCTTATAAAATAATGGATCAGCTAATTTAATGTTAATAGGTATATTGAACTTGTGTAACCCAACAAAGAATTTAGGGAGATCTCCTGTGAGCTCCGGTAACACACAACACGAAAGTGTAACATTGAAATCAGTCTGCAATGAATTTAATTGAATGACGCAACGCTTTTTTATATAATTACAATCTGTGTTCCCGATACCTACCACCTTTATAGGGATAGTTGGCAAACAATCGAGCCCTAAACGCTGTTGCACAGATTGAGAAATAAAACTAGTTTGACTACCGCAGTCTAACAGCGCGCGAATAGTTTCCGACTTGCGCGTCGAAGGATTGACAACATCGATCAATGCAGTGGCTAAATAAACTTGACTCGTAGGCTCACTGCAAAAATTAACATTAACATCTGTTTGTGCGGATGACACATTAGTCTTTTCGGGCAAAGAAGAAACGACCTTATGGCATAGTGTATTGTGTCGCTTCTTGCACTCGCGGCACGGACCCAGCTTGCATGAGAACCTATTATGACCGGGGCGTAAACAATTCAAACACAATTTAAGATTGATAACTTCTTTTATGCGTTGCTCAGGTGATTTTGATAAAAACGTAGGACAGTCGTAAATACGATGAGCTTGTTTGCATATTACACAATTAGACGATTGATTAAAATTATTCGTGTGCGATTTATTGGTATCTAATTGAGCAGTATAGGAGAACGACTTAGAGTGAAAGTCTTTCGTTTTGTGCGAATTGCTTATACTGGGGATTGGCGTGCGCTTATGTTTATCTAACTTATTATTATTTATGGTTTCTAAAACATCCGCACGGTTTTTTAGAAACTGATTGAACTGTTCAAGTGTCGGCATGTCTTCAAGCGAATTACGATGCTCTTCCCATTTCAAACTAGTATGAGTATCCAACTTTGAAGAAACCATGTGAATTATGAGGGTGTCCCATTTGTCTGTAGGCTGCCCTAAACTAGACAAGGCTCGTAAATTTTTACCTACATGGTCGATTAAAGACCTTAAACACTTTTCAGACTCCCGCGAAATAGGTTCAATATTGAACAGCGAATTGAGATGGTTGTTTATGAGCTGTCTTTTATTGTTGTATCGCTCGCATAGCAAGCTCCATGCTTTGGTGTAATTGGCGTCAGAAATTTCGAGATTGCTAATAACACGGGAAGCATCACCTTCCAAATATGACGATAAATAATGGAACTTGTGAATATTTTGAATGCGTTCGTTGTTGTGGACAAGTGAAATGAACATGTCTCGAAACTCAAGCCACCGATAGAAAGATCCATCGAATTTAGCGATCTGAATTTGCGGTAACTTAAAACCAACGCTTTGAGACTCAGAACACTGATGGAAGCTGCCACATTGACTATCAGCCCTGCCAGTTTTGTTTGGAAATTGCGCATTGGAAATCTCTTGCGCGGTGGCAATGCATATTGACAACTCAGTCTCAATATTGTCGCGTTCCGTTAATTCGACTTCCAAGCCGGAAGGGTTTAGAATCTCGATTTGACTTTGAACGGTTTCAAATATAGATGATAATGACTCGATACGCGACAATTTGATATTTAACTCGTTCACTTGTATGGGACTAAGAAGAGATATCTTTGAAAGTGAGTCTAAATAATTTTTAAACTTAGTGATACGTCCCTTAATTGAACTACGCTTAGTTGCGAGTTCCTTTAAACTAGACTCAGCCATTTTAATTTAAAATATTTATATTTGCAACCTCAAAAGCAAATTAAATGCGCACCAAAGAAATAGTGAACAGCTGATCATGCGCCGATTATGTAATAGTTAAATAGCTTACGCTCCTCCTTCGTGAGATACCGTTACTGTGTCCGCAGCTGGGGTCGAGCAGGAATCAGGTCACTAGGCGAGGGTGCTCGGGCGCAGGCGGCCGCACGTCACTCTTCTCCAAACTGAAATAGTCGGCCAAATACTTTAAACAAAGCGAAATAGTACTTTGTGACAAAATAAAGTGATAATAGACGTTAACTAGAATAGTGATTATGGGCAATACTTATGATAGGCCGTAGTGAAAGCTTAAGCGGCTTAGCAGCATTAATTTAAAATGTACAGTGAATTTATGGTTATTGTTATTGTGGGCACAACCCAAAGCGATAGATTGAGTTGGATGCAGCGGAGTGCGTAATTAACAAGGTTGGTACGGTGATTTTTTCAATATAGCTGGTCATTAACGTAAGCAGAGAAGTGATTTGTAACCTAATATGATGATAGTAATGTTGCGAGTTTTAATTTGTGGCAATATAAAATAGAAATACACAAAAATATGTAGCAATTATGATGGTGATTTTCATTGATTTGTTAATAGCATTGAAATGATCACGCAAAATAAAGAAATATAACGAAATCAATGCAAAGCAGCGTGACACGTGCACACGTCACGCTTTGCCCTTGACTAACCTTAAGCACTATAGGCGCGCTTAAAACACAGTTCTTTGCACTAGATTTTAGCTAGGATGGATATAGATGGGAATCAATGGAATGGAAGATAGTGGAATAGCGAGATTGATGAAGGATAGGACACTTAGCTTATTGGCCTGGTCGCGATGCGGTTGGCTGACCGACGACGTGGGCGGTGTCTTCAACTCGTTCCTGGGCTTGATTCTTGGACTCGATGGGCTGCCGGGGATGACTCGATGGCTGCACTGCGTGGCTGGGCCACGGAGTTCCGGCGACGTTTCGGAGGCTGGACCTGGCGGACGGCTGCGGCGCTGGGGGCTGACCGGCTGTAGCTCAGGCGCTCCGTAGAAATAATCTAGGGACTTAGCTTAGTACGCTAAGTCCTGTCACGGTCGCCACTTTATGGCCACGCGGGCCACTGGAAGTTTTATTTGAGTAAAACCTCGATAGCTTTTTAATGCTTTTATTAAAAGCTACATGTATTTGCAAAACAAAATAGTATTTAAATTTTAACAATATTTAAATCAATAATTAATTTAAAGGACGTTACAAATTCAAGTAGTCAAGTAGTCAAGGGCTATAGCAAGTGGTCGGATGCAAAGTGTAAGTCCGTTGGATGGCGGCGATGGCGGCTCTCTTGACGTCACAACCGCTCGCCGCGACGTTCCATTTTACATGGCGCAGACACGCATACTTTACTACTTTTTATAATAACAAATTATACTGATATGATAACCTCTATAAACAGTGTCCTACAGATAACAAATAGCTTTGCGTTGAACATTTCAATTAGTTTTGATTTTAGAGTAGCTTGGGTGTGTCATGCTCTCTTTATTGTCTCTGCGGTGGTGGCATGTGCGTCGGGTCGTTACATTCCCTAAATTATGGTTGAGTGAAGCGATGGCTGATTCATATGTCATACTCGTGAACGGGTGCCGCCTGTGGAGGCTGGTCTGCTCTAGCGTACCTACTTATTTTTATTATTTTTAACTATAGTTTACTTTGTTTTTTTTTCTTAAAACAGGTTTTTGATTTTTACTAGTACTGTATGATATTGTAAAAAATTATACTGGTAAATTATGTTTTTGCAAACTTAAATATTTTTTATTTTTTTTCTTTTTTGTGTTTTTTTACATGTTGTGACTGTCCTTTAAATTTTGTGTTTTTATTTGTAATGGAAAGTGTCCTTTTATGATAGGGCATTTTCCAATATTTATGACGCTGTAAGGGAGAAAAGAGCTGGATACTTGCTGAGTTTCTTGCCGGTTCTTCTCAGTACAAGATCTCCCGCCCAGAGTAGATAGACTTACGAACCGATGGCATAAATGACGTTCATAAGAGCTATTTGTAGCCTAAACTGAATAAATGGTTTTGAATTTTGATTTTTTTTTAATTTTGAATAATAAATCAATAGACAACATCAGTGATTTAAGTTGCTAGCTGGTCGCGTGATGTCGACAGCAAACAATACGGGCCCGACGCATCAGCATTTGTGGTTCTAATTAACGCACTGTCGCGTAGCTGCGACCAGAATTGACGATTCATTAATTGCTTTCCAGAAAATTGGGGAAGCGAAATATCGTGGCTATTGTAATATTAGATAAGTAGGGTAGAGGCACCAGCAATCGACAAGAACCAGTAATCGACATTATTTCCTTTAATCATTAAAAATACGGGTCAGCACGGATTGTAGTCTTTAACAATAATTAAATACAGACTACTATTTTTTGGAGAGTGCTGTTTGCCTCAAACGGCATTTTCAGCTTCACCGGGCTTGTTTGGGGGTGGCGAGAAACTTAAAGGGTTCCTCAAGCCGTGTGAAACGAATCCCCTTCGGAAGTTGTCTAGAGGGAACGGCATCACGCACTAGTGCGTGTCCCCGTGCCCCACTAGATTCCCCGAAGGGTTCGGATCGGATCAGGGTACAGGCTACCTGCTTCCTAGATGTTATCCTGTAAAATTTTAGTAAAAATATATGTTATGTTTTGGCGACAAAACTGTCTCGAATACTAAGCTTAAAGGGAAAGGGTCGGACACTGGTACCTCTACCTTACGTGGTCTTAGGTATCTTTTTATTTGTTTCTTCAAGTGGATTGCAAGTAAATATTTGGTATTTGCTTGTTTATCATAATATGTGTTCTGTTAGATTTGAAGTTAAGTATATGGCAGTCGCATAGTTTGTAAAAAATCTGTACAGATTCGGTGCAGAGGTGGTACCGAAACGAAAACACACCGATCCGGTGAGGAAGAGGTATGAGTACTGATTTACATCATTGAGAAGTTTGTGCGGGTATTTATTTATTTTATTCAGCAAATTATAAGCTTGCTCCAAACGAACAATAAATGTCAAAATGTTTAATTTTTTTATTCTTTAACCTTTAAACAAACTCTCTATTTGAAATGAAAAAGATTATCGATTCAAAGGTTGTCAAGTGGAGATTGCTTTAGTGATAATCTTCGATAATACGTCTTTTCTTTGTTAAAAGTCTCTCCTTTTTTGAAGTCGTTTAAAAATATTTTTTTTATTTAACTATTCCATTATACATTTTGGTCCTTCGAAATACTGAACCACGCGGTCCCTCTTTTCCCTGTTAGGTATAGGACTAACATTGGACTGACTGACACTCTAGAGAATTGCGTACTGGTGTACTCAACAAGCATCAGTTGCGTAGTGATCTGGGGTACTTTAAGTGCTTAGTGTTCCTGTTGGAAAGTTACTCATACGGTAGCGGATCGGTTGCTGGCCTCTCACAAGCGGGTCTCACCAGTAATTTAGAAGTCGCAAAATACCGTAAAAGAGGACCCAGGGGCATTTAGTACTGACATATTCGCTATCGAAGTAGGGAAAGTAGGGTGATAGGGAATCTAGGGACGTAGGGATACCAAAAAGAAGAAGACAAGAAGAATGGAGATCTCAAACATCAATGACCTTATAAAAAGCCAAGAGGCGGACTATGCAGAATTAAAAAGAATAAGGGATAACATCAAAAAGGATTCAACGACCAGGAAGACTCAAAAATATAATGAAGACCGAAAAGCAAATATTTACAGTGTTTATCAACGGGCGTTACAAAATCACAGACTATTACAAGAACAAGAAATATTATCGAGTCATAGATACATGACATTGAATTATTTCGACACACAAATAAGAAAAACGTACGACGACGCAATGGACTACTTGAGAAAATGTGAAGACAAGTTAAAAATTGCCGATATACAGATACAGACATGTTCGACTGACGACAAACAAGACAAGGGTGTCAGTTCACCTAAATTATTTATACAAAAATATCGACTTAATCAGCTGGAGATAAAAATATCGACGGCATTAACCGCTATTTCTGAAAATAAACCATGATGATGGCATTTACAATCATTATTGACAAATATTGAAAAAATATTTCAAGAAATAGACGAAAATAATATACAGTTACTAATGGACGAAAGTACAGTCACTGACGACTATATAACACAAGACTGGTTTGGACGTGCGCAAAGAATGGCAGATGATATAATAGAAAAACTACAAGAAAGAATTAACGAAAGTAAGCAACAGAACAGGGTTTCCTCAACCAAGTTACCCAGAATTACTATACCGAATTTCACAGGAAGTTTCGAGTCGTGGAATTCATTTTACGACTTATTTAAAAAAATAATTGACGACGACTGTACTATTTCCACAACAGAAAAAATGCAATACCTCAAAACTCACGTTCGAGGCGACGCGGAAAAGCTGATAAAGCATTTGACGATAAACGAGGTGAATTATAAGGCAGCGCTTACATTATTAATAAATCGCTATACGGATGAGCGAGCGATAACACTAAGATTTATTGACAGAATACTGGATCTACAAAAAATTCAATTTCCAAATGCAAAAATGTTACGAGAAATGCATGATTACAATCATGCATTTCTCGTAACATTTTTGCATTTAATGAAAGTTTAGAAGCATTAAAAAATCAAGGAATCGACTGTTCCTTATGGGGCCCAATTTTATCTCGTATTGTAAGTCGCAAATGGGACCATGACACCAATATGAGATACGAAGACACTATAGAAGAACCGAACAAGTTACAAGATTTTTCAAAAATGATGAAGTTTTTAGAAAAGCGATTTAAAAGCTTGGAAGCGAGTAAGGGGTCATCAACCTTTAATACGCGAACGCACGCATCAGTCATACGCATAAATCAAGACAACAAAAATCCTATAGAGGGGCAAGAAAAAAAAGGCATGTGTTGGTATTGTCACAAAGAACACAATATTAATCATTGCCTATCATTTAAGTTATTAAACGTGAATGACCGCATTAAAAACGTACGAGAAAAGCAGATTTGCTACAAATATTTAATGCATGATACGAAAAAAGAATGTGTCAGCTTAAAATATAACAAGTGCGAAATATGTAATAAAGCGCACTCTACATTGTTGCATAAGAACATAAATGAGTATTTGTCATCAAAGACTCAAGGTCAGGGTAATGAAAACAAATACGCAATGCCAAGTTCATCGTACGTCTATGCAACTAAAATACAAACAAAAGAAAATCAAGTTAAGAAATTTTCTTCAAATGCGTATACGCAACCTAATGAAAATCGAAAGACCGTACTTTTGGCTACAGCCTTAGTACAAATTACGGCAATTGATGGATCGCCGCAGTTATTAAGAGTTTTATGAGACCAAGGGTCTGAGGCATCGATGTGTATTGAAGAAGTAGCACAGCTCTTAGGCTATCCCAAACAAAAAATAAGAGCCGAGATAAAAGGTATCGCAGACGAAAAACCTAAGATGTCGAATCATATGATTAACGTCACAATGAAGCCCAGCCCAAGTACATTTAAACTAGAAACGTCATTAATAGTATTACCACGACTTACCGGGGCATTACCCAAACAAGATTTGCATCCGTTTGAACAAACATCACTGAATAATAAAATTATTGCTGACCCTACTTATTACAAGAAAGGGCCGATTGATATTGTCTTAGGTGCGGAAAACTATAGTAAGTTAATGATACAAGGATTTGAGAAAATGGAGGACGGTATTATCGCACAAAATACCGAAATAGGCTGGATACTGTCAGGGTTCTGTAACAATGAAAGTTGTAGCGGGATGAAAGTATTAAGCTTAGTGACAAGCACCGAAGAACAAACATTAACACGATTCTGGGAACTAGAATAAATAATAGACGAAAGACCATTGAAAAATGACGACCAAATATGTGAAAATTATTACGACAAAACAACGCAAAGGAATCCAGACGGAACCTATACAGTTAGACTTCCAATTAAAGACAGTACGCTAGAATATGGAAACACGCGTCAAAAGGCCGTGGCTAGACTCATGCAGTTAGAAAAGAAGTTGGACAAAAATAGTAATTTACGGCTGCAGTATAATGATTTTATGAATGAATATTTATCAATGGGTCATATTCGAAAAGTAAATAAAGCCAATTATTACGAAGGAAAATATTATATTCCTCACCAGCCGGTAATACGAGAAGACGCTGTAACGACAAAATTACGTTGTGTATTCGATGCAAGTAGTAAAGGAAGCACGAATATGAGCCTTAACGATAATATGTTTAAGGGTCCTCGTTTACATACAGACATGGCCACTATATTGTTACGGTGGCGCCAACATAACTTTGCCTTTACATACATACATACATATGACATAGAAAAAATGTATCGGTTTATAAAAGTAAGTGAACATGACCTACCTTACCAAAGAATACTGTGGAGACGGTCCACACAACAAGCAATACAGGAGTATGAACTAACTTCGGTTACATATTAGCAATTAAAACATTACAAAAACTAGCAATGGATGAGGAGCAAAACTACCCCATTGCTAGCAAGGTCACATTACAATAAATTTAAGTCAAAAATACGTTTATTTTGTTCCCAGGTTAAATTTGTACAATAGGGAAAAGCGCTAATTATTAGCCTGCAATTTGTTTCAGATTGCAGGTTTAACAAAATATTAATATTATTTATTATGTCACGTTTTTTTACTTGTGAACTGTCACCACATAATAAAATAACATGAGATGCACTATTTAGCGTGTGCTGTGTTAAGTTACGTACTATAGTATTCATTGATTTACCTGGGGTACAAATATTTGTAACTAGTTTACTATTTTTACTTCCATTTATAAGCAACCCTAATCCCTGACCCATTTTATCAGAGAACATAACTGTTTTACTAACTAATTTATTGACATTGTTTTTTTGTATTGGGGCTGGATTAATCTTATTATTACATTTATGTTTCTGGACAGGCTGATGTACTGGGATAGAAGACAGACAAGTTATTGGAATTTACCTGAAAATTATTGATTAATGATGAAGACTTTTCATTACTGTTAATTCCATTATTTATTAATGAGTCATACCGATCAGCATTGTACTTGCACAAATCAACCAATTCTGTGGCTGATCGAATATGTTCCTCAATCTGTTTTTGTGAAGTTAAGTATTTTTTATTAATTATGTCAAGTGACTCATGTAACCGTTGAATATCAGTCTGTAATTGCTTAGTGTCCCGGTCATACATTTGCCTACTTTCTATCAATTTACTATTATATATTTCTGAAGAATCAATAAGGCTTATACGTTCCTTACGAAGAGCAATGTTTTTGTAAAAACAGTTGTTTTTCTTAATTAATTTCTCAGTTTTTCTTATGAATCTATTTATTTTTACATACTTCTTGATTTTTTTCTTCCCCAGACTATTTGGTTTAAGGTTGTTATGCGGAAGTTGCTGTACAGAAATTCCACCAGGCGATGCCATTAGCTCATCAAATAATGACTGAGTCTGATCCACTTCAAGCTGTTTCTGCGACTCGACAAGTTGAGAAATTTGATGGTTTGCCGCACTAAGGTCCCTTTCCAACTCAGTGATGCGGTCCAGTGCCCTCTCATAGGTGTTGTATTGCTGCTCAAAGGTGGAGATCACATCTTGAAGTTGGTCACGCTGGTGAAGCACATCTTGATGTTGAATGTGTAGTTGGCCTATCTCATTTTTGAGTTGTGAGTTTTTGTCAAATATGGATTTTATTTCCATCTCACTCTCATCCCTCTCCCGTAACAGCTGATTGTATGATTCCTGGGATACTTTAAGCTCCTGAAGTGCCTGTCTAAGCTTTAGCTCAGTACTTTGTGTAGCAGCCTTACGGGTCAGCATTTTGTTAAGTATGTGGTTTATTTTTACCTGAAATTTGTAAACAAATGGTTAAAATCTTATTTATTGCAAATTTATTTGTTTATTTACTTTTTGTAAGAAGCTAGTAAGAATATCATAAATTTCAATTTCAATTTCACACACATACAAATAGAAATAAAAGGGGCTAATAGCTTTTGTGTTGTAATTATTAATTAATTCTACTGATCTACAATTAAAACAAATTAGGTTTTAGGTATTATTGGTACAGAAACGGAATGAAAGACAAAATATGAAGAAAAACAAATAGGTAGGCTGCTATGTAGTTGGTACTGATTTTACAGTACAGTTGCAATTTCTTTAATAGATTAGTTAGATTATGTACACCGAAATTCCAATGTCACTTTTGCAGTTTAGATGCACATCTATTAATGTTTTTATTATGTTGAAAAATAACAATGAATTGGCCTAATACATTGACACTTACAAATCGAATGAAGTGGTTACGGAAGTTTTACACATAAGGTACTAGACAGTAGCTATAATAAATAGAATGAAAACAATACTTCCCCGGTTTTAGTTGCTGCAGTCCACAGCAAAAGTTGTTTTTTAACAACTTTAAGCAAACTATTTATCAATCAGTTGGCGATGACAGTTGGGAAGTTACATTTACAAATAATTTAAAAATTATACAACTTTTGTCAGAGAAAACAATAGTAGGCGTTATTTGTCACTTAATTTAGTCACGTATTACAAATTTAGTAATAAATATGCAATTAAAATATTTTTTATCTAATTTTTAAAAGGAGCTACTTATTTTTACAACTTAACCAAACAGTGTTGCTAGTCGACCGACCTTTAACCTTTAAACAAGCTCTCTATTTGAAATGAAAAAGATTATCGATTCAAAGGTTGTCAAGTGGAGATTATTTTAGTGATAATCTTCGATAATACGTCTTTTCTTTGTCAAAAGTCTCTCCTTTTTTGAAGTCGTTTAAAAATATTTGAAGCATATTTTTTGAATACACAATTTATATAGGTATTAAAATAAGTTTTTTTGTAATAAAATTTTATAATTTACTAAAATGGATGGAATATAATAAATATACAAGCCTAGAGAAAGACAACCAATTTCAATGGTAAAATTCTGTAAAATGAAATCAAAATAACATCTATCTCAGTATCAAAAACAAGGCTATTCAAAAAGCATTGTATGTGCAGTGGCACTATGGCGCGTTCTCCACTCCCATTGAAAACAGTTCAATCTCAGAACAATAAGACTTTAGTTATTATTCTGAGAGCCCAATTCTTAATTCAATATACATTTTAAAGCCGCCGCCTGCCATGCCACTGCCATACAGTTTAAAGCTTAATGACACTAAGTTAAACTTGCGTTTAACAATTAATTAGATATACATCAGTTACTCGTTTCTACTATTTTAAATTATCGTCGATCATAGACGTCAAATCAACATCAATATCATTGGACCTTCAGCTTGTGATCAAAATACAAGTTCTTATCTTACTCTTCTAGTTGAACACGGTCTAACATCTTGTATAAATTCACCTACCCATGGTCAATCTTGTATCACTTATTCGTTCCATTACCTACACAATCGGAATCAGTTATATGCCCATTGACCTTACTGATCATGTTAAGTTTAAAGACCATGCCCTCTAAAACACACGTTGTAAAAAGATCCAGACTAAAGATAGACTATGATGCCCTTAAATCCGAAATTGAACAAATTGATTGGAACCAAATTTTAAATGGTTCTTCCGTCGATGCAGTAACATCAAATTTCTCATCTACTCTCACAAATGCTGTTAGTTCCAGTCAGTCACTCAAAATTCAACATACAGCCTTGGATGACTCCAGGTTTAATACGATGTTCAAAACACAGGGACAAACTCCACCTGGACGCAAAAAAACATCCAGAGGATACGACAAAAAGATTGATTTATTGCAGGTAGAGAAATTTCTATATTAAGCTTCTTAGAAATTTAAAGGCCGAACACGATGGTAAAGAAATAAACAAAAACATAAACGTGCCTAAAAAGCTTTGGCAATCTGTTAATCGAGTCTCCCATAGATCCCTAAGAAAGGCTAACAGCTCACTGCAGAACATTGCAGGTATTAGGGGAACTCTGGATGTGTCCTTAGATGCATGCAATGATTATTTTTTATCAGTAGGCGAACAATTGGCTAACAGCATCTTACGTAAACTAAACGAGATTCATGAGTCACTTACAGCGAAAGCTGAAGTCAATGGAAAGATAGTTAACTCGTTTTTCATTGCACCCACTAGTCCTCAAGAGATACTTACTCTCATAAAGAACATGAAGTCGGACAGCTCGCCTGGTCTTGATAACATTAACAACAAGATACTTAAAACGGTAAGGCATTTACTCGCAGATCGACTTACTACTGTTTTCAACTTAAGTATCGAAACTGGAACTTTCCCAAAGGCGTGGAAAATTGCTGCTGTGGTGCCTATCTTTAAAGATGGGCAAAAGGATGGCCCCAGTAATTATCGGCCGATTTCTCTCTTGGGGAATATTTCAAAGCTACTAGACCGCATTATAAACAAGAGACTTATTTCCTTTCTAGAAACGAACTTTATTACTGACAAGGTAGATCTTCAGAACATGCCGTAACTCTTCTCGCAAACACAGTAGCCTCTCACTTATATAAAGGGTCGAAATGTATTGGTGTTTTCCTAGATCTCGCCAAGAGTTCGACTCAATATCAATTCCAGTTCTTTTAAAGAAACTAGAGGCCTATGGTATCAGAGGAACGGGTCTGAATTGGTTCGCAGATTATTTGTCAGAACGACATCAGTGTGTAAAGGTTTATGAGCAGAGGAGCAGTTTAAGGCCATAACTTCTGGCGTTTCACAGGGCAGCATTCTGGGGCCTACTCTTTTTATACTTTACATGAACGATATCGCCTCTCTTCCAATTCACAATTCAGTAATTCTCTGTTATGCAGATGACACTGCTCTTATTTTCTGCCACAAAACTTGTTGCCCAGTGCGAATTGGTGGTTGTTAACGTCTGCTATTGCAGCTGGGAGCAACGGCTTTACGTGCCTTAGCAATCGTAGTTCCTGAGCTTAACAGTCACATAACCACTCAACCGTCCGTGGATAGTATTGTATCCAAAAAAAAACGCCAACTTAACGTCTGTGGATAGTATAGTATCCATACCACATCCATATCGACAGTAGTCATAAAATGCTAAACAGAGCCACCTATTAAAGTTCTCAGAACTATTGTGCAGGTTGATCACCTTGTCTATGAACTTATTCAGTTATACAATCATAGATGGAGATTATCTTTCAATACTACAACAATAACTACGAAAAAAAATCGAGTTCAGGATTGGTCCTGAAACTTGTACCAACTGCCTGCATAGTATATATGCTCCATACCATACAATATCCGTATAAAAAGGCCCATTAAACACAGTCAATATACCGAATCGCGCAGCGTCGGTATGTGAGAATGTGAGAACCTAATTAACACATCTGCCCTTAAAGTGAGCCGTGAATCATTAATCACTTGTTGGAGAGTTAATCAGACTGTCTCCGAGAGCTGAGGCCCAGTTGTGAGCGTCTTACCGAATTAAGAATAAAGGAATGGTTTCACGAGTCCAAAGAAAAGGAGGCTTGAATCTCTTTGATGGAATGCCAGCATTGTTTTTTTGTTGACAATTTTTTTTTTATTAGGAAACACAACGCTTTCTTAAAACTTGAATTAATTGTAAATTCAGTATTTGTTTAAACTATAAATGAAATTTTAGTTCTTTTATCATTATTTGTTTTTTATAATAGTTTGGGCGTCAATAGGTCAATCTGCCTGTGAAGGCTCAAAAAGTGATTTGTCTTTAAACAGATTTTTGTTACATTCATGAATATAATGCTAAATGCGGGTTAGTTGGTTTCAAAAAGCAAATCCAGTCTATGCATCGGAAAATACGAAACCCAGGACCTCTGGTTATCGGGCCGACCAAACCACTCGGCATCAAGACGTTCCTACACCCATTGACGCAATCTAAATTTAAATACGTTTGTAATTCTAACAAAAGACAGTCATGTAACAGGTTTCCAAACAGACAATTGTAAGCCACAACAAAAGACGAGCGATAATTGTATTCTCCGCTGACACAGAGCTGTGCAAATTTTCGGTACATTCATCGTCTTCAAATAAATCTCCAAACTCAGAGAAAGCACACATTAGCCGGTTTTACAGCATGTTCCTCAGTATTGTTCCACTAAGGTTAACCCTACACTTATTACTCGGGGACAAAGCGAAGCTACCGCAAGGAGGTGCCACAAGTAATTTCGTTGAGATAAACTTTGTCATAGCTTTATTTCTTTCTATTGTAGCATTTCTAACCCTTTGTGATGGGCCCATTGTTACCTTTGTGAGGGGTTTATGATGTGCAACTTTTGTCGCCTTTGCGCGGAAAGTGTGAAGATTGTGGAACGGTGGTAGTCAGTTATTTTCTATACGAAAATCTAATGTTAAATGCAATTACATTATTTATTTTCACTCTTTTAGAACCTTTTTTAGATAGTGTAATTTGTGTAGGCTAAATTAAAAATAGGATAAAAAAGACAATTAATCATACACTGTCTTGTATCGATCAATCGACAAAAATTTAAGTAATTAGTAGTAGCATAGTTTTAACCTACTATGACGTCACATCCTTTTATTTCGATAGGCTTGCATTTGACTTCTATCTCACCTGGTGGAAAGTGATGATGTAGCCTACGATGTAACATGCTTGCCTAGAAGGTACCGATTCACTCGTGATTTGAAGACCCCAATATTACACTTGATAGGAAACACAGACTGAGGCAAGGACTTTCACAGCTTTGCGGTATACGTAAGTAATACGTGGACGCAAAACGCTTCGTATGCAACCTATTCAAAATTGTCAAATTTCTTCAATACATTTTCTACCATAATGCTTTAGACACGAAATTTTGGCAGCTTGTGGTTGCCTGATGTGCTGGCTGTGTACGTACGCTACTTGCGTTTATTTTACACTAGTTGTCGCCCGCGACTTCGTTCGCGAAGACTACACTATCCTACAGGAACCTGTTACCGGGATAAAAATCCTATATCCTAGTCCGGGTCATGGTCTATCTGTTTGCAAAGTTTCATCCAATTTCGTTAAGCCGTTCTCGAGTTTTGCGCTTAGCAAGATTCATTTTTATTTATATAGATATTATGATTATTCCGCCTAGCGTTTCGAATATTTTACGAAGTCCGTGGTCACGAAGGGACTGAGTTAGTACAAACGCAGTCACAACCTAGAAAAGGGTGTACTATTTATCAATGCTCTAGAACAGAAATTTCACTTTGCATGAGAAATAGCGACATTTTTCTTGACCTATTTAATTAATCTATTATGAGTTTAGTTTTTTCCAACTGTGTAATTGTTTTTCTTTATAATACTACCTTAATTATAAAATTTATTTTAGTTAAGTTAAAACTGAACGAAGACTTTAATAGCGACGCTCACACAAAAGTAATTAGCTTTTGTGTTTTAAAATTTCAAGTAAATTAACGTTACTCAAACTAATTGCCCACCTGCCTTAATAAAAACATGGACCCGGGGTTTTAACGAAGATTAATCGTTTCCCGGCCAAATTGTTTTCTAATTAGTCATTTAAACGCTATTCTGATAGGCCACTTTCTTTTTTGTTTAAAGTTCTATTTTTAGCTTTGCCGGTGGTTTTAGGGATCTTTAATAACCCGCAACAAGATTTTTACGTGTCTTGTAAAAAAAAATAAAAAAAAAAAATTAATAAAAAAAATAATTAATTAATTAAATTTTCTTTTTTTTTGTCTTGGCAAACAAATATGCGGCCCGCTAGGGCTATTTTAAAACGTCCACAGACGTGTCTCAGTGGTCCGATTATCACAGTGACTATAATCCTTTTCCATCCATAACGTGAAAATAAGAACCTTTTACTGACATTGTATAAAATATCAACAAGGTAGAAGATAGAGTAGTTTTTATAGCATTGTTTTGTTGAAATTATGGTGAGTTATATTTTAAACTGTGTTTACGTCTGCACGAGCACAATCGCAAGGGTCTTGTGACGCGGCGAACGGATTTCTAGTTCTTTGGGAGACGGGTCAAAGCCGTATAGCTAAGAACAAACCTATATGAAATCGATATAAATAAAAATTACATATTTATAATCAACTTGTTTATTAAAGACTCTCATTGGCTACAGTAATTAACAAAAAGTTATACTTTATTCTTTTTAATAAAAAAAAAACAACAAAAACCCTGTGTGGTGCCGGGGATAAAGAATTGCACCACCCCATCTCTTCCCGTGGGTGTCGTAAAAGCCGACTAAGGGACCATTCCATTCCAGAGGATGGGCAGCAGCATCTCTCTGAGGTTTTCCTCACCTACTCACTCACTACTGCGATCGCCAACCCGCCTGCCAAGCGTGGCGATTACGGCAAATACCCCTCATAACCTTGGGGGAGCCCTTTGTCCAGCAGTGGACGTCTTTTGGCTGAGATGATGATGATGATTATTAAAAATATTTAGGAACAACTAAACCTCTGTGAATTACGATACGGTTTTGCCCCTATATAATATACGATATTGCCCCATAGGATCCTAACGTGAAGTTACGTAATCGAAACATTCGAAATTATCCAACTCGTCTTCATCTCAGCCAGTACAGGCTTTGTGTGCCCATCCTTTACTAGTAATGCACTACACCCAACACTCATTTGCTCGACTTGAGCCATATTCTTCGTGACAATATAAACAAATATTATGTATAAATAAATATTCAGAGTCCCAGCTTTGTCGGTTACTACATCTTTAATAATTTCGTGGTATTTTGAAGAAAACTTATGAACAAAAATATAATTAAATAATTAACAACAACAAATTGTTTGCGGGTCAAAACCGTGTACTGGTCGGTTTTACCCCTTACGTTTTTGCCCCACTGACCATAAACAACATATGCGCCCACGGTAAGGCCCATCAGCCCATCATCCACTTTTTAAAGGAATGGGATCCAGCACCAAAAATTGTAGACAATTAAATAATTATATAAAGTTTCACGTAAATAACATTGCACTTAAGTATTTATCATAATGTTCAAAAATAAAACTTTTGATAACATAAAAATTAGATAAAAAAAACCTAAAAACAATATTTATTTGATTAATTGTTAACGCTCGTGCCTGTGGCGACAAGCGTCTGTTGACAGATTGATACTATTGACCACTAGGCGTGACCGGCAAATACGCGGACAATTTCATATAATAACGGACATAGCTATACTGTACGGTTTTACCTCGGTATACGGTTTTGTACGGGTCTCCCCTACTACGGCAGGCATAGTCAACGATGATAGAAATAACGCAATGTACTAAAAATCTCTCGGCGCATCGCAAGACGTCAGTGATGGTCACGTCACCATACTCTTACAGCACTGCGCAGCTATCCAGGAATGTACTACTCTGTGTAAAAAGTATCGGGAATTCGTAAATTACAGAACGCGCGGTAAACATATCGACCTATTTTTTTTCTATATTGGTTGGTAGCACTGTACTGAGTTACCGCGCGAAATTTGAGCGCTATATGTCACTCAGTGTAATTACAGCTGCCGTTTTTGTATTGCATTATTTCAAGTGTTCTGCGATTTTACTATGGAAGCATTTGTTGAACAAAGGTTTTGCGTATCAAACGAAATTTCCTGTGCCGAATCACTAAAAATGTTGCAGAAGACTTACGCTGATTCGTGAATCTCAAAAACATGGACATATAAATAGTATAAAGTATTTAAAGAAGGCCGATAAGTGGTAGTTGATTTGCATCGTTCTGGTCGACCCCAACCGTTGCAAATGACGAAAACATCAATCTAATAAAGATCCTGGTACTTGAAAATCGTCGTATGAGTCTTAGAGAGTTAGCTCTAGAGGTAAACGTATCTTTTAAATCCGTTCATAATATTCTGACTGACATTTTGGGCATGAAACGAGTCGCCTCACGATTAATTCCAAAAGAGCTCAATTTTGTTCAAAAAGAGCATTGAAAGCAGGTTGCTGCAAACATGATTTCCCAAGCTGTATATTGCAGTAAATAGAAGACAATAAAATATAGTTATAACTCATACAACAGAATAGGTCATACATTTCTAAAGATATATACGCGTCGCGGGTCAAGTCGCGGGTTGCCGCTAGTATATTTATATTTACAAGTTATAATGTAACTAGAAAAATCCAACAGTCTCAGGAAGCTCAAGTGGGAATCGAATCCACGACCTTTGGATGACCGGTCCAATGCTCTGACCACTGAGCTACTGAGACCCTAGGAGACTCGTTGGATTTATCTAGTACTTTATGATTTACGCTGCAAGCCAGCCATGTTGTTATAATTTTTTTCTAGTTATATTTTTTTTCTTCATTTATTAATTCACTGATATAATGCTTTATACCTTGCGGGTAACATAAGCTATATTTTATTTTGATAAAAACAATTAATATTATTTTTGTAATAAACTCGTAATTGACGTGGATACAGACGCGGGCAAGCTGCTAGTATTGTATAAAATCAAAGCGTCTCAATTAAGCGGTAGGCTTTTAAATTGAAAACAAATCAAAAAATTTACCCAAGTTCTTTCTCGATGATAAACTGCAATGTATTTACCTGCAACAAAATTGAATCACGTTAAGACTATCCGGAGAATAAAGTGGTAATTGCAAAATTGCAACTTTACAGGAGAAAATAAAAACATAAATCGGTTAATATCTCAAAAACTACTGGTCCGAAACAATTGTTTTTGCTGTTAATTAAAAGCAGATTTATTTCTTAAAGTCTTATAAGAATATAAGAATTAACTATAAAAAAATCAAAGAAATAATCCCAAAAAAGCATAATGCCGACTACGTTCCTTAAAGTTTTTATTGTTAGTAATTTAACCACTTTATCCGCCTCTGCGTCTCGACTCTACAGCTGATGCAATAAGACACCGCGATAGTTTTCAATGTATTTTGACATAAACTGCACTGTGCGTAACATCATTTTGCCACTTTGTTCTGGTAAATTTTTGATTATTCTTTTTACGTATATTATGCGAACGCTTTTATTCCCGGTCCATTTTATTTTATTCATTACTGTAATAAATTAATGCAACCAAATAAATTTAGAATTAATACGATTTCAAAATCAATTTTGAAATTATATTTTTAAAAATATAAATGAAATAATATAAATAAACATAACTAATAATTTACTGGTCCTGTTACCAAGCTCAAAAGTTTATAACTTAAAACTGTGTGATTGCATTTGCGATTATAACTTTAAATGTGTTATCGATACAGTGAAAATAAAAGTGCAAAAAAACGACTATGGTAATTAATCAACGTTTATTTTAAATTTAGGTATATTTTCTGGCAAACATAATTATAAAATAACTTCTATCACGTGATTGATATCTCTTTTTTAATTTTCTATTATTTTTTCAAAACAAAAATCGTATAAATCAAACTCTTTTATTTCTATCTCTCTCTATTTGTTAAACAAAATAGTGAATGATATAAATGCTTATGACTAATATTTAACAAATGACTTTATTTATAAAAAAACACAAAATAAAAACTATGTGGCTTTAAGGAATAGGTCGGCTTCTGTATAATTTACATCAACTATTTTTTATTTAACAATTAACTATTTTTACTATAATTATTTACTATTTTTACAAACATTATGACATTAATCATGCTCTTCTTCTTCTGTGTCATTTTCATAAAGTTGATTAGATCCTTCACACTGAAGTGAAATCTCAATCTAATGAAACTATGGTAATACTTGGGGATAGCTTTAGATGTACATACACTCATTAGATTGTTATACAATGGTTTTGAAATGGCAAATGGTTTATGCTTGTTTTAAATCTTCGATGTATTCGGAGACATTTAAGTGGGCATAATGCTCCTGTTTTGGTTTTCTACCACGTGCAGGCTTGGAAAATATTTTCAGGGACTCATATTCTGCTTCGTATTCATATTTGAAAAGTAAAATATCTGGTTCTGAACTGACCGAGCTAACTTGTTTAATTTTTGACCACATCACTTTATTACCTTTGCTATAACGTAACCAATTCTTTTTAATATCATATAAATCTGATTGCTGCATCTCTTTTAATTCGTATTTTTTACCTTCGACTTTGGAATTTAATATTATAGCGATTTTCTTATTTTTAACCCTTTCTACTCAGGAATGCGTTGCATCACCTCCAGATTGACTGTGACCAACTTCAAAAATCTGTGTGTTATATTAATTTGGTACTTTTTAGCAAAACATGTAAATAAAGAGCAAAAATATATTTATTTTTGTTTTGACCAGCACAGCAGTCGGAATAAAATGAAATATTTGGAATGAATAAATTATTTTCTTGATTTTCTGCTTTGGTTTGGAGAAATATTTATTTTATGATTTTGATTGGTTATATTTTCTAAAAAAGTGGTTTGAAGTATACTTGTTAAATTAATGGAACCATCCAAGGAAGTTGTGATATTATTATATAAATAATAATAATATAGTAATATTATTATTGTTACAAAAATTTAAACTATAACAGTAATCATATTTAAAAATGAATATAAAAATATAAAATCAATATCTTTTCAATATCATACTTGATTTAACGATTTCCCGCCTTCAAAACACGGAGCCGTAAACGCTGATTACAGCGGCCTGGCAGTGTATTTGTCACCAGAATAAAGTGGTAAGATCGGTTGCTGAATTCGCGACTATGCGACAGTTCCAGAATAATATCGCAATGCAACTATACGTTGCAGGGACATTAGGTTTTGTGTCGTAACATAGGGTTTCCACTTTTTTCTCTTATAATATTTTTCAACCTTGTTTCTTGCAAAAAAGTGGTCTCATTGATTATTTCCATTAATATTGGACCTGAAAATGTAAAATAAATTCAGGAGATGGTGCAGGGATCCTAGAAGATAAAAATGGAAAAAACATTAATAAGGTCGTAATATCGCATACCACGTTATTCGCCGGAGGGTGCGATATTGTTGTAGAAGTGTTTAATAGAAAAAGAAGCAAATTGTTTCATTTAAAACATTATCAACCTATAAACGTATCCTAAATAAAAATAGCATCCTATTAAGATAACACTTTATAGTAAGACCTAAATCCACAATGTCGCTCAGGGATCAGAGTAAAAGAAGCAAGTTGAAGGCAATGTAAATAAAGCAGTAAATCAAATATAGTCTTACCTTATTAATTATTAGTAATTTCAATTTATTCAGTAGGTACTTAATAATTTTATGTAAAACAAGTAAAGTAAAGCCTTTATACTAGCTCCACCCAGTGCGTATAAAGGGAATAATTAATTACCAGTAATTTGAAAAAATAAAAATATAATAAATTTTCCTACACTTACACCAATTATCTGGCACAAGAGAAGCTTCGTTATGAAACTCGTTAAATGGTTACTAGACAACGGATAAACATACTTAAAATACTTGAATAAATACTACATACTTATTATACATAGAAAACACCCAGACCCGAGACAATTTAGAAAAACAATAATTTCTAAATTGACCCGACCGGGGATTGAACCCGGGACCTGAGAGATGGCGACACCTTGAAACCGGTGTACAAACCACTCGATCAATGAGGTCGTCAAAAAAAGACAAAGTGTTGGTGTTTTATTTTATTTTATTTAATTAATTCACCAACGTTTGTTTACACTAATACATTAAAATAAGCATATACAATTGCAACATTATCTGAATGTAACAAACATTTATAGGTAAATACAACCTGTTAGAGATTTTACATAATATGGACAACTATAATAAAAAAAACAATAAAAGTCTAAAAACAATAAGAAAAAAATATTTTTGAGGAGTAATCATAAAAAAATGTAACTAATTAATTTGAGGTAATTACAATAGAACGAATCCTGTTGTGTAAGTCAGCGTGAATATCCAGTTGGTCACCATGTTCATACAACAGTTGTTATTGTGTAGGTAACATTAATTGAATGCTTCTCGCTAGCAAGATATGATAAATGTGAGCAACAGCGCACATTTATAAAATACCATCTTTTTTGTAAAACGCATGAACATAATCTACATTATATTAATTTATTATTTTCATAATAACTTTTATATAAATAAATTAGAAAATATTTGTAAACTGGTAAGTATTGCCTGATCTATCTATAATTTAATAATATAATCTTGGTAAGTTTATATTATCTCAATAATATAAATTAGCACACATTTCAGTTGTAAAAGAATATAAAGGAAACAGATTTAAAATGCGAATTATTTCATATACACGGAACCACTAAATGATTGTGATATTAACGGGATTGTAATTATGTTTTATTGTCTATGACTCTCCGATAATAGCGCAAGTGTGATCAAATATCAAACACTCGAATATAAGACATTAAAAAAAACACGGAAATAATCCTACACTAAAGCTGGAGACTAACAGCAGCGTATCATCATAACGTAACATTCGCGGCGAGCTTGATACGTCATTGCTGACTTAACCGATTACAGAGCGAAGCTCGCGGCGAGCGGCTCGGCTCCCTGTACTGACCATGTGAATGCTCGCACCAAACATGTTACGTCACGGCAATATGCTTCGGTCAGTCTCCACAATAACGTTAAAATGTTGAAAAAACTAAAATAAAATGTTTTTGTTTTGTTTATATAATTTAAAAATAAACTTAATAAAACTACTCCTAAAAGGCAAATGAATGTACAAACGAAAAACGCCAGGCCATTGCCAACAAATCCGAAGGATTAACAATCCTGCTAATATACGCGGCTTTATTTGATGGACCATCTATCCGACATATCCATTTTATTAGGCAATAGAATGGCCCGCGCCACTTTAGGGTTCAGTAAAACGTATATGTGACGTAATTTTTAGTGCTCATTTGTTTGTTTGACTGGCGACCAGGGACCTTAACATTGGCTCCTAAAGCGGTATTGTAGCTGGGTTGCTGCAGCTGTTTTTTGATTCCTTGCGAGTAAGCACTTGCCTTCACCTTACCTGATGTTAAGTGATAATTAGGCCAAAGTTGGAAGCGCACTTCAACTGGATCCTCAACTACTAAAGTACTGGCTATCTTGTCTATAACTGACGAAACAAAACAAGGCTACCGACATTGATGTTATGGCGACATACTTATATACAATCTGTATTGGCATGCACTGTACAAACTAAAGGGCGGTTCTATTAAACTTTATTCCAAGCTGCACGTAGTAGGTATAATCCTCGATACTCACCTAAATTGGAAATTTCACGTAGAAAAAGTAAATAATAAAATAAACAGTTACTGCTATGCGCTGTCTGTGCTGGTCGATGTTTCCTCTATAGGAGTGGCTTTAAATGCTTACTACGCAAATGTCTATTCATTATTGTCATATGGAATAATATTTTGGGGTAATTCAGTTAATGTGAATAGTACATTTTTACTTCAAAAACGTTGCATTAGAATAATTTTTAGCAAGCAAAACGATGAAAGTGTTCGAAATATATATAGAGAAAAGAGACTCTTAACATTGCCTAGCATATACATTTTAGAAATGTGCAAATTCGTGAGAAATCAAATGTCTAATGCAATAAAGTTTTATTCTCTTCTATTTTATTCTATAGTAAATTGGTTACTTTGTGAATTTTTCTTTATTTTTGGTGTTGAAAACCGACATATTTGTTTTTTTGTCCTATTGATGTTCTAACTTTTGGCTACTTTACTGATTGTTATTTACTTGCGACTAGTTTCACCTATTTTTAGCTCCTGCAAAAATCGAAGACAATAAAATAATAAAGGCTGCCATTTCAAAACTATAGAGCTTGGAATTTTTTAAGTATATTTATTAATACGTATATTTGAGTGTAGAATCCACCCCTAACGTTTGTACAGTGCATGCCAATACAAATTGTATAATAACGGTGGCTAGCCAGCGGACTTAAAGATGCCCTACCGCATACGGGCTACTAACCAATACTTTACTTATTTTTTTTTTCTTTAGTTGATGGCTTCGTGCCATTAGCTCATTTAGCCAGTGTCTAAGTAATTTTTCTTACAAGTAATACATAAATTAAAAATATTTCTTTCCTGTATGATGATGATGAATGATATAGAAATGAGAAGTGAGAAATGATATACCCTCCAACCCCTCGAGTATCTCAGTAAAGATGTGGGGGCGGACTTCTTGAGAGAATTTGAAAAGTGACGTTGCACTATTTTGTTTCATTTGCCAACACTCATTCACAACTACGAACACTTAACGGTTAATAACCCACTATTATTTCACATTAATATTTGACTTATCACAAATTTTAGAAAATAAAACCAAACCACAGACATGACACTTCACTTTCCCGCCAAGAAAAAACAATACTTTACTTACTGTTGATATCTTAGTTTTTTTTAATTGTGAATGTTGTTGATAATAGCTAGATTAAGTGGTTATTAATACTAAATATTTTTTATTTCTATTTCTATCTTACTTGACATATTTCCCAAACTTACTTGACGTAAATCATTAATAACTCCAAGGTAATGTAAGATATTTTTTTTCGAATAAAACGTGTTAATTTCCATTAATACATGATCCGCGTTTATGTGAACGATCTGTAAAGCGGCTCTTAATGAGAGACACGTGAAATATAGCTTCACTTTTTACATGAGAAATGTAATTTGTTGGGTAATGCTATTAGGGGACGTTTTAAAGATATTTTTTCTCCGCTTGACTACGCAATTATAGTCAAAAGAAGACCTTTGGCTTAACGAGAACATTATAGAAAGCTTAGAGCTAATGTAAGGTTGTGACTACATTATCAGACGTACGTTTTTAATTTCAGACACGCTTTACTTTTTTTATTTTCTTTATGACGACCTCCTTGGTCGAGTGGCCTGCACACCAATTTTCATGGTGTCGCCATCTAAAAAGTTCGATCCCCGGTCGGGTCAATTTAGAAATATATTCTTGAGTTTTTTAAGAAAGCTTTTCTTGGGGCTAGATGGGTGTGAGTGTGGGAAACAATTCATTTATTTTTTATTTATTATATTTATTTTAGATTTTGATAAACAGAAAAATAGAACTTGTTAAAATTAATTTGAATAAGTTTTTCCTCTAGTCCTAGTGTCAGTATTATTCTCCTGACACACTCATCACATCACCCTCGCCAGCTCATTTTATGTCCCCACTGCTGGGGCACGATGGCGGAGGAGCCACTGGAGGAGCTCGATGGCGCAGTGATCAACGCGCCCGGTCCTCGGATTGCTAAGGTTAAGCCACTTTCGAATAGGCCGGTCATCGAATGGGTTACCCACAATTTGTCATCTCGAGCTCTTCCGTGCTTCGAAAGGCACGTAAAGCCGTTGGTCCCGGCTGCTTTAGCAGTGGGCCCGCGTGGTGGTTTATGGCCTGTGCCCCAGCAGTGGGGACATAAAATGAGCTGATGATGATGATGATGCTGGGGCACGGAGCTTTCCCAATGGATGAAAACACCACAGCGAGAACGGGCCATACATTACACGCAGGCCTAGTGCGGATTGGTGGTTGTTAATGACTGTTTATGACAGCCAGGATCATGGCTTCACGTGCCTTTAGAAGCTCGGACCAGTGCCCAGTGGCGGTAGCCAAAGTAATATTAAGAAAACGATAGCGAAGTTCGAAAAGAATAAAATGTAAGGGATTGACATAAGATTGACCACGTGATTTAACGCGGCTTATATCAATCCCATACATGTCATTCTTTTCGAACTTCGCTGTCGTTTTCTTAATGTTACTTTGGCTAAGCCTACTGATTCACGTAACAAAAACCGTAACGATATCGTAGCGACTTATTCGTTGAAACCTTTTTCATACTACCCTCCGATTTTAAAGTCGTTCGAACGGAGTTACGGTTGGTTCGGTACGGTTTCTACTCGGTCACCAACCAAACCAAGTACACAAACATGTACCCCCCGCTGGGAATCGAACCCGGGACCTCTGGGTCTAAGCCGGTGGTCTTAACCGCTAGCCTACAGGGGCGGTTAAAACTTTAACATTAACTTTTGTTATTGCTCAGAATTGCAACTACCATGACATTTTTGCACCACCCTATGACTTTGAGCCTAAGTTGACTGGTAAAGAAAGGCATGAAGTCAGCCATGTAATATTTAGTTGCAAAAATTTAAAATACATAAATAAGTTACCAAAAGTGTGTATCATGAAAACCTGTATATATTTGTAGGTTTCTTTTTAATCAGGAGAAAATGATGAAAATGACGCTTATACATATAATCATATTAGTGCGAATCACATTAGTAGGTAGAGGTGAACGTTGCCACAAAAAGCCTCCGAAAGCAATCATCGGTGACTTCCACGCTCCGAGAAATATTGCCTAACGCATTAACATTTTACCTTGTTTGGATACGAACGTCTATACCGGAGTGATGTAATTATGAGCGCCAATATTGTTTGGTAACAACTTTTATATTGGCAATTAAATTTTGAGAGCGACTTGCAAAAACCTCTTAATCTCGTCGTGATTAATGAATCACGACGAGTGTTAATTTACAATGTCATTACTTTTCATCAAATACCTAGTGATGATTATCGTAATGACAGTCATCACAATTTTTATTCTCTCATTCAAAAACGGCGATAGTATTAAATAAAGTACACCTGATCTAATTTTTCTGACATATCGGGTCATACGGGACTGAGACGTGGTCGCTCACTATGGGCCTCATAAAAAGGCTCAAGGTCACTCAAAGAGCAATGGAGAGGGCTATGCTCCGGGGCTACTCTGCGTGATCGAATCAGAAATGAGGAGATTCGCAGAAGAACAAAGATAACCAACATAGCCCGAAGAGTTGCTAAGCTCAAGTGGCAGTGGGCAGGGCACATTGCTCGCAGGACTGATGGCCGCTGGGGCGGGATAGTCCTGGAGTGGCGACCGCGTGCCGGAAAGCGCAGTGTGGGTAGGCCTCCAACAAGGTGGATCGACGATCTGGTGAAGGTCGCGGGAAGCCGCTAAATGCGAGCAGCACAAAACCAGTCGTTGTGGAGATCCTTGGGGGAGGCCTTTGTCCAGCAGTGGACGTCTTTTGGCTGAGATGATGATCTGGTCATAATACTCAACCGGTGAAATCTGAAAATCCATTCAAACCCCGTGCGTGGATTTTTTTTAAACGATAACCGTTGGTACTATTCATATAAATATTACGTAGCAGCATACATACATACATACATACATCATACATAAGCTACGACAAATGAAGCAGGACATCAGATCAGATATTAGATTAAACTTATTAATAGCTATCAACTGTCTTCTGTTATTGTTTGTGTGTTATGTATGATGTGTGTGGTGAAGTACCCAATAAACTTATTATCTATCTAACTATCTATTACCAAAGACATTAATTTTTCCTCCAAAGCATAAAGTAAATTTCCATACAGCAACATTTAAATATTATTCGTGCGTATTACTTGTGTGCCGATGAACATTAAGCTATCGTAGCATAGTTGGCAGTGCACCTGACTCGGCATGTCATGGGGTGCGAGTTCAAATCCCGCTTGTGGAACTTTGTCTTTTTTCAAATTGTAATTTGTTCGCAACAATATTTGCGTAAAATTATATGTAAATAATCATTATGCTTTAAGCTAATGCCATAAATTGTTTTGCTATATGCCCAAACATTTATGCAGAATTATTATTATGGGTATAAATAATTAGAATAACTTTTTACTTATCGAAATTATTTATAAAAATAAAAAGTATTTTGTATGCCATAATACCCAAACAATAACATTTGAAATTGTCATAGAAATACTGTCAACAAAAGGTAGCGACAAAGTGCATCCATTTTAATTAGGTTGTTACGATTCAGGTTCGGTGCAACAAGAGAAATTGGGAAACGGAAACGCCAGCATGCGTTCTGAATGCGTTGGATTAAAGCTCTTGTCTAGGCTAGCGTGCAATCACCAATTGCAGAAACTGCAAAATTGTACTTTAAACCATTCAGGAGGTAGAAATCGTAACACCTAAAAGCCATTTATTTGTCGCACCTCAAAAAATGGAATTCCCTTCCAGCACACAATCTTCCTTTCTGCATTATGCATTAAAAATAGCGTTAAAAAATTTGCGTTAAAAAATTTGCGTTAAAAATTATATAAACATTCACACTAGACATTCTTTTACGTGATGTCGTTTGGATAAAGATTTAGATTTAGACAACATCACATACATCGTTCTGATCCCAAGGTAAGTAGCTAAAGCGCTCGTTTCATGGAAATCAGAAACAACGACGGTACCACAACCACCCAGACCCGACACAATATCGAAAAGTTCGTTTTCGACATTGACCCGGCCGGGAATCGAACCCGGGACCTCAGAGTTGGCGCCGCCCAAAGTCCGGCGTGCAAGCCACTCGGCTACGGAGGTCGTCATGGGGTCCTTTAAACGAGATGTGAGGAACTTGCGGGTCGGCATGGTGATAACGGCTAGTGAGTCAGAATTCTTCTCCACTAGCTGTCCTACTACTAGGTCTACTAGTTAGTGTCGCCTCTGGACTCTACTAACAACCGGCAGAGCAGAATCATTTTGCATTTTAAAAAACCATGTTTCATACTTAGCGATTTCGAAGTGGTACTTTAGGGTATATATCGGGTCGCCTAATTTTTTGTACTTCTAATTGGCAATGGCACACAAACGGTAAGCCTAATTTTTATTTTCGCATAATTTCACTCTTCATAATCGTGACTGGTCTAATTTCACTTCGCCTAACGCTTTAACCTTAATCGCCATATTGTTATTTACCAAAAGCGACATTTGGCGCATCAATTCGTAATCCCTAAAGTTTGCAAATATTAATTCACACAAAATTAAAAATCACAAAGTATAATAGCTATAAAAAAAATATATTTTTGTATGAAGGTTGATTTCTGTATTCTAATAAAGAAAAATAACCTCGATACGACGACTTTTTAACCTATCACGTGACCTACATACTAAAAACAATTACTTACTTAACGGTCACCACGCCTTGAGCTGTTGCCGTTGTGCAGGGAGAATTCCGCGCCATCATGCCCTCAATGACATCATCCGGAGGGCGCTAGTTTCGGCAAACATTCCCTGTGTGCTGGAGCCACCAGGCCTTAGTCGGTCAGATGGCAAAAGGCCTGATGGCTTAACCCTTGTGCCTTGGCAAAAAGGAAAGTGCCTGCTCTGGGACGCTACATGTGTTAGCACTTTTGCCGCTTCACACGTTAGTCGCACCATGAGGATGGCGGCCGCAGCTGCTGAGCACGAGAAGTATTCGGTACTCACAAACTATTTGTTTGTACCCCTTGCAGTAGAAACAACTGGTTGTTGGGGTTCAGAGGCCAAACTGTTTTTCAGGGAAGTGGGGCGCCGTCTACGAGAGAGGGGTCTTGACCCTCGCTCCGAGTCATTCCTGACGCAAAGGTTGTCTATCGCTGTTCAACGCGGATTCGCGGCAAGTGTGTTGAGCACCTTTGCACCTGGAATGGCGCGAGGAGGGTTATTTGATTGAGCAGTGGTTGTTTTTATTTATTTTTGTTTTATTATTATTATTATATAATATTTAGGCCTTAAGATACTATTTCCCAATTTTCCACTTATACAATAAATTTTCTTACTTAACTATACTATATATATATAAATCAATTGCTGTTCGTTTGAGTGGCTAAAACTCGAGAATGGCTGGACCGATTTGGCTAATTTTAATTTTGAAATATTTGTGGAAGTTCATGGAAGGTTTAAACGATGAGAAACATAAATATAAGTAACGGAAAATACTAAAAACGACAATTTAATTTTCCAATACAAAGTATTATATTATAAAATTTTACAAAATACAAATACAAATAAATTTATTTGATAAATGCTTACAAACTTAAAAATACAGTGGAATATAGTGTTACGTAAATATAAGCATTATTTTCAAGGAGGCTAAGATTTTCTATGACCCCACACTAGGCACTGCCTGACCTGTGGCGGTCAAGTAAGACGTTTTCAAAAGTTAAACGGGTGCCAGCAGTAATTAATAAAATATAAAATAAAAATAAAAATAGAGTTAAAGTTGTTGTAAAAGGTGCATCACATTCGCATATATCCATATTAGTACCTCCATGAAAGTCTCCGTAAATTTATAGCTCCACGTCAAAAGAAGTGAGCGAATCTTGAGCCTCGCAATTCTCAAAGAGCATTTCTTAATTTCGCATAGCTCCAAAATGCGGTTGTAGATGAATGGAAAAGCGAAGCATTTAAACCGTTGGGCAAAGGTGGTTTTAACTAATACCGATCGTACCCTAAATACTCGTCTGTCAAGCAACGCCTGATATTCTGGAGAACTGATAACAGTTTTGTGCATAGTCGTTGCCGCTTTTAGAATATAAAGTTTGCGAATGCTGAGTACCTGCGCCTCATTGTACAGCGAATCAGTAGGGAAATAAACAGGCCTCCGTAACATCACCTTTAAAACAGCTCTTTGAGCTCTTTCAAGCTTGATCAAGTGGCAGGACGCAGAGTTACCCCACACTACGATACAGTATGTGATCACAGATTCACACAAAGCCATATAGACAGTTTTTAAGAGCGGCTTGACAGCGACATCGCTAAGAAGTTTCATGGTGTGGATCAACTTGGGCACCCTGGCACCGGTAATCTCAAGGTGAGCAGCGAAGGAAAGCTTTTCGTCCAAGGTAACCCCTAAATAGCGGATAGTTGGTGATCTACTAATTTCCTCACAGTGGCAAGAAACAGATGTTGGAACGAAGGTGTAATGCGTTGCACAGGAGTGAAACTTAACAGGAGGAAATGCAGTTGGAGCTGATGCAGCCGTTTTGTGGAAGCAGAGTAATTTAGTTTTTGTTACGTTTAGGGTTAGCAGACTGATATTTAACCAGTCTGATATGACTGCTAAACCCTCCTCCACACTCCGTCGACACTCGCGCCAAGTGCTACCCGGAAAGAGAAGAGCGGTATCATCAGCGTAACAGATAACGGATGCTGACGTGGGTAATGGCAAAGATGCAATTCCATTGATATAAGCTAAGAATAAGGAGGGCCCAAGTATACTCCCCTGAGGGACACCGTAGGACATTGTCTTTTGGCCGCTTATATATACAATACAATATGTTTCCAGCTGTGAAAACATTTGATGTCTTTGTTTGTTTTGTTGTCATAGAAACTGTCAAAGGGGTACAAAGACCACCGGGTCAACTAGTTCATTTACAAAAGAACCAAAAACCAAACCAAACTTCGATAAAACAAAGAAAATGGTGATGATATTATTCTTTCATTTCTAATGTAATAAGCAATCATATTTCAATCTTCGAATACGTCCTCAATACCACCAATAAATCACTTATATAAACGTTTTTCCCGACGCGGAACATTATACATAAATATATAATATGAACTTTTATTATATCGTTTTCTTTCCACATCAAGTCTAAACGACGTATCCCGTGATGACGTCATTACGCTGTTATTTACATAATCATTTCCCCTTACACATTTTGTGACAGCAAACATCAAAATTCAAACTTAACTTCAAAGTAGCAAAGGTGATTTTCTATTACAGATACCGAATAATTGTGTTTCGGTATCGAATAACGTTTCTGAACGATCGCATTAAAAGTTGTCGTTTCTAATGTAAACTGATATCCGTAGGCTGCTATTTTTGTTAACTGATCTGTTATAATATTTGTTTTTTGCAGTGGTGCTATGGCATATCGTATTCATCGGCCTATAAATGTTCTACTTATAGAACATTTATACGCCGAATTTTTAAGACCTAACCTCTCCTCGGTGGCCTTCAATTCCCGAGTCGAGCAAAGTGTGTTTCAGATTTATCGATGCATAGCGCGGGCTTGTGATCACCAACCTGCGGGTTGGTTATTGGCAAGCGTGGTGTTTAAGCCAATAGCCATCATCAATTGTAGCGGTGACTTGATTTCACTGATGGAGCTCTTTGCCCAGCAGTGGGACCGTATATAAGTTATTTACTTACTTAATGAATACTATACATCTCTACTTTTAAATATTTAGTATAAGATATTACAGTTCAATCGTCAACTGACAAAAGTTAATATTCTGTGAAACACGAAAAAAATAAACTAAAAATTTCCTAGAAATCACATAAAAACCTTATATGTAAAATAAGCCAGAACGTTGTTGCGCATAATTTATTTCAACAAATACAACGGCGTTGTTCAAAGATTAGTTCGTAAAGATACACTCACAAACAAAAGTGTAACGAGGTGACGGATTACAGCCCGTACAGAGCGCGCGAAAATATTTTTCATATGAGATTTATTAGGATTTGTTTTTCCACAAAATACGGGTGTTGGCGAGAATGGCCTTGTTTACTCATATATCTTAGTGTCGAGAATTTGTGTTAACGGTTTCGTGCCAAAATTGGGTTATGAGTGTCTTGCGAGTATGCGTCGAAATGAGACCACTTTGAATTTGAAAGCGTCAAATCGACTTAACTTATGTTGGCATTGAATTCTAACAAGATTTTGTTAATAGCCTTTTCTGGAGACATGTCATAGTCTTATAGTCGTGTTTCATACATAATTATAGGAATATGAGAAACAACAAAACCACACTTCCTTTTCTATCAGAGGCAAGCCACAATCAACAATACTATCGCAGCAAAGATAAAAAGACAAAACACAATCCGAACTGTTGTTACTCAATGTTTACCAACACCGTAACAACGGCAATATTTCAATTCCCAAACGTCATACCTACGCGAGAGAGAAAAAAACCACAAATCAATATTCGAATTTCGAACAAAACTCCGCCATTCAATATTTCTACGGTAATACCGTCGTAACTCAATTAACGTTATTGGCAACTGCCGTTGAACTTTCCGTTCGAAATTCGCAAGCGGGACTACGCTGGAACTAGTTAGCTAATAGGTAGATAAATGACTAGTACAGAAACTGTTTGTGCCACTATTATAGTGGGTAGTTGCGGAATTTTGTGTTTAGGGTGGAAAATGGGACACTTCGAGAACAGCTTGTGCATTCGAACTTTGGTGCGGAAATTGCGTTGCATTCTATGTAATATTGAACAAAAACTTTACAATTTACCGTTATTAACGTACAACACTTTTGTACTTTTACACGAAAGTGACAGGCGCTTATTACAAAATGTGACAAGACCGTGCGAGACATGAACAATCATAAAACAATCAAGAGTTACATTTGACACTTTAGAAACAATCTCATTGAAAGTTTTGAGTTGCAAACTGTCATAAGTTTATTATTTATTAAACCCAGAGCGTGACTATGTGTCAAAGATTCGTTGTGACTTTTGTTGACGACTGTAACTTAAGTTATTATTAAACCGATACCTCAGCGGCTAAGTAACAAAGCATTCGACCCGATATCCAAAAATCCTGGGTTCAAATCTGGATTTGTGATCACCAACCCACATTTGGTATACGTGGTGATTAAGCCAATACCCATTTATTATAGCGATGAATTGATTTAATGGAGGTCTTTGCCCAGCAGGTGATTAGTATACAACTAGTAGGCTGTTTACTTTACTTTTTTTTTGTCTGGTATGTCTGTTATGTTCTGTCTAGAATCAGAATCAGATGGTTTCCACTGCAAAATCTAATCCGTCATATAACAGCATTGGTTTGCATTGCTGTGTTTCGGTTTGAAGTGTTTTCGATTTAGTGAAATTACAAAGTATTCAAGCATTGCAACTGAAGCTTCATGGTTGGTGTCTCATGCGTCCATTTTCCGTGTAGCTATTTCTCATCATGCCACATATTTCGATCAACATTTGTTTTGTCCTCTATTTAAGAAGGTAATGTTTATATTATTTCGAATTTGCGAATTTACAATGCTATTTAATCTTACAAGATAAAATTTGTGAGGGTAGTTACTTCACAGTGACGCAATATCGATGGCTTGCAGCGTAAATCATAAACTACTAGAAGAATTCAACGAGTCTTCTGGAGCCTCCGTAGCTCAGCGGTCAGAGCGATAATCCAAAGGTGGTTTCGATTCCCACTCGAGCTACATGAGGCTAGTTTATAGATGTGAAGCTGGTTACTAACATTTCTGTATAGCCTAGCGGCTAGAAACGGCTTATTTGGCTTATTATCATTTCTAGCGATAACTAGCGGCTGGAAACGGCTGCTTATATTTCATTGATATATTCACATGATTAGTCTTTTGTTGTCGTTGTTTCTCTTCTGATTTATTTACTATAGGATACATTTAATATAAATAGACATAAACAATGCCATTAACATCTGTATTAAGTGTTAAAAACTCAAAATTCTCATACAAAATGTGACACAGCAGTGTAATAGGACTTTTAATATTTTTTTGTCAGAGATGAAAACATCTCAATACCTGTTTCCAAAAGGAAACAGGTATTAATCCATGAAATAAGAAGTGTGGACAGATACCTAGTAATAGTAAGCATTTAGTTGTATTCCTTTGTTTGGTTTGTAATGATGATTAAATCCAAAGTAAACTAATTTAGCTTAGCTTATAATTTTCATACACCACAACCTAAACACAAACGTTGTTTCATAGTTTCCTGTTCGTCTCTGAATTAAGTAAATTAGTAGGTATAAACGGTTATTTTAAAATACAAAAATAGCAGAACATATTAAGTGCTACTGTGTAACCAAAATAAGAGTTTAACAATAAATTGTAATAACAATCGTTTTTTTTTCGATGCTCAAGTCGGGTATCCACCCGGTATCAAGCGGCTGGTTCTTCGTTTCTCTTCTGCTGGTTTCGATAACAACCGGCTTACAAGCCGCTTGTTTAAAACCATAGGCTGGTTTTCTTTCTCTAGTGAAATTTTATCTTGTAAGGTTAGCATAAACACTGTTAGCGTTCACCTTAACGCTCGGCTTACAAGTGATTGACATTGGTTTCCTTTAATTATATTAAAATAAAGGTCTGCAACTGATTTGAGACTTTAATAACAGTTGAATAAAGACCACATACTTAAAATGTCATCCTAATGTAATTCTATAATAATAATAAACTTTCCTACCACTCACACCAATTATCTAGCCCAAGAGAAGCTTCGTTATGAAACTCGTTAAATGGTTACTAGACAACGGATAGACATACTTAAAATACATACTTATATATAGAAAACACCCCGACACGAGACACTTAAGAAAAACAATAATTTCTTAATTGACCCGACTGGGGATCGAACCCGGGACCTCAGAGTTGGCGACACCATGAAAACCGGTGTACAAACCACTCGACCAAGGAGGTCGTCATGTCTATGTTATTTTTAAACGACAAAAAGTTTTGTCGATCGCTTTTGCCACCTCGATACATCAAATTCTAAATTGAACCCAACAAATGGTAAGCAGTAAAACGTATCAAACAGTTAAGCGCACAATGGTACTTATTTGAAGAATTGGCAAACCTAACCAAAATAGATCTTGGCCTCCGACAACAGAGTGCGCCACTTCTGCCTTTTAAGTGCGGCGACTTGCCAATTGTCCTTTTTCCCATTTCCGTATACCGATTTATGGTATAAGGCAAATATATTGAGAACGTACTGTATTTCTAGTGGTGTGTTGAGTGGACCGCTCACAAAAAGAAGGCTCCACTTTCAGAGGGAACGGATTCAATATTGGCGCTTGCATAAGTTCGCACTTGTGTGGGAAAAGTCACCACCTTTACTTTGTGTGGTTGCGCTCAATAGTGGTAGATTTTGTAGCGTGATCGGGTATATGGTTTTTTAGTTTCCGTATAAATTTATTGGCTTTTACTACGTACTTTTGCCACTTATTAAAACTAAAAAACTAAATAAGTAACTTAATATAGCCAACGTTTAGGTAAAGGTCTTCATGCAACTCCCCATTGTCTTTTACCCAATAAAACCATTAACGTAAGACTAGTGTTGAAAACCAGTATGCGAAACGGAACGCAACTGTAACGTCAAAATGAAATGTCAATGTCATTGGCTGTGTTCGAGTCCGAAAATCTCAAGGCGAGCGATATTCACCGAGCTGAGCGAGCCAAATATCGCTCGCCTTGAGATTTTCGGAAGGAATAATTAATTCGGTTTATATCACAGCCATCGGTGGCTAGTTTGTGTATAATTAGACGGTACTAGGGCTGATCGGCGCCCTAGATACCTGAACTCCCTCGAGTTTCGATAGGCGTTGCGCAGTGCCGCCTTGACCTCGTTGTTGGTCCGTGGGAGATAGTGCAGTGTCGTGGTCGTGGTTCTGACCACCGCGTGAGTTGGCCGTGCGACTGTTACTCCGCGAGGTTCATCACCAAGGCGCCTACTGGGCGCCTTCTCCACACCGTGGAATCCACGAGAGTAGGTCGTATCAGTGCAGGTCAGACAACCTTAGAACTTATTTAGCATTTACCGCTGCGTATCGCAGCAGCATCAACCTCTGATCGGTGACCTCCAGGAGGTCCAGAGGATCTGATCAACTAGTTTATATATTAACACGGGAAGAGAAAACTGTGTATCCGTTTTTAAGCTCATAGCGCGCACAGAGAATGTGTAAGATTTGGCATAACTCAAATATGGATTTGAGTTATGCCAAATCTTACACATTCTCTGTGCATTCGTATGGACGAATGAAGAGAGAATGAAAAAGAATAAAATGTATTTATAATATTTGTTACATTATTATATTGTAAGAACATTGCATATTACTTTTATGCTCAAATTTGAATCACTGTGCGACTATTAGTAAATATATATTTTTTAAAGTAAACGGTTCACTGTCTTAATTTTCAATTTCAGAGAAAAGAACATTAGCCTAGTTTCCACTATAGCTGAGAATATCTCAAGAAGAACAATACAAACGGTACCCAATTCCAGCGTTTAGCAAACTCCAAATTAAGTGCAACCCGAGAACAGGTACGTGCTTTCTCGTGTAAGTTAATTGTGCTTAGAATAATTATTGTCTTCAATTTGTTTGCTACTTCTCAGTGGGTACTCTGTGAATGTTAAAATAGGCTATATTTAAATGAAAGAGTTGAATTAACAGGCTTACGAATTCAGGCTGCAATAAGATAAATATTTTTTACCTCGGTTATTAGATGTTATTAAGAGTATTAATTATTATAATTACTTGTTCGTAATAACATTACTTAGTTTGATAGTTAATTCTTTCACTGTATTTAATAAATTTTATAAATATTTAATTTATCTTCAGTGTAGCAATGAGCACTTGAAAATAAAAAGTATTTTTTTTCCGCCTGGTATTTTTTAAATAAATTTATTTATTTATTTTATTTTTAATTTTGCTTTATTTGGAAAACATACAGTGATGATTAACTGTTAACATATACTAAATTGCCACTATGCACTATTTACATGTTTCCGCATATATATAACTAAAAAAAACTCCTAATAGTCGGCTGCTGAGGCCACCATATTGCTATTGGTTATTTTAGATAGTCCTAAGACCAACAGTGGGCTTTATAGACTGATGATGATGGACGAGAACTTTTAGTTTCTCGTTCATCATCATCATCGTTACATTTGAAGCTAGCTAGACAGGCATCATATTGACAGGCATCATATTGACCTCTGTGGTCTAGTGACCGTCGATCTCAGACCCAGAGATCCCCGGTTAGATTCCCAGCGGGGGGTATATGATTGATTTACCTGTGTGGTGCCGGGGATAAAGAATTGCACCAACCCATCTCTTCCCGTGGGTGTCGTAAAAGCCGACTAAGGGACCATTCCAGAGGATGGGCAGCAGCATCTCTCTGAGGTTACCCTCAACCTACTGCGATCGCCAACCCGCCTGCCAAGCGTGGCGATTACGGCAAATACCCCTCATATCCTTGGGGGAGGCCTTTGTCCAGCAGTGGACGTCTTTTGGCTGAGATGATGGGTATATGATTGTGTACTCGATTTGGTTAGAGGTAGGGCTTGATTGTCCGCCTGGCTAGCTACCTCCATCTTATTTAAACATGTCACATTAACATCAATGTTTGTACCATTGTTATGTTCCGACAGCTAGATAAAAGATAGCCATTGCTTTAGTAGTTAAAGAATCCGGGTTAAGCGTGCTTCCATCGGCATTATCATCACTTAGGCTAGCGTATGCTGAGACGCAGGTGACGCAGCACAGCACAGTGCAAATTTTGTGGGGCAGGGCAGTTGGGGCAGACATAGACGCAGGTAAGTGACACAGCACGGACACATGAGTTGTCAATGTCAATGTCAGAGTCTGATAATGTGAGTTGTTGCTACTTTACAGTTTTCCAAGCATAGAAAAACTAAAGTGATTATCTGAAAAAACGTTCTACTAATGGATAATTTGTACTATCGAGAGTGTTCTGTTAATTGTTTTGTCATTATTACAAAATTATAATAAAAACATAGTGTCTACACGCACGCGTCGCGCAGAAATCTGTGCCGGCACTACAACGAGGCGCAGGGCAGGGCAGAACATACTTAAAATACTTAAATACATACTTATTATACATAGAAAACACCCAGACCCGAGACAATTTAGAAAAATAATAATTTCTAAATTGACCCGACCGGGGATCGAACCCGGGACCTCAGAGATGGCGACATCATGAAAACCGGTGTACAAACCACTCGACCAAGGAGGTCGTATAGAAGGAGGAAGTTTTAATTTTAAAACCAGGTGACCTTGAATCTTTTAATTTAAAGCCCTATGAACGCAATTACGCATATACTTATCTAAGAGAGTTAAGCCATTTAAGACGACACGTATTCTAAATGTGTAATAAACTGTAACGTTAACGATGTTCAGGTAGTCTGTCTCTAACAAGTACGCTTATTTAGATTAGTAATTTTCTTAAAGTTGGCTCACTTCAAAAAAGTTTGATTTAATAAAGTAGGTACGCAATATTATAACCAAATAACAAATATCACCTTCAATTCGTTTACAGAGTTCAATTTATTATACAACTTATTCCAGACCGTTGACCAATTATTTTAGTTTAACACTTCAACAGGTTCTTCTAATATTTCTACATCGAAATAAGTTTACCGTCTATCAAATGGCCAATAATCTCCAAATGCGCAATATTAGTATTTCCTGATCAGTTCGAATATTCAATGGCACCGAAGTACATTTAGCATTTAATCGAAAACAGCCACTTAACTGACTAAGCACTCCTTGTAATGAAACCCTTCCTTAAAATCGGACAGGCTCGTCGAGGGGCCTGCGAAATGTTCGCAAGTCGGCTGACGAGCTAATCGGCCGAATTCAAGGTTGACAACGGCCTCAGTTTGTTGTGGTGATTGATAGTACTCGGGTGAGGACGGGTAGGGTGTGGTTTGAGCGACGGCGAGTGGCGGACGACCAGGTTTTTACCAGTATTAGTAAAAATCTACTAATTATTCGAGTATTATTACTCTGTGACGAGCTAATCGACCGAATTCAAGGTTGACAACGGCCTCAGTTTGTTTTCCTTATTGATAGTACTCGGGTAAGGACAGGTAGGGTGTGATATGAGGGACGGCGAGTAGCGGACGACCAGGTTTTTTATTAGTACTAGCAAAAATCGACTAAGTAACGCTGTGGCGAAACGGCTGATGAGCTAATCGGCCGAATTCAAGGTTGACAACGGCATCAGTTTGTTGTTGTTATTGATAGTACTCGGGTGAGGACGGGTAGGGTGTGGTCTGAGCGACGGCGAGTTGCAGACTACCAGGTTTTTACCAGTATTATTAAAAATCGACTAAGTTTTATTATAATGCTGGGACGAGTCGGCTGACGAGTTAATCGGCCGAATTCAAGGTGACAACGGCCTTAGTTTGTTTTGTTGATTGATAGTTCTCGGGTGAGGACGGGTGCGTCCTGAGTGATGGTGAGTGGCGGACTCCCAGTATATTATTACTCTGTGACGAGTTCGGTGGTGCAGCGACTTACGCGTTATCAATCGTGAAACGTAGGTAAGTGAATGTTGCAAGACAAACAATTTTTGAATATCTTGAACTCCTTGCTTCGGAAGGCACGTTAAACCCTTGGTCGCGGTATTTGTCGTAAGATGGCAGACGACATATCCCATCAACCAGCTATGGAAGAAAGGAGGAACGACTTGTGTTTTAATCGCAATTTTAAATAAGATTTTTGTGATACGCTCGCCCTAAGCCCTCTTAAATAAAAATTGGCCAAAAAATATCTACCTTTTTTTCATCGATTGTTGCTTAATCGACACTTAAATAAGTAAGCAAACTCGTACTTTTCAAACCTACTTAAGATTTGGCTTATTGATCAGCTCCAATTAGTAAGGTCGGTGCGACTGAATGGTCATAATGTTTATCGAATTCCAGTCAGACAAGTTGTTGTCATAATTATTGGAAATTCTATTTCAAAGTTTGGGGGTCACAACAAAAGAAATTGTTTGTTGTGAAATTATAAATTTATATTTACCCATTGGAGCGTACCGGTTAGCTGACGTGCTAATCAGTTTGATTCAGGGTTGACGTCCGCGTTTCGTTGTCATGATTGATCATCCCTAGACGACGAGATTGGGTTGGGCTCCACTGTTAGCAGGATTGCGAATTATTATGAAAGTTTTTTTCTTATGGTTGTGTTTTATAATGTTTACGCAAACCCTACACATTGATAGGCTTGGGCCTATAAACCTAAACAAACAAAAAACCTTTAAAGTTATTTTTGTAAAGCAATAAATTGTTTTTATGATATTTTCTAAACACAAAGATCTAAAAAATACGTTGACAAAATTTTTGATTGAATATGTAATAAAATGCATAATATTAAACGAGTTTTAAAGACAGATGTAAATTTTTCTGAACTGTTGTTAACTTTTATGTAGATAATGGGATACATAACCTTTTTTCTCCAAAAAATATTGTGTTAACTATGTAATAATAATAATCATATTATAGTGAAATTGTGAGTTTTTACAAATCCGCTATGTTTAGAACCACGACTCAAAACACTCAACAATATCCAAAATAAGTTTTTAAACAAATCAAAAATAAATTATACTTAGGTCATAATGGAATTTTATCTGTCGTCGCTTTTCCAGTGATTTATTAATTCTGACAGCTGTGCCATTAGCTGACTATTTTCTTAAAATAATGGCTATTATGATGAAAATCTGATCACTATACCTTTCCTCCTACCTAAAACACAGATTATAGTTGGTTGGTAAGTAAGCGAAATATATTTTTATGTATTATTACTATTATTAGCCAAGATTATTATGAGCAAGATCCGCATTTAAATGAAAAAAAAGTGTGTTTTTGTATGTGTGTGTGTATGGGTGTGTGTGTGTGTGTGTGTGTGTGTGTGTGTGTGTGTTTGTGTAGGGTGTGTGTGTGTGTGTGTGTAAATGCGTGCATGCGTACGTGATTTCGTAAGTGATAGTGATAGATACAGAATAAAACAGCAAATAATATTATTGTATGCAGCAGCATTCAGTTAAAGTTTCTGAATGAAGAAAAGAGGTTTATTTCACTTTGGTAAAGTTTAAAAATAAACTGTGTCTAGGATCTTTTGTGTCGGTTTACGGTTCAGAAAAGAAGAATATTGTTCGTGAGTTATACCTATCTTCATTTTTTCTTAAAGGAACAGTAATGGCGCATGTTTTTGCTAAAAGCTAGCATTTAGCTTTTCGCTGACTTTTCTCCTTATGTTTATTGTATTAATTTAAAACAAGGTCAGCATTCTAAAAAGCCAGTTCGAGCAATTCAAGCATTCTGGAGGATAAAATCGTTGTAAAAGTATTCTTTGTTTTTATTGTCAACTGTCCTTCAACGAACCCGCACCATTAGTTGTTTATTATGATTCTACTTACGACTTGGACTTAGACTGTCAATATAACAACTATGTGAGTAGTATTCTTGTATTCCAACAGTCAGGAATAATATATTCTAGGTGAAGTGCACTACCAACTTCGGCTTATCTTCACTGGTCATCAAGAAACCAAGAGGTCAACCAATTCCCCGTTATGGAATAAAAAAGACGTCAATTGGACCAGCTTGATAGGCACTCATAAGTAAATTCATTTGGGCACGCAAACAAAGCTGAAACTCGAAAGTGTTTAGGAGGAAAAAAACAAGCGAGACACTACGGTACAGGGTGATAATGAATTTTTTTCTGTTGCTGCCTAACCGATGATTTATTAATTTGGACAGGAATGACCTCGTCGGTCGGTTTCGGGCAAAACAAAGGCTACAGTAATAATAGCCCTGATGGATTGATGGCCCATCACGATCGTAGTCCGCTATTTGTATTATTTCGATCAAATGAAAGCGGTGCTTGTTAATGACCCCAAAATCATCATCATCATTTTTATAAAGATAAATATTGTGAGACTATTTTTGAGCTGGACGAAATTTGCGACATGGATGTTTAATATTGAAATTAAGCCACTTTTACTGGATGACTGAAGACAAGGTCACAGTCTTCCTGTGATCACGAACCCTGCAAACGGTTCGTAACGTCAGGACAAACATTTAATTAAATTAATGTGTAAAATAAACGCCGGTTGAATCGTAAAAGTGGTTTCATTTCAATGTTATATGCTTATGAGTGTAGTGTTCGCGTAAATTTTAGAGAACAAAATAAATTAAATGCCAAACATAATATCAAAATAAAAAAAACGGTGTGACGAGCTTCTTAACGTAATGTAATATTTATTTAAATGAAATCGTTTTTTTTTGTGAGTAAATAATTTTTTTTTTATTGACCGTTTACAAAATTATCAAAACCATCCATAGTCGTTGTGTAAATGAAAATCATATCTCCAAATAATTATGTTGTTTAAATGTTCCACAATAAAATATTCCTCATCAAAGAAAATGCAAAGTAACCCTCGGAATACCAAAAAGCGGTATCAAAGTATCATTAAAGGGAGTCCATTCAATGGGTTTGAAAGCGCTACATGAAAGAGATGTCACCAATGAAAATTGAAAATTTAGATCCCCGACTGTTTGACTTCCCAAATATTATATTAAGAAAGTTTCTGACTCGGTAGGTAGTTATTAGCATAACTGGAAAGTTGGCGGTCAAATGATTATACTGGTGGCTTTGGTTCGAGACAATTTTCCGAATGAATATTGGTACTTGGCGATGTTAAATACCGCTCCGAAGTTGGCCCCGGGTCCATTAAATCGGGTGGAACCGTCTGTGGTAATTGAAGTTGACAACGATGGAGTTGGAGTGTTGTTTATGGCGTATTGCTCTCACAACGGTTGCAGAGCATATAGATAGATAGACAGACACTTTATTGCTCACAATATAAGCAAAAACAAATAAAACATAATACTGTTATACATCATTCATCACACCATCACCAGCTTATGTTATGTCCCCACTGCTGAAGCCGAGCCTTCCCCATAGATGGAATGGGAGAACGGTCCATAAACCACTATGCAAGCCCAGTACGGTTTGGTAACGACTGCTAATGCAGCCGGAACCAACGTCTTAACGTGCCTTCCGAAGCACGGAGGTGCGTTAAGGCGTGCTATTTTTGAACGCGGTATTCGCTGCGTTACACGCATTGTATGACGCACATGACTAGTATTGATACAAAACTACTACTAAGCATTAGTGTTGCGTTGATACCATCCGTATGACATGCCTGTTACATTTTAAGGTAAAAGCTCATCTCATAATCTTAGCTGAAAAACGTCACGGCTGGACAAAGACCTCCTTCAAGTATCTCCATAACCACTGGATAACCAGTGGTTATGGAAATCACATAAGTGCAGCACATAAGTGCTGCTCGCATCCAACGGCTACCTGTACCGGCTACCTTTGCCAGATCGCCCGTCCACGAAGTTGAAAGCTCAAAATTAAATTATGAAAATGATTTGTATTAATTTTATCATGCTCAAGAAGTCAATTGTTACAATAATCCATAAAATACCAATAAAGGCAATACAACCACAATTGCGATTGCTTCGTTTGTTCTAACGCCAATAAGCGCTCTCAAAAGTTTCAATTAAACACATTATTTTTGAACAACAGCACTCAAACAGTTAGAACCAACTCGCGCTACGCTCACAGTTGGATTGCGAAGGCATTCCTGAACTTCTTAATGGACCGTCCGAATTACCTTTAAGTAGATTTGAGGACATTAGAAGGGAACGCTTCACGAAGTGACAGTTGTTACAACAAATACCCTTGTTTCGGAAACTTCGAAAGAGTTTTAAGGTATACTTTGCTGTTCTTAAGTGGCACTCAATAATTTGACTGGCCAATAAAGTTGATTGCGTTAACAACAATAATAATAGCTACAATAAAAACAGATGTTTAAGTGGAAATTATAAAGATGGCTTCTTCGCTTTTCTTATCAGTGATTTACTATTGTTTTCTAAAGTTTACACGAACACTACACATTGAAATGAAACAACTTTTACGGATCTACTCGCATTTATTTTACACATTACTTATTTAATGCTTATCATGACGTTTCGAACCCTTTGCAGGGTCCGTGGTCACAGGGAGACTGAGCTGTTGGTCATCTCATAATTAGTTGGTAGCTTGTATACCCTCATTTAAATTTAATCAGGTGCGTTCCGTTTTACGCAGAAAGAGCGTACAGTATCTTTTGGTCTGGCAGTATGGTGTTGGGGCTAGGATTTAATATTTTGTATGATGGGATCCCAGGCTGGTGGTAGATTCCAACCATCTTCTCTATTGAAATTAGGATGTTTTTTAATTTCAATAGCCTTGCGTATCATCCTAGGGATGAATCGTTGTTCTCTAGCGAGTATTTATGGTTTATTAAATCTGATGTAATGGTTGGGCCCCTCTAGGGAACGTTTGCATACTGTAGACTTATTTTCGCGCCTATGCTTTACGTCGGCTATATGTTCTTTAACGCGGGTTCCTACACTTCTCTTTGTTTGCCCGATATAAGAGAGCCCACAGTCGCAGTTCAGTTTGTACACGCCTGCATCTTGCATGGGTATGTTGCACTTGACAGGTCGTAAAAATTGGTTGATCTTCTTCGTCAGGATAAACATTAAATACCAAGAAAAATATATGTTAAGTATACCACTAACCAGTTGGATAATCTGTTGTCAATATGTATATAGTCTTCTATTTGTTGGCCGTTTCCTTCAGTAGGTATTGATAATTTGGATCGCAAGGCCAAGTAAACAGTTAATTGGTTTCCCAAGGTCCAGGCGCAGCCTAGTTTGGGAACCTCTGGTAATTGTACTAACTCAATCTGCCTTTGCACTTTTTAAAATATGTATTTTAAACACATGTACTGTACCTACTTTAGCGCAATGAAATTTATTATTTATTTATTTATTTAATTTATTTATTTGTTTATATGTCATACAAAAACGGCTTGAAATAAAAACAACAAAAATGGTTCATCTTATTTCATCTTCTTTGAATAGGGTATCTCTCTGTCCCCTTCTAAGACTTAATTCTTTAATCTACACAATTAACCTAATTATTTTTCAAGAGAGCGGAGTACTAATATCACATAATTCCATTTAAGTAAGATAACCTAGTTACCTTATATAACCTTAGTTTTTGTAAATGGATGTTCAGTGGCGTGCAAAAAATTTCAAAATTTATAATAATTTATTCAGTTTAGGCTAGTAGTAGCTCTTTTGAATGACACTATGCCATCGGTTCGTAACATATGGTGGGAGGAGACCTTGTACTGAGAAGAACCGGCAAGAGACTCAGCAAGGGCGTATACTTTTCTCAGCAGAGCAGTGGACTAATATAGAGCGATGATGATGATTAATAGGCATACAGATTATTTTCCAAGGATTGTTCATCATCATCATCATTCTTTTTATGTCCCCACTGCTGGAGCACGCGCCTTTTCTATGGATGGATAGGGAGAGCAGGCCACAAACCACCACGCGGGCCCACTGCGGGTTGGTGATTGTTAACGACTGCTAGTGCAGCCGGGACCAACGGCTTTACGTGTCTTCCGAAGCACGGAGGAGTTCGAGATGATACATTTTTGGTCACCCATCCGATGACCGGCCTTTGCGAAAGTTGCTTAACCTCAGCACTCGCCGACCGGGCTCCTCAAAGATTGTTAAATATATAATAGAAGCATTTCTATCATTTGCATTACGTGAGACTAGTACACAACAAGCAAGCAGATTTCGTGTCATTGTGTGGGAGGTAGAGTAAGTCTTAACTTACTCTTTTAAATTTTTCATTCTTTCCGGTACCATAATGATCAGTGCAGCTGCCAGGATTGCGGAAGACCCAGGTTCGATTCCTGGCTGCTTCGGATAGGCATTTAATATTTTCACTGTATTTTATAAATATTAACTCTTTTAATTTGGGAACTAGTGAAGGCGCAATTGTTTAGAAATAATACGAAAGAATTGTAATAAAGCAATGACATGTTAAGACTATGGAGAAAATGACAGAATCTAGTAATTGGCATACTATTTGTATATATTAAAAAAAACAAAAATGACGTCCATTACCACTGTAATCTAATTGTAAATATATACTTGATAAAAAAAATGAAATAAAACTACAATCCCAGTATTTGTACTCTAAACTCCCAAAATAGCCATGACACTACCACAATCGTATTACACTTAAGCCGCCATCAATGATACACTAATCGCGAATACCCAATATTAATCCCGCGTAATATAAACGATTGAGCGAATCACCGCTACCAATCGCGAATTAATACGTCGGCCATAACGCAACAATATCTCACCCCCCACTAATAAGGTTATGAATAGCACAAGAGAGAGCCATCTATCAAAACCCTGCGGCTGACGGCTGAGAAAATTCACTTGAATCAGAATCACTGCATCATTTTCCATTAAGGCCTTCTTTAGTGTTTGCGTATCGATTGGTAGGGGAAGTTTTGAGGTGTAAGGATTAGCTTCGAGAGTTTAGTTAACAAAGTGAAACCTTTTTGGGACCTGAAAATATGGGGGTGTTATTGTGGCATCTCAAAATAGTAACATAAACAATTTGACTTAATTGACGACGCGTTGCTTAATGTTTAAATCATCAAAATATACTGAGAAGCCAATGTGTCGATGGAATACTAAATTCGCTTGAATCAGAATTTCTGCATCATTTTCCATTAATTAAATTAAAAATAGTGATTCAGAAAAGACATTGGCTTCGGTCTCTCGATCAGAAGGCACAACACTACGGTATGCGGCATCTGTCGGAAACAAACTTTATTCGTATTTGTTTCGTCGCAGTATGCGTCAGCGCAGGAGCTCGGTGTGCGATTGCTGAAGTCAAGCAATATTTACAAAGGCTTGTCGTAGGATGGGTCGACCAAAAATATTTTTTGATCCGAGCTACTCCGTGCTTCGAGAGGCACGTACGGCCGTTCCTCGTACGTAGCAGTCGTTAAGAACCGCCAATATGCACTAGACCCGCGTGGTGGTTTGTAGCCTGTTCTGTCTGTGGTGTTTCCATCCGCGTGGGGAGTGGGGACAGAATGAACTGGTGATGAGATTCGTCAGTGGTTAGGACCAAATCATGCCTGCCGCTGCGTTAGACGACGCCATATACATTTTAAGGAACAGAAAAAATCGACAGAGAAACCTAATGTGTCGACAGATAAGGGCTCTGATATTTCAAAACGTCTTCAATCGTATCATAGTGGGTGGCCTCATTTTGATAATTATACTCGTACTATAGCGTTAATTATTTATCCGTTTTTAATTATTTTATCCGTGCGGTGACGGAAAAAGAATACTATTCACCGCCCCTCTCCTCCGGTGGGTATCGTAAGAGGCGACTAACGGATTTTCGAGCTTCCATATGCTCTACTGCGTGGTAGGGTTTGGCCCGTCTGGTTAGTGACCACCGTACGCATGGTGTAAAACCTGTCAAGTGACCGCTTGTCGGTCGCGTTTCGGGATCAGCCAGCGTATAACCAGAGCTCGAGTGGATGTTGCTGCGATGCATTTGGTCTGTGGAGGCTTCCGTCAAACCAGTGCCAAGAGGACTTCGTTAACCCGCCGACCAGGGAGACCCGTAGAAACGGCTGTCCCGCTGGCCGCCCGTGGCACAGTACAGGGGCCCAAGCGAGCCTAACCAGCTCGTGAGGCTGCCTCACCATGCCACGCATAATCTCGGGGTGGCTCGTCGTGCCGGTTGGTGACCGGAAGGTGGGGTCCCGGCGGCCATTCCCGGGGGGGTTCGGGGGCCCTTCCGTTCGGCGGGTTAATGATACTCATCTGTAGGCTGCTCCCTGGTGAAACAGGCCGCCACACTTTAACCATTTGCATCGCGGTAGCATTCTCTCGATTCACGCCTCCCTCCTTTTCTTCATCATGACAGCGCCAAACACTAAAACTGGTCTTACAGCGGTGCACACCCCCACCACAACCTTACCGTTTGAGGTCGAGTTCGCTAACATCCGCGGACTCCATGTAAACCTCAATGCCGTCCACCACCATCTTGAGACGGCGCGGCCAGCAATGTTGTTTTTGACGGAGACGCAAATAATTTGTCCGGCCGACACCAGCTACCTGCACTATCCGGGCTTTGTGCTTGAAGAGTCCTTCAAAGCCAAAGCCGGAGTTTGCTTGTTCGTTCGGACGGATGTTTGCTGTCGCCGTCTGCGCTGTCTGGAGGACCCTTCCTTTTCCCTCCTTGCGGTACACGTCGACTTGGGCTCTCATAGCCGTGTCTACGTCTGCGTCTACCGATTCCATAATGGCGACATGGAGACAACTCGACTTATGGAACACCTTAGTCGGGTAGCAGATGAAGCGCAGGAGCGGTTTCCATCGGCGGAATTGGTGTTTTTGGGGGACTTCAATGCTCACCACGAGTTGTGGTTAAGTTCATCCAAAACTGACCATGCTGGTAGAACTGCCCACGCATTCGCTCTCACGCACGACCTGACTCAACTGGTGAACCAGCCCACCAGGATCCCAGATATAGTCGGTCACGCGCCCTCTTTGCTGGACCTTCTGCTGACGAGTCGCCCAGCTGGCTACCGAGTGGAGGTTCGAGCTCCTTTAGGATCCTCGGATCACTGCTTGGTATCCAGCAAAGTGCCTCTGGCCCCGCTACCGCCTTCAGCGGTATTGAAACGCCAGATTTGGCATTACTCGTCGGCAGATTGGGATGGTATGCGGGACTATTTCGCATCCGTTCCTTGGGGGCAGCGCTGCTTCAGCGGGAAGGACCCGACAGCTAGTGCGACTGCAGTTGCTGATGAGATAGTCTTAGGAATGGAGTACTATATTCCGCACTCCTATATCATCAGCAAAGGCAGGCGCAACCGATGGTTCAATCGCGAGTGTGCCAACGCTGTTGTTAACAGGCAGACGGCATACCGCGCTTGGATCAAAGGTTCAGCCCAAGGAGATCCTGAGACCAGCACACTGAAAGCAGCCTATGACAATGCCACCAAGTCCTGCAAGAAGGCTTACATAAGAGACGCATCCTACGGGCAGCCGTAGCTACTGGCGTCTTGCCAAAGCCGTGCAATCTAACTTCTGCCAACCCTCGCTGCCACCTCTGAGATGTCCTGACGGATCTTTAGCTCACAAGCCGCAGGAGAAGGCCGATTTCCTGGCCGGACTTTTTGCGGCTAACTCCCGAATCGATGACTGCAATGCACAGCCACCAACAATTCCTCACTGTGGCCACACAATGCCTAATATTAAAATCAGACAGTGTGATGTACGTGCGGAGCTACAGTCAATCGATGTTCGGAAAGCTAATGGCCCTGATGGCATCCCAGCAATAGTTTTAAAAATGTGTGCAGCGGAGTTGTCCCCCGTTTTAACTCGTCTATACCGTCTCTCGCTTTCTTCAGGTTGTGTGCCGGAATCTTGGAGAGATGCTAATATGCAACCGGTTCCGAAAAAAGGAGATCGGTCAGTTCCGACTAATTACCGCCCAATAGCCGTTACTTCAGTTTTGTGTAAAGTCATGGAGCGGATTCTAAATAAACAGCTTATCCGCTACCTAGAAGAACACCCCTTAATTCACGATCGCCAATACGGGTTTCGGCCGAAACGGTCAACGGGTGATCTTCTAGCGTTCGTTACACATCTCTGGGGTGAGGCTATTGATAAGCGTGGCGAGTCGGTGGCTGTTGGCCTTGACATAGCCAAGGCTTTTGATCGGGTCTGACACAAAGCCCTTCTGTCCAAGCTCCCGGCATACGGTCTGCCTGCTCAGTTCTGCAACTGGGTCGCTGGCTTCCTACATGAGCGTAGAATCCGAGTACTCACAGACGGATGTGCTTCGCGGTTCATGTCAGTGAACGCTGGTGTCCCTCAGGGGTCCGTTCTATCCCCCGAGCTGTTAGAAGGAACACCTTCTGCATATCAATGATATGCTTCCACTTGGAAATATTCATTGCTATGCAGATGATAGTACGGTGCACGGTGGGTATAACGGTCACCCAGCGGCTGGGCAGGTCGAGACTGAAGTGAAGCGAGTAAATCTTGTCATTGAGCTCAATCGGGTGTTGGACCTCATATCTAAATGGGGCTCCAATAACCTTGTTGAGTTCAATGCCAAGAAAACACAGGTATGCGCGTTCACGGCAAAAAAGTCGCCATTCCTACCCCTTCCCTCTCTTCAAGGCACATCACTCGGCCTGCAGAGCAGTATAAACATGCTTGGTATGGAGGTTCGCTGCGATCTGAACCAGAGGGACTATATTGAAACCGTGATAAAAACAGCGTCACGTAAACTCGGTGTCCTGAACAGGGTGCGGCGATTCTTCACGCCGGATCAGTTGTGCCTTTTGTACAAGACACAGGTGCGATCTTGCGTGGAATATTGCTCGCACCTCTGGGACGGTTCCGCAAAGTACCTTCTCGATGCCTTGGACAGATTGCAGCGGCGTGCTATACGCATTATCGACAGTGCAGAGGTCACTAATGCTCTCGAGCCTCTTGCGTAGAGATATAGCGTCACTCAGCGTCTTCTACCGCTTATACCACGGCGAGTGCTCTGAAGAGCTTTTTGACCTCATCCCACCTTCTCTCTTTCTCCATAGGAGTACGCGTGCTGCTCTCCGGAGTCACCGCTGTACTGTCTCGAACATTCCATCGCGCACAAAGAAATTTGGTGACTCGTTTTTCTGTCGCACTTCCAAAAGATGGAATAGTCTACCAGCGCACGTTTTCCCTCCTTCCTATGACATGGGGTCCTTCAAACGAGGCGTGAAGAGGCACCTTGTGGGCCGGCAGGGTGAGGGTGACTGATGCTGCGTTGTTTTCTCGCTGCACCAGTTGTCTTTACGTCTGGACTCCATTTCCATTTAACATCAGGTGGAGTGGAGTCATTTGCCGAGCTATGTATAAAAAAAAATCCCAGAACCAAGTCAATGTGACACGATTGTTTCAAAATAAAAGAATAGGTAACCACCTATGTTGTCTGTGGCTTAGACTAACCAGTATCAGAACCAGGTCCCGAGTTCAATTCCCTGGTTTCATGTTTTCAAGAAATACATTTGTAGGTGCTAGTTGGTCTGCGATGTGGTGGTAGTGTTAGTAAATAATTTTGGTTTCGTAAGATAAATTATGATTGGACTGACATAATCTCCCTACAAAAAAGAAAAGATCCACGAAAGTCAACGTTGCTATAAACAACTTATTAAAATCGTCAGCGATACCAATCGTAATGATAATGGCGGAACCGTTGGGTCCCAAATTAACACCCCTTAACGAGCCCAATGTGTGAACGCCGCGCCGCCCAAACGCTCAAAACCTTTTGTGCTCCGAAGTTAGACTGACACACATTAAAATATTAGATAACATCACATAGGTACATTGTTCTGATCCCAAGGTAAGTAGCTAAAGCACTCGTTTTTATGGTAATCAGAAACAACGACGGTACCACAACCACCCAGACCCGACACAACATCGAAAAGTTCGTTTTCGACATTGACACGACCGGGAATCGAACCCGGGATCTTAGAGTTAGCGCCGCATAAAGTCCGGCGTCCGTCCGGTCCGTAGCCGAATAGCTTGCACGCCGGACTTTATGCGGCGCTAACTCTAAGGTCCCGGGTCATATGAAATTCCAAGAGTGCCATATTTTATATTAGATATTTTTTAAATCTAGTAAGCTTATAAATAAATAAGTCAGTAAATCGTGTATATTATCCAACGGTCAGCCGTTGGATAATATAGTTGTTTTCAATGATATAGGACTTTGCTCAGGCAAAGTCCTATGTCATTGAAAACAAGTCATCGTTACGCCAAATGCGTATAAAGAGGTACATAACATGTCATGCAGGAAATCTATTTAGGCGTCGAAAAATTAAAGCCTGTTTTTAACGAATCGAATTTTTTCGTAAAACAATTGAAGTCGCCTTAAAGTATGATTAATTATCGCCATGAGGTGGCCAGAACGGATAAAGACGGATCCATGAACAGATTATCTGTTTGTTTTGAATGGCTAATTGGTCTCTTTTATGCTGCCTAAGGCTGTAGTTTCTATTCCGTGTTTATATTATAATTATTATGTGCATAAAAATTGGTGACGTAACATAAAAAATTAAGCGTTTTTCCTAATTATTCATAGTTTCATTTTAAATAATGTTGTTGTTTTTTTATACGGCAAATTACGTGTTAGTTAGTATTGCTATTTGAAAATAAATAATATTAAAAAAAATATATGGATTTGTATTTTTGTAACTTGGCTAGGTTATTTAATAGGATTGTAACTTGTTGTTTTTATAACTTGCTGGTGTGTTGGAAACCTTTTCTGTTGACCTGCATGTGTTTGTAAGAAATAAGTAAATAAATGTGATTGTGTAATCAGAATAGCAAATATATAATGAAACCAAAGATACATTTTTATTCAAAAATATATGTACATGTCCTGTTACATGTCTTTGCTTTATTGAAAACGCCTGAAAAATTGCTAATAAGTTATGACAAAAACAGAGATACTCGAGCACAATTATCACATCGGTTGAACAAGTAGACTATACAAGTATACTTCTACCGCAAAAACTTATTTTATCAATATTATAAATTTTTGTAAGTTTAAAAATGTTGAAATGAAACAACTTTTACGGATCTACTCGCGTTTACTTTACATATTATTTAATGTTTATCCTGACGTTTCTGAATAAACGCGAGTAGATCCGTAAAAGTTGTTTCATTTCAATGTGTAGTGTTCGCGTAAACTTTAGAAAACAATATTTAAAAATGTTGTTTATTTTAACTTATGCAATTATAATTATTATTTGAGAGTATTGGGACAATTACGGCTAATTCATTATTTATTATTATTTATGTATTTATTTTCAGCCTATATCGTCCCACTGCAGGGCAAAGACCTCTCTTCCGTTTTTCCAACATTCTCTGTCTGTAGCTTTCTGGAACCAATCCTTAAAAATGAATCCAACTTGTCCCGCCATCACCGTCTTGGTCAGCCGCGATGTCGTTTTCGGCCTAGTGGGACCCAACTTGTGGTAATATATTATTAATTTACTTTATTAAGCATGCTGCATGGTTAAGTTGGAGTGGCAGTTTATAACTTAATTTAGTATCTAAAGTGACTGTAACTATGTAAAAGTAAATAACTTAATTGATTTTAATAATATGTATAAATTTTGTGAGCAGTTTTGATAAGAAACACAAATTCGATTGCTCATTGCGTCGTACAAAACTAATTTAATTACTTGTTTAATACAAAAAAAAACAGAATTCATTATTTCGAGAAAACCAAGATGTAAGGAGACATTTTTGTAGCAAAAACATTTATCTCAAAAGTAATTGCTTAATGTAAAGACAATATGACACTAATTCATGAAAGCAATGAATTAATTGAAAGAACCTTTTATATCGTCTGGATGATAGCAATCTGAAATTAAAATAAAAACGATGAAAATCAAGATCTATGTTTTAAATTATCCAGGTAAATAAAGAGTTATTGAAAACCTTTTTTTGTGCAAAAAAGTACAGTTTATTATATTAACATAGAATATTTACATAGAATATTTTTAAAATGGTTTTCACGGCAAATTAGATTTGACCAAGGACGTCGTAAATAATCAAATTCTATTTTTTTTGGAAATACAAACTCAATAATAATACACAACACACGTTCATTCTGAAAACAGCCCTTCTTTATTGGTCAATCGTATAATGAGGAGCTCAATGGCGCAGTGATTATTGCGCCTTGTCTGCGAGTGCAGCTGAGGTTAAGCAACTTTCGCCAAGGCCGGGCATCGGATGGGAGACCAAAAATGTATTATCTCGAGCTCCTCCATGCTTCGGAAAGCACGTTAAGCCGTTGGTCCCAGCTGCATTAGCAGTCGTTAACAACCACTATTCTGCAATGGACCCACGTGATGGTTTATGGGCCGTTCTCCCTATTCATCCATAGGGAAGGCTCGTGCCCCAGCAGTGGGGACATAAATGAGCTGATGATTTTTTGATATTTAGATAATGGAAAAAATATAATTAGTTAGTTTTGCACGCCACATTTTGTATTAGAAGTTACCAAACTGCAATGAGGTGCGATTTTTGAACCAATCACAATAATTCTATCTCACTTTCACACCTTCTCCCTTACTCCATAAGAGTACGCGCTTAAATTTCTTATTAATAAATAATAGGTAAGAAATTTAAGTCAAAAGAGCAGTCTGATATAAGTACACGCTAGCTCTCAGCATTTGCGTCAGCAGTGTGGATCAGCCATTATACTTGATGTGTGATTACTCTTGAACCGCAAAAGGGTTCGATCATAGGACTGGGAACAAAGAAGATATTCTGCGTTTTATATCCAACTCCAGGGGGAAATTGAGGTTTCAAAGACCAAGCCAATCGTTTTGTAGCAAAATTAATTAATGGGCTATAAACAAAATCCTTTCACCTTCAGCGATCCTACTTAATAGGTCTTATTAAAACGAAGAGCCGTTAACAGTATTGGTAGAGTTTAATACCAGTTTGGGCTTAAAATGTAAATTGAAATTGTGGTTTGCGCCGGGTCTTCGATGAGATTTTTATGACGGAAGTTTGGGCGTTGTGTTTTTGTTTTTTCAAGATTTTTTTTCATAATTATCAGTTCATTTTATGTCGGGCCATTTTATGCACGGGCCTTCCCTATGGATGAATAGGGAGTACGGGCCATAACCCACCACGCGGGATTGGTGGTTGTTAACGACTGCTTATGCAGCCGGGACCAATGGCTTTACGTACCTTTCGAAGCTCTAAATGATAAATATTTGGTCACCTATCCGACGACCGGCCTTTGCGAAAGTTGCTTAACCTCGCAGACCGGGCGTGTTAACCACTGCGCCACCAAGCTTATCAAGATTTTTTTGGTTTTTTCAATTGACATTTTTTTATCGGATACTAAATAAAAAGTACTAGCGCTAACTTCAACTAACTATTATGTATAATTTGTTGAAAAAAAATTCCACCAGTGGGATTCTAACTCGCACCTTCGGACATACTGACCTACTACAGTGGCTGTGTTCAAACTCGTGTAAATTGATTAACACTATATATTTTTTCTTTGCGTAAAATTTTATACAATTATAAGTATACACCTATATAACTTTAATGGTGCAACAATTATTATATTTATGTATAATGAAAGTATGTTGAAAAAAAAATTTTAAGATAGTTCTTCAATAAATAAAGATTCTAAGCATGGCACGTTACCATCTTAGGCCATATCGTAACTTTAGTGATTTATCACTGAGTTGAAGACCAAGACGTGGTTTCCTATATTGAAACTAGCTGACCCGGCGGACATCGTACCGCTTTGACAGTTTCCATGACAACAAAACAAACAAATCATGTTGTATTGGAAAAATTCCAAAAACTAAAAAAAAAATTGGCGTAGACCACCCTTGTCACTTAGGGGTATAAAAAATAGATTACGACCGATTGTCAGACCTACTGAATATACCCACATATAAAATTTCATAAAAATCGGTCGAGCCGTTTCGGAGAAGTATGGCAACTCACATGTGACACGAGAATTTTATATATTTAAGATAACAAAACATACCCTTAGCATGTGGTGTTTTATTTCTAATGAATTTGACTAATACTTTTTCAAAAACCAAAGTATAACTTTAGTTTTTCGAAGAAGAAGAATTGACATATCAGTCCTTAATCTAAAAAGGGTTTAAAACAGTTAAACAGCTTACTACTGAATTCATTAAAAAATACGAACCGTAAGAGGAAACCATTTATATCGGAATCGTACAAACGTTTATACAATTCGAGTAAACACTGGGCCGTTTTGTTCGTCCGACATTTTTTTTGACAATGATAGATTCTGCAACGCTGAAAATTTAATAAAATGGATTCCGGTTGGATGGACGCGTTTGTGTATAGGATCCATGGTCTTATTAAGCATTGGAGAAACGAATCAATGGGTACTTAAAAGAACAAAGCACAACCGAAATTGTCTAGTCCGAAACCTGTCAAAGAAAATTTGGTGTCGTCAAGATTCATAAACAAAACGGTTTTCAAAAGGTTAGTCTGTAACTTGTTAATAATTAGTTTCGTAAAAGTCACGATAGTCATCTTAAAACACGTGACAATCACTATTCGTATTCATTTGTTTGCAAACCTATTATTATGTCGATTCAACTCTTTCTTACCTTAATTTCCTCACTCTCACCTTTGGCGCATATCTCACAAAGTATTCAAATCTCACTTTGATCTCATTAGTACCCCACAAATCACAATAACAGATTTACATAAGTAACAGTCCTGGCCTGAACTTGGGGATGACATTGACAAACTGCTGGGAACCAATCTCCGGGTGGCTAAGGACACCGTAATTAATTAAACATATCGACTTCTGCGGATGATCTACGACGCGAAACCTCCCTTCAGGATATTGATGTCCTTGTAACATTTTGTTACAGATTACATTTAACGACTGCCTGATTAATGGTTTAACAGGGAATTCGCTGAAACGGCTTATGAATTCAAACTTTAAAGTTTGGAGAATCGCTGATGTTTATCTTTATTTAATACTATGGTAATGAAATTGATTGTGAATATACAACATCAGCTATTCAAGATAGAAATACTAGCTTACTATAAATTCGGTCAGTCTTAGATTTTTAAAAGAATAAGATGAAATGTTTGTTTTCATGAGATAAATAATGTAACGTTTGGTAATCTCAGACTTCATATCCGTGTCAAGAATCAAGTCAATCCGTACCTAATACCTACTTCTCTACGTGAAGGAAGCATAAACAAATAAAACATTTGTGTATACACACTTCAGTATTATGTTTAAATTATTAAATAATTGTAAGCCAAAGACCCTTCGTTCCAAGGTAAATGGTTCATCAAACTTTCCTATAATATAGAGCTTTTTAATCTCCTGACGTGTAATATTAATGTATACATGACACACGGAACTTATATAATTAAAACCAATTCGATAACAAGAGCTCTTATTATTTATGCGATCAGAGAGTGACATACATATTTCACTTTATATGTACGTTATTCCTGGGTGAAATATCTGGTTAATTTACGTTGTTATAAAAAAAACTCATTTAAAATCGAACCGTTCCCATTGACCACACTGTATTTGTTTCACTCTATAGAAGCTTACCTTGCTCTATCCTTGGGGGAGGCCTTTGTCCAGCAGTGGACGTCTTTTGGCTGAGATGATGACGATGATGCTGATGATAGAAGCTGGAAAAACGATTATTGTTGCTTATCATAGTTGATGAAATAAAAAACATTACCTATTTGTGTCATATTATTACAAAAATAAAACTTTTATCGACCATGCAACACATTTTCATAATTAAAAAATATGTTCTGGATAGTAGTATCGTACGTATTGATCGTAGGATCAATTACGTTCATCGATCGAAGTCTTTAATTAAAATAAAAACAACAGAAAGGGATTTAAAAATTCTTATGAAAATAGCTAAGACTGTGAGAAATTTGTGTTTTTGCAACACTTGTAATATTATAGTACCCAGCCAACTGATTGCAGTCTCCATCGCACAGCTGTGATCTGCCATATTGTAAAATCTGTTGCATAAATAACGAAGCTCTTGCTTTGGGATGAAACTATTTAATGTTTACTGATCAGATGTAAAACTAAATTTGCTAAACTACACAAAATGAAACGATTATGCTAACAATATTGAAAGATATCATAATAACGAAAATCAGCTAGTACTAAAGCAAATTTATTAATATAAATTTTCAGTAGGTACCTAATTAACATAAATCAGATCGAGATAGGTAGGTGGACTTGGAATATTCCACTTATTAAAAGCTAATTAAAATTATCGCTTTCACATATGATATTTTTATCATCTAACAAAGAAAATTTGGAAAAGTTTAGAATTTTCGAAAAGCGGGGTTTGAACCCGCATCCTGAGACAATATGTGCCAGAGGCGATTCTAATTACGCTATCGTAGTTTTGTCCAACTCGACAAAATTTACCAACACTATCTTGAAGAAAATGGTTTTTTTGACTTGAGGATTTTTTGTATTTTTTCCTTTTTTTAAATTGGAACGAGAATGTAAACAGCCAGGACTACACGTATGTGTACCCATATTTAAATTATATAACTATTATTATTATATACGATCTAACTTTATGAGAAATCTCTATTCTTTTTAAAAACCCCTAATACTTATTTTACTACCTCTAATACTTATTTGCTACTGAAATTATTTGTTTGTGAACCCTTAATTGGAGCAACTAGTTACAAAAGGAAGTAAAGTGTTGTAATAAATGACTCCAAACAACATTTGGATTACGAAATCATCACTCAATCTCTACTCAAATTATGGAAAGATGGCATAATGGGTGGCAAGGTCTAAGAAAATGGTGGCGTAAAGCGGAATCTGAGTATAATGGAGACATTTTGATACAATTATTTTTATAAAAGAATTCCATTCGCCTAATGAGACATGATTTGAGGAATGAAAGATTGCGGCTTGCCTTTGGTGGGGCAAATTGGCTGGCGACTGTTTAAGACGAGTTCACGTTTACACTATGATGGAACGAAATTTATTGCGAATGTTGCCGTTTTAGGGAAATCTGTTGTACAATAATCTGTAGAGTAAATGCGGGAGTTGCAGTGAACATACTTGTTGAGATGTTTGCTAATTTCTTTTATTTTCTAAAATAGTTGTTGTTTTGCCGAATATTAATGTAAAGTAATGTTTGTGTAAGTACAAATAATATAAAACAGCGCAGTGCCACTGTTTTGAGAGACACAAGATGTTCGTTTGAGGTCTCATTGAAGTGTGGTACTTACTCTTTGATGAAACTAGAGAGAATTGGTAGTATTATTATATGTATATTATCATTTATAATATCTAATAAGAGTACTTAAGCTAAAACCAACATTCAATAAAATAAAATAAATCCGTGAAAAATAAATGTAATGAATTAGTTCAAAAAGTGTATTATTGGTCAGTTTCCAGCCAAGCATAGAGCAAATTCAAGAGTCAAGGTAAATTTACATTTAAACAATACGTTCAACAGAGTGTTGGGAAATTTAGGCATAAAGCATTCTCACAAATAAATGATTACCTCACAAAAACGAAACACTGCTAGCAACGTTTGTTTAACAAGCTGCATCGAAAGTTTGTTGAGAAACTTTATGAAATTAAATATGATTTTCACCTCTCTCGATATTTAAATTACAAGCTGTTGGTATTAGGTTTTGACGTCGACAAGCCAGCTCGGTAACAAGCTGTCACTGAGAGTGAAGGCTGCTCCAGCAGAAGTGGGTATTAGTAACTTGATGAAGGATTTTTTGCCGATCGAGAAAGTAGTACCAAATTTTTTCAAAGATGTGTCTTGCAAATGTTGTGGTGGCAAATATTATAGACTTATTGTGATTGATTAATTGAATTGAATTGATTATGATGAATTTGTTCGCAACAAAATTTGCGTTAAAAATTATATAAACAAAACAAAAACATTTTATAAATAGCTTGCCTACTTCTGAACTGATTTTTAGTATTTGTAAAAATATTATGATCGGATGTTAATGACGGTAGCTGTTGACATTGAATGGGTGCCTTTGGCTTTCAAAATAAAAAAATGAATAGTGTTGAATAATTTCGGTGGGCTGGTTAGAACCACGATAGCTCAATTGGGAGAGCACCTGACCCGGTATGTCAAAAGGGTGCAGGTTCAAATCCTGCCCGTGGAAATTTTTTCAACATTTGTGTTTTTGTCTTTTTATTGTGATTGTGAACATAAAAATTTTGTTAATTTGTATTAGGACAGTGTTTTTTTTATGACGCTGAATTTCATGCGTGCCGCTTCGACGACCTCCGTAGCCTCCGTAGACTTGGATGAAACTCGGCATACAGATAGTTTATAACCTGGATTAACACATAGGATACTTTTTATCCTGATATTCCCACGGGAACGGGAACCACGCGGGTGAAACCGCGAGCGGCTGCTAGTACATTGTAAAAGGTTACCTAAGTTTAAAAATTAAGACCAAACGGTTTATGACTCGGTAGTTGCTTTAGGACCGCGATTTTTGCTATTCTGCCATAACCTTAATAATAGAGTACCTACCTACCAATATAAACAGTTTAGAATATCGAGACTTATCCTTATTAATCACTTTAACACAATTGCAAATATACATCACCGCCAAATCGTGAGGAGTGGTGCGAATGAGAGAGACTGGCCAAAGGTGGATCAAAATCTTGAGGAGTGGTGAGAATGGAGAATGGAATTGCCCAGCATTGGAATGATAGAGGCTAATTATAACAACTGCTTATAAATTTTGAATGGACAATAAACACTTCTATGCCTTTGCTTTCCATTTTAAACATTTTTTAACGGGTTTGACTACTTACTATATCCTAGGCAAACCTTTTTATACTCGATGTTTTGACCGAATTACTCTGGTTGTGGTCTCGAGCTAACTCGCCAATATACTCGTTGTTTGTGATATACCTAATTACTTTAATAGCTTTAATTACAAGAAATATTGTTAGGACGTAACATCAATAATATATATAAATGTATTTATACCTATATGAGATTAATTAGTTACCGACGATAATGGATTTCAGCGGTTGCTAATATTCACCCACCAAAACCTGAACCTTGATAAATTGAATGAAGATATGAATGAATAACATTCTGTGATTCACATAGTGGGTGTTGTCTTACAGTCATGATTTATATTAATGGTAACCGCGCCACCTAGCGTAACAGATTGGGTATTAATAATAGATCAGTGACTGGATTATCTGGATGTGACATGAGGAACGTAGGTGTCATTAGAATTAATCACCTATTCTGGGCTCAAACCTTCCTCCGAGCCTTCCTGCAATTATTTTCGTAAAAAAAATAATTATAAAGTTTCCGAAATACCAATAAGTTAAAGAGAAAATTGTAAACTAAATATTTTTATATTTTTTTATATTTATTACAAACGTTGATTTAGTCAAAATAATGAAGTAAGCCAACCTGTCATTAGCATAATATAGAAGTAGATATAAATTATTATTATTATTAGAAATTATAGAACTTCTGTTGATTTGAAACCAAATTGCAAAGCATCAGACAGATGAAACAGAATAATAGACATTATTTTTTGACTCAAATTGGTTCAATCCAATTCTGTAGTTTTTAAAATTATTTCTAGGTCGCTAGAAAATTATCAAAAATGTGACTCAGACTCACAGTACCTACATAAATAGTTTAATAAATTCATTAGAAGGAAATCATGAGTCATTATTGTAGGAATAAGTTTTAGTTTCGCTGGAGAAATGATTTGCAGTACGAATCGTTTGCATAATATTGGGTCTATGAAATTGACGATTTTTTCTCTCTTATTACGAGTAATAGGTGTATTACTTCTAAAAGTCAATACCGGTTGTTAATATTATTATACACTTTTAATAAGGACTATATTACCTAAGCTTCAGTAATAACAATGATTATTAATTTTGTGTCTATAACGCCCAATATTTTTTTAAATAGACTTTTTTTTTTGTTCGCGTTAAAAAAAAAAATGTTAGTATGAAAAATATAATTTAATAAAAAAAGTTCATACAAAACGTCAATTTCATAGATAAGGACCTAATATTTGCTTAAATGTGAAATAACAAAACTGTAAATACAAGTATGTTTCTGTACCAAAACAATGGTTATTGAATCTTACCTATAACTTTGATCAATAAACCACATTGATTACGTCAGGTGTCTAAAATAAAATATTGTTGAAAATAAAAATAAATTAGTTTCAATGTAAGTAAAATTTTGAGGTATTCCACGAAGCACACCCAAACGAAGCACAACCAGACGAAGCACACCTAAAGTATTCCACAAAGCCCACCCTTATGTGTGCTTCAAATAAAATTTTATAATCAAAGACTTATTCCTTCCAGATCATCTCTATCTTTAGTATATTACGACCTAAAAGAGAGAAACATAACGAGAAAAACATGATTGCGTTGAAAAATTATGTTTGTTAGTGCTACGTCGGCTAGAGTTACGGGTAGCGTGCATTCTCAACTTGATCGGCTTTTTGTGTTAAGGGAAAAATCTTAACGTATAAATCGCACAGTTAGAAGTTATCGTTGTTTGGTGGCTTTGAATACTTCGGGGGAAGATTACGATTTAAGTGGTCTTGTGGTCTTGTTTTGTTTCATTGCTTTTGGGGTACCAAGTGAAATGTAATGTCTTTGTGGAGGGAGCAAGATAGTAGTAAAAACGTAAATTCACTTTGGTTGACGCTGGCTCTACTCTAACATTGCTTTTATGGCCTACGCCGGTCGAGTATCTTTTGTCTTTTGTGAATGTGACATTTCATTATACCTATTTGAATCTTTTGGATTTTAAGTTCTTTTGTTATTGTGGCATTACCATCATTTTTTTTTCATATGTCGTTGTATACGATATCTGATTGGATTGGTCAAATACAAGTATAATCGTAACTCTAAACACTAAAGGAAAGCTGTTGACTTGCTGCCCGATATAGATTGACAATTTAAAAATGACTATTGAAATTGAAAATTGACTCTCAGGGCGAAGATTAGGAGCTCTTCCTAATCTTCGCCCTGATAGTCGATTTTCACTTCGCCCAAAATCCTTAATTATTAAGAAACAGGCTGTCTTGATTTTCGGAAATCCATGATGCTACTACGTATGTACGTTTGTTGCAATGTGCAACGTACTTTGATAAGATGGCACCTATATAGGCGAAGTTAGATCAAGCCTTACACAGACCGAACCGAGGACCTCTGGTGTACCTCTCAATCCGAGATCAGTAAATGTTAATAATAATCGCTACGCTAACAAAATGCAGGTTGGTTCTTACAAACCCGAGCTTTGCATCGAAATATCTAGGAATTGAACCCAGGACCTTTGAATATCGACTCAGGTGCTTTATTTATCACTCAGCCACCGGACAATAGGCAATTTGCGTCAGTACAATATTACCCGACTACTATAAATAAAAATAATGAATAAATTACATAACCACTGATCTGACCCTTTCTAACTTAAAGTATTTCAATTACACAAAATATTATTAACCAATTACTTACCAATTAATTGTATAAGCAAAACTTTTAACTTAAGTTATAAAATTAAAAACTTTTCTACTCGAAACAACCGTTTCGAGTGATCCCGTAATCCACGAGATCGTTTAAAATTTTATTCTCAAGTTCTGCGTGGTTAAGATGAGAATCTAAACAAATAAAGGTAAGCCGAGCAGACTCAAGACGAGTTTTAAACTCGTAATAAATAAGAATATGAAAGTATTAACATAATATTCTCGCCGAAAGTTATCTCTCAAAGATCGAGGGAAACACCCCATGTGATGTATGGCGAAACTTTTGCAAAACACATCGCTGTTATATAATAAGATTGGTATTCATTATTTTGCCTTTTTACTTTCGCCATAAGCTTTTAGGGTACCCCGTTTGAGGGCGAACTAGAACAGCTACTTGAATATTCAAGGCAATGTTGGCCGTTCTACATTTACGAGTACAAGAAAAAAAATACTGTCTTTAAGTATCTTAAAAAGAGGCTAAATGCCTCTGTTACAAAGACTAAATGCCTCATCTAAAAGGGACAACCTTTTCATCTACAATCGTCTTTCAATACATTATTATTAAAGGCCCCAAAAAAACATCTAAGAACACACATCTCTTTTGTCATGTCATTAGTAAGACAACCTAAAAATCATAGCTTTTTTTTTACAATAACGACCAACGGGGTGTCGCAATTATTACACATTGAACATTACAGTGCCTCAAGTCCTTATGTTAAAATTAGTCCACTGAGACACGATTTTTGACGTTTTAAAATAGCACAATTAAATCACTGATGTTGATGTAGATAGACCCCATGTTGACGATGGTCACACTGCTGCGAAATAGATTTATTTATTTATTTCAAATACAAATTACAACTATCATTACAGGACTTATTCCTAATGCAATAGTGTAAGTAATATTAAACATAGGTATTTTTTTATTTTATACATTATTATTACAATTAATAGCATTAACAAAAAAAGACCATACTTATTTAAAATTAAATTAAGGATAACTAGCCATTTCCATAACAAAGTTCTGATAATATAGCTCTTTTAAAATCAGGTACTGAGCAATAAAACAAGTCGATTCTTTCGGCAACTAGATTTAAAGTGTGCAACGTCCTTGTCAAAGAACATTCAGCCAACGAATTAGTCCTCGCTATGGGAACCGCGAATAACTTCGGCCGCCGCCTTCGTGCCACGTACCCGTCCGACACCCGCAGCCTCATGGCTTCTAGTATTACCGGGTTAGAAATGCTGCCGCGGAATACTCTTATCATATAATATGCGAGAGCCAGACCCCGTCTTGTTTCCAGTTTGTCGTATCCAACCATACCCAAAACAAATAGAGTTGGATACAACAACGGATAGAAAGGGTAAACTCCATATCGTCTCCAGTACAGGTACCTCACAAATTTATTTTGTATCCGCTCCAACATTAGACTGTACTTTGTCTCATGTGGTGCCCACACGACGGCTGTACACTCGAGTCTACTCCGAACAAGGGCATCGTAAAGCGCCGAAACTGTTTTTAAATTCGTGAAACCCTGAGCCTGACGCAACACGAAACCTAAAGTTCTGTAGGCTCCCCTACAGATATCCACAATATGTGCCCTGAATGTTAATTCGGTGTTCATTTTAACTCCAAGATCTCTGACCACGTCTGCACGTTTCAAAATTTCGCCATCGACTTCATAATCAAAGTGAAGTGGTGTACGTTATCTACTGAAACTCATTAATAAGCATTTATCAATATTAAATAGAAGCTTGTTCCTATGACTCCACTCGATTACTCTGCCAATATCCTCCTGCATGCGCACACAGTCACTTCTGTCTTTAACCGCCAAGAGCAACTTTAGGTCGTCGGCAAACAACAAGCAATGAGCACTCTGCACCACCTTCGGCAGGTCGTTTATAAAAATGAGAAACTGCAATGGACCAAGATTCGATCCTTGACTTACTCCTGTTCTTGTCAAGTAAGGTTCAAATCTGCATCCGCCATATTCCACATACTGTTTCCTGTCCCTCATGTAGCTTGCGAAAAAAGTTAATATTTTTTTATTGCATCCGACAGCCGCTAACTTCGACAGTAGTATATCTTTATCGACCATATCGAATGCTTTTTTAAAGTCGAACTAGGCGGCGTCAACTTGTATCCCTGCGTCAACATGAGGGATAATGTATGTCATCGAATTGAGCAGGTTGCTAGTAGTACTGCGCGCCGGTCTGAACCCGTGCTGGGCGTCGGAAAGACACACTGTCATCTGCTTTTGGATACTACTCTGCACAGCCGACTCAAATACTTTTGCACAAGTGGAGAGAATCGCCACCGGCCTGAAACTACTAACTTCTGCGCCAGAGACCCCTTTAGGTATCGGTACCACTCGTGTGGTCTTCCAGCATTCTGGGAAATATGACTTCTCCAAACATAAATTGTAAAATTATAGGTATAAATAAATAGTTAAATAGATATTATATACGTACATACCTACTTACTACTACCTACCTACCTTTATGTATAAAAAATACTGTAATTATGTAAACATTTCATATTTAAATAAATTTGCCATTGTAACGGCGGCAATTGTGCGGTAGGAACCTAATCACACTAATATTATAAATGCGAAAGTTTGTGTGTATGTATGTTCGTATATTTGTTGCTTCTTCACGCTGCAACAGATAGATGGATTTGGATGAAATGCAGCATACAGATAGTTTATCTGGATTAACACATAGGATAGTTTTTATCCCTATATTCTCACGGGAATCACACTATAAATATACTAAAAACGACAATTTCATTTTCCAATAAAAATGATTTATTTGTTTTGTTGTTATGGAAATCGAAGAGAATTTAATCACTTGATGGAAACGGTCAAAGCTGTACGAAGTCCGCCGGGTTCATTAGTTATTAACATTATTTTGTTGACGGTAATTTCTTTCGGTCCGTCAGTCACCACGTCAGGTAGTGCTCATATAACTCCGGCGCCGACCGCACGCTTACTGTCGAGATACGGTTTATGAACATAGTACGTCGTCTTCATTTCTCTCTATATCCTCACACCAGCAATCTCATCGGTAACACCCATACTTATACATACTTATACATACATACACACTATCACGTCCTTGTCCAAAATGGACAGAGCATCAAAAAATCACCAATTTTGAGTAATCTCTCCGTTAGTGACCTCGACGCCACATTTTTTTTTTTTTTTTTTTATTTAATTTTTTTTTTATTTATTTATTTAACTTAACTTAATACTATCATTACAGTAATTCTCAATTCGATAGCAGAGTAGAAAATTATAAAATACATTAAACACTTATAATATAAACATTCAGCTTAAAAAAAAGCAATCTGCTTTTATTGATTCAATAATATATAAATTAAATAACACAAACACAAAATATTAATAAATAAAAAATATAAAAAAATATATATATAAAACAAAAAAAAAATATCGTAAATGTAGAGAATAATTAATTAGAAAGTAATTGTATTATAGTAATTAATATTAATAGCACAATATAGATAATGTAACTCTAGTAAATTCAGGCATGTGGCAAGCAAAAAGATCGACCCTTTCTGCAACACTGTTAAGTGTGTGCAGGGTGCGTGTCAGCGGCGCCCTCTGCATTAATCCTGTGCGTGCGGCGGGCACACGGAACAACCTGGGCCATCGCCGGCGCATTTCGTACAAGTCAGGGACATAGAACTCTATTGACTTAAGGATATCCGCGTTCAACAAATTACCACGGAATAATTTCAAAATGTAGGCGCAAGAGCAAGATCCCTCATAATTTCTAGTTGATTGTACCCTACCATGCCGAGCACAAAGAGAGTCGGATACATCAATGGGTAAATGGATATACCCCGTACAGCTTTAGATATAGAAAGCGTGTAAATTTATTTTGTATTTTCTCCAACATACTTTTATATTTGGCTTCATGCGGAGCCCGCACCATAGCATTATACTCCAGTATATCAGTTATCTTATTCAAAGTAGGGCTTCGAGGTAGAATAGATACCTAATACCAGTGATAGGTTGCTAGCTGATTGCCAGATATGCGAGCATCTTGGAACCCTTGTTTCTTAGTTGGCTCTTACTCGTTACTCGTTACTCGAATAACTATTCGAAGCTTATTAATAAGCTTCGAATAATTGTTCCGTGTTTTGTCTCTTCTACTCTAATTTGAAATGAAGTTCGCATGGCTTTTTGTATACTCACCACACTTGAAAATTCAACACACCATTAAAATGAATAATTACATTTTAGCTCACGAAAATTCACCACACATGAAAAAGTAACGTCAGCAAACAAATTTTGAACCCTTTGACATTACTATTTTATATTATTTTTAAAGGATAAACCTATTTTAATTAGAAATCATGCTTATATGATAGTAATAATAATAAAAAAGGGTTTATACAACGTGTTACAAACAAGTGTGGTCTAAATGAAAAGATCCAAAGTGTATCCCGTCTATAACTTGACGGCAACTAAATACGGAATTACCATTTCAAGGTTATACTCTGTTTATTTGTAAGACCTTAAGTGGAATCAATTTTACTCAGAAACTCTCAAGTAATGACTAATTTTCAACCCTAGTCCTAACTCAGAACTCAAATTCGATTGAAACCCTAGTCACGTCCTCTGAGAAGTTAATGAGAAATCAAATAGCATTTAAACTAACTTAGTAGCAATATTAGTTACGAGCAATACAAAATCGTACCAATTCACAAGTTTAAGGATGATTACTTTAAACTTGATATAATATGCCTTTTTGATCATAATCAAGTCAATTCTCCAACCAGTTTCATAGTTAATATTGTTGTTTACTTATGAACTTTAGTTTGTCTTTAGAGGTAAACTGAAGTGACTTATATTACTACTTGGAGGCGAGCGATATCATTGTAATTTCAATGCTCTGTTTATATACAAATTATTAGTGGAATCTAAATATTTACTGTTGCGTGTAATCTAAATAACTGAGTTAAAGCTAAACAAGTTGTCTTTTTAAATTAGAACTCAATGCGTCGTTAGAGGAAATGGAAGATAGATTGAACACCTATCTTCGTCCATATAGCAAAGGTTTTTCAATGATACCGGATCTGTATAATCACATAATAATCACATTACATCACATCAATTTCATCATTTTTTTGTCGTCGCTGGTGGAGCTTAAGCCTTACCTATGGACGGAAACTCTCCAGGGAGAACGGGCCACGTGGACCCAGTGCGGATTGGTAATTGTTCACGACTGCTACTGCAGCCGAGACTAACGCTTTGTCTTCCGAAGCACTTATCAGGTACTATATACTTAACTTATATTAAAGGTCTATTCCTTCCTTAAAGGCCGCAACGCATCTGCGATTCCTCTGGTTTTGCGGGTGTCCATGGGCGGCGGTGATTGCTTCCAATCAGATGACCCGCCTGCTCGTTTGCCTCCTTCTAATATACAATGTTAGAAGGAGAAACCTGAAAACGCTTGTTCAGAATCAGTAATAGAATCGATTTCAATATTTTTTATACCATGTTACATTTTGACCAAATAATATTTACAAAATCACAAATATAGTATACCCTACTAAAAAACACAACGGGACAGCACAAAAAGCTTGTAGCTTCGTGAGTTTTCAAGATATTATTTTAATTTTTTTGTACTCATTCTTTAAATGATAATATTTAACCCGTGTTTCGATTTTCTTATCAACTAAAAATAAGGTTGTATATATAAAAAACTATACTTTACGTATAGACGCCTGCACACAAACCTATCCAAAACTGTCAAAGTTCTTCAAAAAATATTCAACCCTGAGCCAAATACTTAGAGTCAAAAGTCTATTGAGGAAATTTGACAGTGGCAGTGTGATGTGTGCAAGCGTGTGCACAATACTTGTTCTTATTTGATAAAATTTCATGTCATATTTCGTTGGAGTTACCGATATCTACCGATATCTGAGGAGCTCGATGGCGCTGTGGTTAACGCGCCCGGTCTGTAAGTGCTGAGGTTAAGCAACTTTCGCAAAGGCCGGTCATTGGATGGGTGACCAAAAATGTATCATCTCGAACTCCTCCGTGTTTCGAATGGCACATAAAGCCGTTGGTCCCGGCTGCATTAGCAGTCGTTAACAACCACCAATCCGCACTGGGCCCGCGTGGTGGTATATGACCTGTTCTCCCTATCCATCCTTAGGGAAGGCTCGTGGCCCAGCCAATGAGCTGATGATGATGACCGATATCTATAATCATAGCTTTAAGTAAAATTGCTGTGATATACAAAAATAATGTCGTAACTACAAAGATTTCTGGTTCACTACAGAACCCTCAAACAACATCGCAATTAAGTAAGAAAGACAATATTATTATGTCCACTTCAACCAAATGTGACCTTATCAGACCTCATTCTTCCCCCTCGGGTTATGAAAAATATCAAAACAGTATGCAGATGCAAATATCACCGTACGAAACAACGGTAATCTGCGAAATTGTGGAGATGTAGGTACAATGGAACTGTGCAAGCTGGTACAAGGAACGGGCGGTTGGCTAATGCTTACAAGAAATTAAACACTGGTGAATAGAGGTACAAAGATTTCAGCTTTTGAAATATAAAGAACTAGCGGCCCGTCCCGGCTTCGCACGGGTGGACATTTCTTTTTTAATATAGCCTATGTTACTCAGCGCTAATGTAGCATTCTAATAGTGAAAGAATTTTTTAAATCGGTCCAGTAGTTTTTGAGTTTATTCGTTGCAAACATACAAAAATACAAAAATACGAAGCTTTCCTCTTTATAATATTAGTATGATTAAAATATAATGAAAAATGCTTTGCCCAAAGAGAGTGCGGATTTAATTGAGCTAACCACGGCCGCTTGGTTGATTATTGTCCCCATCTGCGACAACTATCAATATTTAATGTATTTAGAAATATTCACGTTGCATTCAACATTGGTCAAATTGAATCTTAGAGCTTGTTTTTTTCTTTTCAGTTTTTTCTCTTTGCAGTTATTTTTGATATAGTTGTTTTAGCAGTCGGGTTTTTTGTTTTATTTTAATAATTTTTGAATCATGAATTGCTTTTAAAGCTGCACTAAAAGACAACTTAAGTGACAACAAAACCCGTGCGAACAGGCAAGTATGACCAAATATACGAAATAGACCAGTGACACCACACCCACACCATACGGTTATAATAAAAGTTCCGCGTTTCAACAAAGTCTTGAACAATTTGAGCTACACTTGCAAAAAAATTAAGTGTAGTGCTATACTCTATAAAAGTAATTACTTCGACATTTTTCACCGCCCCATAGCCACTCACTTACACCAACACAGAATTTAATCCGTACCGTCCTACTGTGAGGCAAAATAGCACCAGACATTTCATAACTACAAATCTAACGTAAGAAGCCGTTGCGATTGTGAGCTTTATTTTTATGCCGGCACAGTTCACATCCCGCTATCACATTTCTGTGTGCGTAAAGTCTAGAGTTTCATAGCGGAGATCGCTAGGTCAGCTCTAAACTTGTGCTAATGAGTTTCGACGTTTAGCTCGACATTTTTGTTTAGAGTTTTAGGGAGTGCGCGTGACGTGGACGGAGTTAAATAAATTATGTAATTAGCGATTCGGTGCGCGGAACCCCCGTCCCTTACAACTCATTGTGAAGTTAGGGTTTAATGCTGAAATGAAGGAGAAGCTTTCAAACAGTGACCAATATTTCAAGAGAAAATTACTTTGCTGTAAATATTTTGTGCGTGTTTTTCTTTTTGAACTATTAGGTAAACATTCGTCGAGTTTCTGTGATTCTGAGTGGATCTATCTATCTGGTGGTGATCTATCTGGTGGTCTATTGAATAATGTGGTGAGCTAGATGACAAACTGGCAATTTTCTAGCTGAAAAATTATTCGTAATTTCATGTTATCATTATTTAAAATGTCTCAAGCTAAGAAGGGGCCTGATTGACTATTAACTTGTTTTATGTTTCTCGTTGTTTTTTTATTATCTGTGTCTGTCAATAAATGTTTCTCTCTCTCTCAAGCCACTCCTTGCTTCGAAAAGCACAGTTAATAGTTCCGGTCGTTGTTGTGAGATGGTAATATTTATTCATTCTTACTGCAACTTAAGGATTCACAAACAGTGGAGGAATACTAAATATTATAGCGACAACGATTGTGAGACAAAAAGTGCGGGTAGAGAAATGGTTTCACAGTTCTATGTTAATGATAAGTACAGCGAAATGTGCAGCATTTTTAATCTGCTCATCCGCAATATTTAAATTGAAGACATTTTTAAGACAGACTCCATTTCCGTTGCTGCATAGTACATTCTTACTTATGGCGAATCGTAGTTATTGCGATAACAGTTTACGTGATTTCGTATGGATTATGTAAACATCACTAGCAAACCAACTAATTAGTTGATAAAATTAATAAAAAAATGTATACTTCACTGTAATGTACTCAATTAAAATGTTGTATAGTGCACTGTTGATATTTTAAAAGTCTAATCTAGCTTCTATATTATCTCATGTAAAAATAATCTCAATACCGCAAAGGATAGAAAAGAAAGTTTAGTACCTTGACAGTACAACGCCATCTAGCGAAGACTAATGTCTTCGTGTTTTCAAGTGGTCTTTTGTATGGCGATGACGACTCGCATTAACCATGATAAGTGACCTTAATCAGCTCAAAGGATTACGACAAAGCTAGAATGGTTTCCACTTTAAAAAAATGTAAGTGTCACATATCACCTTTAACTAAATTGGTTGAAATTTTGTACTTTTTCTGTTAAGAGATGTATGCTGCTAGAGTAGAAGATGACAAAAATCTTAGCAATATTCTTAATCAGAAGTAACAAAACAATTCTGTGGAATCCCTCCAGTTCTAGAAGAAGCATATATAATAACTGAAGGCTTAGAGGCGCGTGCGTGTCACTCTTGCTGTTGCAAGCGCCAAACTTGTGGCCCACCAGGCCACCAGGTGGGCCGAAAGCTTTTTGAGTGGCTCAGTACTAAAGAAATTAAAGCATAATATTCAAGAGTAAATCATCAAGAATCAATCATAAATCTGATAACAAGAGTCTCCGTTAAGATCAAGGTGTAATATCGGTAGCGTAGATCAGAATAGTAAAAGATATCTCCTTGGGTAAACTGTACTGTAATAGGTTCTTAAACGCGAATGCTCCGTTATTCGTTTCCAAATCTATGCCCTAAACGTATGTATCGTGCAATATAACGCGCAGACTTGTGGCGTCAGCACTACGTGCTTTACACAGTGATTGTGCTCATTCGTGTCCATGACTTTGAGGTGAATTCCCTTCGGCAATTTACAATTGAACTCAGTTGAAGTGCACAGCCACTTAATATAATCACAACCGCAAATATAAAACAAAAAATTACAGACACGGTTGAAGATTTAAAAACTTTGTCGTCAAACATATTTTTTTAAATTGTTTGACGCGCTTTTGTGGACAATGGCGTTTACGTATTGCGTCGCATCTAAGAGTCCGCGAGTTAAAGATAACATAGCCAAATACAGGGCGAAGTACCTACGACTCGACCTTCGGCCGTAAGATGTAAAGAATACAGTATATGCCCGGTAGGACAAACAAAAACATCGCAGCTGTTAGATAAAGGTTATTGTATTGTTTAGTTTATTTATAGTATTGTTAAACCATACAACTGTAGTATACGATTTATAATGCTTATTGGCTGCAAGAATAAATGTGAAGAGAAGTGTCGAATTCTGTGTGGTAATCTTATGTAGATGGAGAAGAGTCATCAAAAAAGTGATTGTAGAAGCAAACGTGCGTTCCGTCATCATCACCAGCTCATTGTATGTCCCCACTGCTAATGCAGCCGGAACCAACGGCTTTACGTGCCTTTTGAAGCACGGAAAAGTTCAAAATGATAAATTTTTGGGCATCCATCCTATTACCGGCTTTTGCAAAAATTGCTTAACCTTAGCAATCGCAGACTAGGCGCGTTAACCACTGCGCCATTGAGCTCCTCAGATTTTAGGTAAACACAAAACAAACAAAACACTCATGGTCACTGTAGACAGCGGATTGCCAAGTGTTCCAGTTAGCTTGGCCACATGTTCTAAAAAGCGTCTTAGCACTGACCCACTTGGTCTTTTGAGCTTATATAACATTGCGGGTACACAGCCCGTGAAACGAAAGCTTTGAGCTTAAACTAAGCGCAAGGAGCTTTGGAATTAAATTTCTCTCCTACAAGAGACGTCGGCACGCGGCGTGCGAAATATGGCCGACCGTTCTAGAATGATCCGGAATTTAGTGGATGCAACCAGCTTGTGCCAGCACTATTCGAGAATTCTTATCTTTTTTTGTTGTAGAAACTGGGTCATATAAATTTTGTCCCATCCAGATCTGGTTCTGGATGAATCTGGATCGTTATTTTATTTGTTTTTTTCATCGGGTTTTCCATAGGTTTAAATTGATTGCCCGAACCTTTTCGGTGGAGCCCTTTTTGTTTTTTTTGTAACTAAGACCTCATGCTTATTTTACCGCAAAGCTGCTTGCTACGTATAAACTTCCAGTCGATGTAGTGGAAACCAAGACAGAAATTCAGATCATTTAATACACCTACATACTTTTTTTTTTCATATAATCTTAGATATTATGTCAATCGGCGTGTTCTACCGCTTAAGGAAATTCGGTAACTCTTTTTTTTTGTCGCACCTCCAAGAAATGGAATAGTCTACCAGCACATGTTTTCCTCCTTCCTATGACATGGGGTCCTTTAAACGAGGCGTAAAGAGGCCATTTGTGGGCCGGCAGAGTTAAAGTGACTGATGCTACGTTGTTTTCACGCTGTACTAGTAGTCTTCGCATCTGGTCTAGACTCCATTAAAAAAAAGAACAAAGAATGCTTATTGTCCAATTACTTCTCTTTATGATTATTATAATTTTACGCAAATATTGTTGCGAACAAATTACAATTTGAAAAAAGCCAATTGTTGAAAAAAATCCACGAGCGGGATTCGAACCCGCACCCCATGACATGCCGGGTCAGATGCACTGCCAACTATGCTATCGTGGCTCAATCCAACTCGCCGAAATTAATCAACACTATCTACTTTTACTTTATAGGCCAAAGGAGCCCTATTCAAACTTCTCTTTACTTCCACTCAATTTTGTCATCTGTATGTAATATCCATATAACATCGAGTAACATAATTATCATCATCATCATCATCATCACCATCAAAATCAGCCCACGTCAGTTCACTGTTGGACATAGGCCTTTCCCAATGCATGCCACTGAGCTCGTATGTCGTCATAATTATAAATAACGATTTGATTTCACAACAACCACCTTATCTTTTTTGGACCTATTGTTCGTGGCTGGTTGCAGCTACAAACAAGTCAGCCGTTGTGCTTCGATGTGGACTGTATTAAAACTCGTTTCTTGATTATTTCTTCTTTATTCTTCATAGGTGGGGTCCGGAGAGCTTACAAAAATTTGCTCTGACCGGCCTGTATTTATACATTTTGGGTCATGCCCGTGAGCGTGGTGGGGGCAAATGCCGGCCCATGTAGGTATACAATTTTTTCCACTACCCACATGAACCGTCGTAATTTGCAGTTGTCCCTTTCGTGTTGGACCTCCCTTTTTTACATGTATTCTTATCTACCCTACGGTATCTCTCGTAATCTGGATACCTTACAATATTAAAATATTATATTTACTTTAAGATTTAATTAACTTATTTAATTATCTCTACTTAGTGAGGCATTAGGCCTCTGGGCACGTTTACCTGGCCCTCTTTAAAACATACCACAGTTACCTTGTGTTAAATGAAAAGACAAACATAAGAAATATTTATTAAAATAACATATAAATCTAATATATTAACCGTATTACATTATAAAGTTATATTCGCTAACTAATCCTATACAATACAATAATGAGACTTCTGTCCGTAACAGGCTCCCCCCGGCGCAGCATCCGCGTAGCCTCTTCACTCCATCGGCAGGACAGCCAGTCTCGTCGTCGGTCGTCGGAACGTGCCGCCCTTGGTGCGCACCTCTGCGTTGCGTACTTCGTTGTCAGGTCCAGGGAATATCTTCGTAACGACGCCTCTGGGCCATACATTGCGGGGTAGTGTGTTGTCCACAATTATGACCACGTCGCCCTCTTGTACGTTGCGTCGCTCGGAGTCGCGCGTGCCGCCGCGCGGTATGAGTAGTGGTAGATACTCGCGCAGCCATCGTCGCCAGTACTCGTCCGCCAGCGCCTGCGCCGCCCGCCATGTGTTTCGGTCGGCGCGCTCGCACGGCCCAGTGGTGGGCAGGCCGCTCGAGCTGCCCAAAAGGAAGTGATTGGGCGTCAGCGCTTCCGGGTCGTCGATGCTCACAGAGACGTGAGTTAGAGGCCGAGCGTTGACAGTGTGCTCGACTTCAGCCAGTAGTGTTATAAGTACTTCTTCACGCGGCGACTTCTCGTTGAGTGTAGCGCGCAGCGCCGTCTTTACGGTTCTCACCAGCCGTTCCCATGCGCCGCCTTGGTGCGGCGCGCCTGGTGAAATATAGCGCCACTCTGTGCGTTTTGTTAGCGCATATTCTCGTAGCGCTGGCTCCCATTGTTCGTATGCGGCCTTTAGCTCTCGGTCCGCGCCTTTAAAATTCGTAGCGTTGTCACTGTATATAATCTGAGGCCATCCCCTCTTGGCCGCCATTCTTCTTAGAGCCATAATCGCAGAGTCTGTAGATAAGCTCGCTGTAAGTTCAATATGCACAGCTCGAGTAGTGAGGCATGTGAATAGCGCCCCCCATCGTTTCTCATGACGCCGGCCGATAGTCACAATCATCGGGCCAAAGTAATCGAGGCCACAGTTCGTAAGCGGCCGTACAAAGGCTCCATACGTGCTCTCGGTAGGTCACCGTGCACCGGCGTCGTAGGTAGCGTCTTTCTCACTTTACAGAATGCACAATTGAATGCCACAGATCTCACAGCCGGCCTCAGTCGTAGAACCCAGTATCGTTGTCTTATTTCGTTGACGACGCGTTCATTGTGCGAGTGGTGGGCGCGACGGTGCTCACGATCTAGTAGCAACCGCGCATACGGGTGGCTGCCGTCCAGTATTACAGGCGTAGTAGCGGGGGCAGACATACCCGCTGCCCTTATTCGCCCTCTTGCTCGTAATACTCCGTCTTTGTCGATGAACACGTCGAGTCGCCGTAGTCTGCTGCCCGCGCGTAGTTTGCGGGACGCTTTGAGGCGGTCGATGTCGTCTGCGAAGCTCTCTTGTTGCGATTCATTTATTAGTAGGCGCTCGGCCTCGTTGATATGTTCAATCGTCATTTTAATAGCGCGGCGGCGGCATCTCTGAGTGAATAGTAGCACGTTCGCCATCGTTCTTACTAAACGGTCGTAGGAGGAGAAGCGTTTAGCGTTGGGCACTACTCCACTATCACTCTGCCACATATGCGTGTGCGTTACGCAGTGTTCACTCTCCGCGCTGTGTTCGTTATTGATGTCGTCACTCGCAGGCCATTCAGTTTCGTTTTCGTATAAAAATGCCGGTCCGACAAACCACCGATCATTTTTCGTTTTCGTAATCTCACTGCCGCGCGTTACGTCGTCCGCGACATTGTGAGCCGTAGGGACCCATCGCCATTGTGACGGCATCGTCGTTTCTGTGATCTCAGTTAAGCGATGCGCTACATAGGGGGTGTAGCGCACCGTGTCGTTGTTAATCCATTTTAACACTGTTTGTGAATCGGTCCAATATACGACTCTCTCAGGTTGCCATCTTTGCTCATTCAATACTGAACTTGCTAGTCGCGTAGCTATCAATGCCGCTTGCAACTCCATTCTCGGAATACTTTGTTGCCTTATCGGTGCCACTCTGGCCTTAGCAGCGGCAAGTGCGACTCTTATTTTGCCATTTTCACCCTTCATTCTCCAGTATACTGCAACGCCGTAAGCGACCTCGCTGGCGTCACAGAAAATATGTAGCTGCTTTCTCGTCACTCCCCCCGTATGTAGACGCCGGGGTAGACGCAGACTACGTAATGCTCTCAAACCGTTTAACCATTCGTGGAACTCGCCGGCCTCGTAATCGGGTAAGGCCTCGTCCCATTCTATTTTTAACCGCCATATGCCTTGTAAGATGATCTTCGCTCGTATAGTATAATAACTCAGTATGCCAAGCGGGTCAAATATTGACATAACCGCGCTCAACGCCTCTCGTTTAGTAGGAGCGCGCCTCATTTGCTTCACGTCGTCGCACACGCGAACCATCTCAGTATTAAACGCCAACTCGTCTGTAGCAGCGTCCCATAGTAAACCGAGTGTCCTTCCCCATTGCTGATAACTAGCGCCGAGCTGTCGGGGTGCTGTGTCACGGCTTTCTGCTGGCAGCTCACGCAACACGCGCGGTCTGTTAGAGTTATAACCGGCCAGCGTGAATCCTGCCTGCGCGTGAACCTTCGCGACCTCCTTTATTGTTGCAATCGCTTCTTGTTCGGTGTCGTAGCAGTCGACGTAGTCATCCATATAATGGTTTCTCGTAATCGCTTCGTATGCTCGTGGATACTCGGCAGCATGCGCTGCAGCGTTCGAGTCTCTTACGCTGTGCGCTAAGAAAGGTGAACTTTTTGCTCCGAATATCATCGACGTCATCTTGTAGCGCGTAGGTGGCTTCGTTTGGTCGGCGCCCCTCCATAGAAACATCTGAGCAGGTTGGTCATCTTTACATATTTTAACTTGAAGAAACATCTCTCATATGTCGGCCGTAATCGCGATAGCTCGTTCGCGAAATCGTAGTAGCAGGCCCGCCAGGTCGCGTAGTAAGTCGGGACCCTCTAAAAGCTCGTCATTCAGACAAACTCCATTTGCTTCGGCGGCCGCGTCAAAAACAACTCGTAGCTTTCCGGGCTTATTCGGATTCGTTACGGCGAAGTGAGGTAAGTACCATAAATGCGGCCTCATCAAATCGCTCTCGCTACTTTCCTCGGCATAGCGTTTATCAAACAGATTTTCTATTTGATCCGTATAAGCTCGCTTAAATTCGTCAGACTTGTCCATCTTCCGTTCTATGGATTTTAATCGTCTCAGTGCTGATTCGTAACTCGGCGGCAGCGTAACGTCATCACGTCGCCACGGTAAGCGAACTTCGTATTTTCCGTTGACTTTCTTTGTCATCGTGTTAAATAGCTCTACGGCGCGAGCATCACTCGGGCTCACTCGCTCTTTTTTCGTTATTCCCAGTGAGTCGATTTCGAAGTGCTTCTTTACCATAGCATGGAGTTCGTTGTCGGGTGAGAGAGTGCGCGAGATCGTCGCGCATTGCGGTGTGTTTACGTATAACACCGCAACCGTATTACTCTCCATCAGCACGCTTGACCGTGGCGCTGATCCGTGTATTACCCACCCCAGCTTCGTGAGCGATGCGATCGGTTCGTCTCGCTTGCCCTGTAGCAATCTTCGTGTGACTATGAGATGCCAATTGTCTGCCCCAATCAATATTTGAGGCTTGACATATCCGTAGCAGACGTCGCTGTTTGATAGCTCTTTCATATGTGCGTATTTCAAACAATCGTTGTGCACCGTCTGTCCGTTGAGTGATAAATCTTTCATCGTTCTAGCTTTTATGTCGAATCGTTGTTTATTCGTAGTAGCAATCAACTTTATATTCACCGTCTTGGTTTCACACGTCGTTTGTGTATTTACACTTCGTATTTGCAAATCGTTCGCCGGCCCATCCGCGCCTACGTGGTCCGCCAGGTCTTGATCGATTAGTGTGACAGTTGACCCCTCGTCGAGTAGGGCGTATGTGTCGATTGACCCCTTCGGTCCCTTGATGGTAACGGGACACACTTTCAGCAGTACCTTAGTAGCATCGGTCGAGTGATTAACCGACGCTACCATCTCTGTTACATTTGGCCTGGTGCGGTGCTCGTGTAGTAAGGCGTGGTGGGGATGGCGACAACCATCAATGCCGCACAGATCGCGTTTATCGCATTGTAGGCGACGGTGTTTCTTATTGGCACAACGGAAACACACTCCGCTTTTCTTTACCCAATCCCATCGTTGTCTAACCGTCATGGTTTTAAAGCGATCACATTGCGGCACGTCGTGACGTCCTCCACAACATAGACATTCTTTGTTTATGACGTCATCATTCGTTGCGTACACAGCTGTGCTTTTCTTTCGCTCGATTCGATGTTTCACGTTCGCTCTCATCTCTGTAACAACGTTTTTTCTCGTAGGGTTGTAGCTCACGTATGCGTACTGTAGGGCTCTGTCGGCTTCTCTCATGAGAAAGTAGGATAGTGTAACGATCTCAGGCTCGGCATAGCTTCCGTAATCAATTGCATAGTCGCACCACCTTGAGCGTAGGTGCGGTCCGAGCTTGTCCACAACTTCTCGCGTCAACATCGGGTTCCGTAAGTAGCCTCTGTTGTCGATATTATCGAGTATGCACACAATGTTTTGCAGTTTGATTGCGAACGTGTTCAACTCGCTGGCCGTCGTGCCGGGTCGCGGCAGTCTTCTAATAACATCCAGCGCTCGATCGATTATAACTTCCGGCCGTCCAAAGCATTGCTCGAGTGTTTTCATTACAACTTCCGGGTCCACGGCCGTATATAAAAGAGCGGACACCGCTTCCTTTGCCTCATCTTTAAGACAGCTTCTTAATCGTGCCAAGTTCTCGGCTTTACTAAAGTTGAATTGTCTAGTCGTATCGCGCATTGCCGCTTTGAAAGGCAACCATTCGACCGGCGAGCCGCTGAATATAGGCAAATCCAGTGCTTGTCGTGCAATCGGTCGATTTTGCATCATTTTCTCTAGTGTGAGTGCGAGCTTAACCATTCCCGTGTCGTCCTTGTTCGTTTGGTCACGGGGCTCTGCCTCTTTCACTGCGTTTTCGTTTTCGACATATGGCGAGTCAGTGAGGTGGCGACCTCTGTCCATCTCATTTGCACGCGCATCCTTTTGTCCTTGTCGTACATTTCCGACTTTATTCGTATCGGGTCAATGCACGTTCCGACGCCGATCCAACCAGTCATCCAGTTTCAGTTGGGTTATATCGGCGGGTAAGCTCTCTGGTTCTATATCCGTTTCATCTTCGATAACGGCGATTTCGTATGCAAGTCTCTTATTAATCATTTCCGCTTCCAATTGTATCTTTCGCCGACGTACTTCGGCGAGTTGCATCTCCGCTTGAAATTGCGCATGCTTAATTCGTGAGGCGACGCTCGCTGTTGATCGTACCGACGGTGGCCCGGCTCTGGGCGCGTCGGGTGGGGGTGCGTCGTCGTTGCGTCTAATTTCCGTAGTGGCGGTGATGCCGGGTTCAGCGGTCTCTGGGGGCGGTTCCAATGGCGTCACGGTTGAGGCATTGTTTGATGGTGATTCTGGTGGTTTGTCAAGTGTTCGTAGTCCCGCTGTCGCCTCGGCTTGGCCTTGTCTTCGGGTAGTCGGCATCTTCTTTCTTGCTGTCCCTACCAATCTCAAACGGGCACGCTATGTGGGGAGCCCGTCCAAGGATGGAGTTCGTGCGGGAGTGGAAAGGAAGGACCTACCCAGCAGAGAGTCGACGTGGACAACGGGGCGCTCGCGCATCGGTTGGAGTGACCGACTGCTTAGACAGTGCCTACAGAAAGGACCCCCGCTCCACGACAAACCGTACTGGCGTAGCCGGACTTAAGCTTGCCTTGAAAAAGGCAAACTGACGACCCCGTCCGATAAGTCGTCCCGCCTTGAACGGCGTTTACTCAGAACGCCCACCGTTTGGCACCGCTAGGTGGTGGGACGTTTTTGAGCCGCGGTCCGCCCGCGTTAGACTTGTGACAGAACACAAGTGGTACAATGCGTTGGTGGTTACGTAAATGCGTTGGTGGTTACGTGAATGCGTTGGTAAATCTTCCAGCCGACGTTAATGGATGAAAGCTTCTGTTCTTCAAATCGTCCGCTGATCTTCTAAATCCGTCTCAGAAGGACCAAAGGAACTATTCGTGGCTGGTTGCAGCTACAAACAAGTCAGCCGTTGTGCTTCGATGTGGACTGTATTAAAACTCGTTTCTTGATTATTTCTTCTTTATTCTTCATAGGTGGGGTCCGGAGAGCTTACAAAAATTTGCTCTGACCGGCCTGTATTTATACATTTTGGGTCATGCCCGTGAGCGTGGTGGGGGCAAATGCCGGCCCATGTAGGTATACAATTTTTTCCACTACCCACATGAACCGTCGTAATTTGCAGTTGTCCCTTTCGTTTTGGACCTCCCTTTCTTACATGTATTTTTATCTACCCTACGGTATCTCTCGTAATCTGGATACCTTACAATATTAAAATATTATATTTACTTTAAGATTTAATTAACTTATTTAATTATCTCTACTTAGTGAGGCTTTAGGCCTCTGGGCACGTTTACCTAGCCCTCTTTAAAACATACCACAGTTACCTTGTGTTAAATAAAAAGACAAACATAAGAAATATTTATTAAAATAACATATAAATCTAATATATTAACCGTATTACATTATAAAGTTATATTCGCTAACTAATCCTATACAATACAATAATGAGACTTCTGTCCGTAACACCTATTAATTAAGAATGATTGTGCCAACTGTTTGTTACCAAAGACTAAACTTAAACAACGTGCTTGAATAGAAATGAATATAGTTTATAAGTGCTATAATACTTTAGTACAATAAAATTTGATTTAAGGCAATAGTAAAAAATTAAAGCGCCTATAAAGATAAGACAATACATTAAGCATATCCTCTTTTCGGATTGTTTAACGTTATCAACAACAATTTAACACTTTCAATATCGCAAGCGTCGTTAGATTTGTGAAAAGTATTCAAATAAAGCAAATAATACTTTATGAGACAAAAAAGCAATGGCAACCTCAATGTCCAATCAAAACAGCGCCGTATTACAAAGTTTCACGGTAAGTTTTTCTTTAAAATCTTTCAGCGTTCGAGCGATTTTTCGTCTTTATTTTTTCGAGTCCACAGCCAACATCGTTAAAGTTTCGTTAATTATGAAAGACGACTCTATTATTCCTTTATTATTATTTGGCAAGAGGAAACTTTCTTCTATCTTTGCGTCCGTCGTCTGCTTTAAATTTCTTTACAATAGAGTCGCCCACATTTAGTTTCGAGTACTTTGTAAAATATCGAGCTAACAACAGCATAGTCCAAAAATCGGCATAGAATTAGGTCTCGATGGATATCAAAAACGTTATTTCTCGATAAAAATTAAAGTTTCTTTGATTTCAAAACATAACCTTTATAAATCACCCGCTACGATATCAAAGAAGCCATCTCGTTAAAACTAACCAAGCATAATAATATAGCATGGCACATTGACGTAATAAGACAACCCAAAACCATTTCTAAATGCCCCAACAATTGTCTGCCAAACAATTTTCTAATTCAAGCAATCCTACCGCATCTGAGAGGACACGCAAATGAAATTTCAAATTAAGCTCAGACGTAGAATACTCCTAATAAGCATTTCTGCAAATTAAAATCGGCGAGAAAGTTCTAGCTGTGGTTAAATTTGTGCGACAACGCAGACCACATTTAGAACCTACGCAAATTGCTAAAGGGCGCGATTATATGCGCGAAGCTGAGCGCGGAACGGAACGGAGGTGTCACGCGCGTCGACGCGCCTCTTCCTTATTTAAATAATACAAATTGTGTGCTAAAATAAGCGTTACATTTGGTGATGCTACAAGGGCTTTTTTAAACTGTCATGGTCAATATGCTTTGCATTTACAGAATACACTAAACATGCACACTAATTTAGGCCCAAGACACCGTACTCGTAGAACAAGGGTACGAAGAACCGGTTCACATGCGCTCTATACCAGGTACAGACATGTACCTGGGCGCTTCTCTCCTCCTCCACGGAGGTCCGTGCCTTTAGAGGCGCCCTCGGGTGGTCCCGCTCCCCGATCCGATCCGAACCCTTCGGAGACTCTGGTAGGGCACGGGGACGCGCACTTTTAAGTGTGCGATGCCGTTCCCTCTAGAAATCCTCTAAAGGTAATTCGTTTCACACGGCTTGAGGTACCCTTTACGTACCTCGCCGCCCCAAAAAACCCCGGTGACGCTGAAAATGCCGTTCGAGGCAATCAGCAATCTCTCTCCAAAAAAAAATGCTTTGCATGCTAGTCCGAGCGCAGCAGTTGCAAGAACCCGAATCCGTGAGAGGTTCTCTATGTGTGCGTCGCTCGATCGCGTTTTTAAGAAGCTTGCCTTCTACAGTCTCCTTATTGTGACAGACTTAACTTCGTTGCAATGTTCGGACCACATGGGTAAATACTACCAGAGTGAACGAGAGTGCGGCAACAGTGCCGTGACCTTGAATCGACGTACCGAGCTGCACCTACCGGCTAGGGTTGAGTCACACATAGAAAATATGTTATTGTGTGAATTTAGGTTTCTTTTATATTGTAAACTTACCTTGTTTTATCTGTCGGCAAAGTAAAAAAGGACAAACTGGGATTATAGTTGTGTGTGTTGAGACATCCTCATACGCAACAGGTTTTTTTTCCAGACATTTTCAATAGGCACCCACTTATCTGCAACAAAACTCGCAATCATCATCATCATCAGCTCATTTTTATGTCCCCACTGCTGGGCACGAGCCTTCCCTATGGATGAATAGGGAGAACGGGCCATAAACCACCACGCGGGCCCAGTGCAGATTGGTGGTTGTTAACGACTGCTAATGCAGCCGGGACCAACGGCTTAACGTGCCTTCCGAAGCACGGAGGAGCTCGAGATGATAAATTTTTGGTCACCCATCCGATGAACGGCCTTTGCGAAACTTGCTTAACCTCAGCAATCGCAGACCGAGCGCGTTAACCACTGCGCCACCGAGCTCGAAATCGCGACACCCAAACCAAGAAAAATACATGTATACTGATCGGCAGCGCTCAGTGACATACTTGTTATTCTCCGTTACTACAGCAACATACGCTGCCCGCTCCGTTCCCATGCTTTTTTCTGTGTGCTAATAGGTGAACTACGAGCTTGTGTGCGTGCATTTCGGAGCGCTTGTATGAAGTTGTCGCACTCTCGTTCACATCTGATACCACTCTGTATTTCGGACCACATGAGTATTCGGACCAAATGAGGTATATTTACTCTGTGGTTCGGACAGTCTGCGCCCACATTTCGCTCCGCGCTAAGCCTTTTCTCCACGGTCACGGTCTTACACTGTGTCACATGTCAAAATAATGGGTAACCTCAGGCAGGAGTGCGGCGGTGAATTGCGAACTAATTTGCGGGCTGAACTTTAACTGGTGAGGTTCGCGGGTTAAGAGTGTCTGTTATTATTGCTCCTAAAACTTTGCTGGTTGAATTTGCGACTTCTACTTTGGCACTTTGACGTACCTAGTCTATTTTAGTTTGTAGACAATCCTCATTGTTGAAAGTTTACCGATTGTAATGCATTGAAAACGCCTTTGAGTGCATTCCGTGCTTCGGGAGGCACGTCAAGCTGTTTCTTTGGGTCTCGGCTGCATTAGCTGTCGTTAACAATCACCAATCCGCACTTCGCCTGCGTGGTGGTTTACGACCCATTCTCCCTGTAGTGCTTCTATTCATGGGAAAGGCATCAAAATGAGCTGCTAGAGAATGCATTGGAAATTTGCCTTTGCTTAGATGTCGATTGTTTCAGTACAATGTAGTGTTCGCTTTAATCGAGTTGTTCGAATTCGAAGTTTACGCTTTAGATTAAACTGTATCAAATTAATTGACTTACATTTTAAGTGTATCGAAAATACATTTGACCTTAAGCTTAAACCTACAGTAAAACAAATACCCATTGTAAAGTTAAATTCTGTTAAATGGGAAGCCGAGGCGTACGTATATTCAAATTTATTACATGACTATCTAATGTAAACAGGGAACACTGCGTCAAACGAGGGATTCATTAAGAAAATAACGATTTTGCTCGTCAAAGTGACTCGAAGCTGTGTTAATATTATCTTTTGGATATTATACGTATGCATGTTAATTAAAACTATACCATTTTAGCTAATGATAATAAAAATTAAGTGTTCACGTTTGTGAGCATTTCAGACAAATATTTTGACTTTGTGCAGCTATCCTAGTTAATCAATTCAATTTCTTGTTTGATGGCTCGCTATGCTGCCATGCGTATGAAAACGCATCAACTTGGTTTTTGGTGCAAAATGAGTTAAGTATAATATATAACTGGTATCAGGAGAACGAGATCAAAAACTTTCCCAAAGTAACCCAAAGTAACAATTCATGAATAAATCAGCAACACAGTTTTTCAGATTTTATAAACGCATTATCTAGAATTCCTGTTGCTGTACCACATATCAAGAATGCATTATCTAAAGATTTGCTAGTTATAAATGCACTATGTTTAAGTTCGCTAGTAATCTCATGATTCGTTATCGGCGACATGCATAGATTAATAGGAACAAATGGAGATAATGCGTTTATAATTAGAATGACAGCATATTCTGTACGTGGTACGTTTATGCTAAGTGACGTCACCAGGCTGGCAGAAATATCGTCCGCTAGACATGAGCTTATCATATCTCGGAATAGATTGCACATGGAACGATTAATTTACTTAACGGAACTAGTTCCGTAAACATGTTCGCGGAACTATTTAGTTCCTCTGACGCTGGCGGTGTTGGTGGTCGGTGAATCGGTCTTAGTTTCAACTGTTACTTTCGTTCATCGGACACGTCAGCTCAAACATGTTTGAGAAACTAATTAGTTCTATTGGCGTTCCCGGTTTTAACAGTTACTCTCTTCCATTGGCTAACAAAAACTAATCTAACTCTTATTACATTTACACTTATAAACAAAATAATTATTTAATACAATTTTAGAAACTAAAGTGGTTGCAAAGTGAAATTAATTAACGTTACGAACATCAACACATCGCAATCGCATACGCGAACGAAGTGTCTCAAAGTAAAGTAATGATGATCTCTAAAGAAATTTTAATGGCACAAGAAATGGGTCAGTTTGTGATACAAGTTAAAAGTGTCAAGGTAAAATGAATTCAAAACTAAATCTTAATTACATGATCATGAGGCAAATTGGCAAAATTTAGATTTTCTGCAAATAAAAATTTAAAAAAGTAAATCTTTTCCGGAAGTTTCTAAAAAAACAGTGCATAAAGGGATTGAAAAAGAAAAAAAAAGATGAAATTATTTCTAAATTATCAGAATTGATGCCAGAAAATAGATGACATTTCTGGAATACAAACTTAAAATTAATATCGCACCCTCCGGCGAATAACGTGGTAAGCGATATTACGACCTTATTAATGTTTTTCCATTTTTATCTTCTAGGGTCCCTGCACCATCTCCTGAATTTATTTTACATTTTTAGGTCCAATATTAATGGAAATAATCAATAAGACCACTTTTTTGCAAGAAACAGGGTTGAAAAATATTATAAGAGAAAAAAGTGGAAACCCTATGTTACGACACAAAACCTAATGTCCCTGCAACGTATAGGTACATTGCGATATTATTCTAGAACCGTCGCATAAACACGAATTCAGCAACCGATCTTACCACTTTATTCTGGTGACAATACACTGCCAGGCCGCTGTAATCGACGTTTACTTACGGCTCCGTGTTTTGAAGGCGGGAAATCGTTAAATCAAGTATGATATTGAAAGGTATTGATATTATATTTGATATTTATTTTTAAATATGATAAAGTACTGTTATAGTTTAAATTTTTGTAACAATAATAATATTACTATATTATTATTATATTTATATAATAATATCACAACTTCCTCGGATGGTTCCATTAATTCAACAAATATACTTCAAACCACTTTTTTAGAAAATATAACCAATCAAAATCATGAAATAAATATTTCTCCAAACCAAAGCAGGAAATCAAACATCAAATTAAGTTGTAGAGCCCTCTGAGCAAGAAAATTTATTTAAAATAATTTATTCATTCAAAATATTTCATTTTATTCCAACTGTTGTGCTGGTCAAAACAAAAATAAATATATTTTTGCTCTTTATTTACATGTTGTGCTAAAAAGAACCAAATTAATATAACACACAGATTTTTTGAAGTTGGTCACAGTCAATCTGGAGGTGATGCAATGCATTCCTGAGTAGAAAGGGCTAAAACTAAGAAAATAATTAACACTCCAGACCAAATATATACGCTATAATATTAAATTCCAAAGTCGAGGGTAAAAATACGAATTAAAAGAGTTGCAGCAATCAGATTTATATGATATTAAAAAGAATTGGTTACGTGATAGCAAAGGTAATAAAGTGATGTGGTCAAAAATTAAACAAGTTAGCTCGGTCAGTTCAGAACCAGATATTTTACTTTTCAAATATAAATACGAAGCAGATTATGAGTCCCTGAAAATATTTTTCAAGCCTGCACGTGGTAGAAAATCAAAAAAGGAGCATGATGCCCACTTAAATGTCCCCGAATCAATAGAAGATTTAAAACAAGCATATAACAAGCCATTTGCCATTTCAAAACCATTGTATAACGATCTAATGTGTTTATGTACATCTAAAGCTAGCTAGCTTAGCTTAGCTCCCCAAGTATTACCATAGTTTCTACAAATCACTTCAGTGTGAAGAATCTAATCAACTTTATGAAAATGACACAGAAGAAGAAATTCATGATTAATGTCATAATGTTTGTAAAAATAGTAAATAATTATAGTAAAAATAGTTAATTGTTAAATAAAAAATAGTTGATGTGAAATATAGAGAAGCCGACCTATTCCTTAAAGTCACATAGTTTTTATTTTGTGTTGTTTTTATAAATAAAGTCATTTGTTAAATATTAGTCTAAAGCATTTATATCATTCACTATTACAATTAGTTTAACAAATAGAGAGAGATAGAAATAAAAAAAATTGATTAATACGATTTTTGTTTTGAAAAATAATAGAAAATTAAAAAAGAGATATCAATCACGTGATAGAAGTTATTTTATAATTATGTATGCCAGAAAATATACCTGAATTTAAAATAAACGTTGATTAATTACCATAGTCGTTTTTTTGCCCTTTTATTTTCACTGTATCGATAACACATTTAAAGTTATAATCGTAAATGCAATCACACAGTTTTAAGTTATAAACTTTTGGGCTTGGTAACAGTACTAGTAAATTACTAGTTAAAGAATAATTAAAAATATAATTTTAAAATCGTATTAATCCTAAATTTATTTGGTTGCAATCATTTATTACAGAAATGAATAAAATAAAATGGACCGGGAATAAAAGCACTTGCATAATATACGTAAAAAAAATAATCAAAAACTTACCAGAACAAAGTGGCAAAATGATGTTACGCACAGTGCAATTTATGTCAAAATACATTGAAAACTATCGCGGTGTCTTATTGCATCGGCTGTAGAGTCAAGACGCAAAGGCGGATAAAGTGGTTAAATTACTAACAATAAAAACTTTAAGGAACGTAGTCGGCATTATGCTTTTTTGCGATTATTTTTTTGATTTTTTTATAGTTCATTTTTATATTCCTACAAGACTTTAAGAAATAAATCTGCTTTTAATTAACAGCAAAAACAATTGTTTCGGACCAGTAGTTTTTGAGATATTAACCGATTTATGTTTTTATTTTCTCCTGTAAAGTTGCAATTTTGCAATTACCACTTTATTTTCCGGATAGTGCGATATTACTTCATTTAATATTATTTCAAATAACTAAATAGTAAATAAGTGTATGGATAATTTATGAATGTTCATATCTAAGTGTCTTAAAAATAGTGTAAGAATGTGATTTAATTGCTCATTTTAATTTTGATTTCTTTTCGTGATCTTAATGATTACCTAGGTACTGGTACTGGGTCCATTAATTCCATTTCATTAAAGTACTTAGCTGAATGAGAGAAGCCGCGGATCGTGCTCGGTGGCGTGCACTTGGAGAGGCCTATGTCCAGCAGTGGACTAGTATAGGCTGATGATGATGATGATGATGATGAAAGTGCTTAGGACGTCAATGCTGGAATAACTAGACTAAGACTAATTAACTAAACTCTCTGAGTAGCAGGCAGTAGGTTAGTGTCACCAGTGATCGACGGGAACAAGAAATATTTCTGACTTATTGAATGTAAGGTAATTTTGATCACAAACGGTTTGACCTGATTTTTAAAATATAGTTCTCTTACAAAAAATGGCTTTGATTTGGAATTAATTATGTGTATTATTTCACCTCATTACTTCTCAATTACAGCAATTTTCCTTGACATATACGCAATAATAGAGGAAGTTGATGCATTTATCGTAAGTATTATTGAAAGATTACACAAAAATGCATTATTTTGATTTTAGAATAAAGAAGAATAAAATTTAAGATTTGCTTTGATTTAAGATTTGCTAAGCATAAATGCATCAACTAGAATCTTTAATGCGTTTATGCTTTACACCTTAATATAATTTAATTATTTTGTGGTATATTTGTGTTTTTGACAATTGATACAAATTTCATGTACGTATCCCAAGTAGTTTAAGATATATAAGCAAAAGAGAAATAAAAACTTTGACCGCGTTTTTCTTGAGATGTGTCAAAATGTAGTTAATGCGTTTATCGTAAGTGCGGCAGTATGGTTTAGCCAATGTCTAGGTAAACTATGAATGTAAATAATTTTACGCAAATTTTGTTGCGAACATTTAAAATTTGGAAAAGTGTTGAGAATAATTTAAGTAAAATAATCTAAGAAGGTTAAGGGTTATCTTTTATTTTGATAAAGAAAGAGTTTCTATTTGGAATCTCAAATCCGCGCGGGTAAAGTGTAAGTTGTAAATGAAAAAATAACTAGGTTTTAATTATGGTTTTAATTAAGACTTTATTATCGAAGAATATACAAATCACTGCACCCCACCTGATGTTAAACAGAAGTGGAATCCGAATACAAAGACAGTTAGTGAAGCTGTAGTCAAATCTACACTTACAGCATATCACAGAATAACTATATAACTATATACCCTGCAAAGGGTTCGAAACGTCAGGATAAACATTAAATAAGTAATGTGTAAAATAAACGCGAGTAGATCCGTAAATTTGTTTCATTTCAACTATATAGTATCAAAACCAATGACCACCACCGGACTTGACCTCTGTGTACCTAAACTTTTACGATAAGACGTAACGCGAACGTATCATCTCACCCTTTATAACTGAGTTTAAATTGATAATTTTGTAATTGAACTCGTCACAGGTTTAAGGGGTCTACATTAATTGGATAACATAGAGTGTGTTTAATTTAATGTCAGGATGCTTAATTGCCTTCTTGTTTTAGATGTCAAGTTTCCAATTTATGTGTTTTGTGCTGTCGCAATTTGAGCTCCAAATTGTGTTACGCTATGTTAAATTAAATGCGAGTTAGGATTGAAGGACCATTTAGGATATTTTAGGATATTGTACACCGCTTTTAATTCAGATTAACTGGTTGCAGGATACTGTCAAGCAATATTGCATTGCTGTGTTCTTGAAGGGTACAAAAGCCAATGAAAATAAAGGGCCTTAAATTATAAGAACTAATGCTTTCTAACCTCGGTGTTGCAACTATCGTCTATAGGATGAGGTGACTGTTCCTATCAGATAGCTGGATGCTCGTTTGCAATTATAATATAGCTCAATGTCAAGTGAAAAAAAACTAGAATTATTTTAATAATACAAAAATAATATTATATAATATACGATATAACCCGGACAGTGGGTTGCACCTGGCCCAGACTAGCACAGGTGTAACATTTTACTTTATAAGTTATCGTTGTACTTTATAATAATAGTGAATTCCCGTTGGGGAATTCTACGAACCGTTAAACTACCGGTACGACTACCGGCATCTTTCACCCCTGACCTCAAGAAGGGCTGGCTGTGTGCGAAGCAACTACATACCAACAAGTGTACCATCAAGCTACAAGAGGAAGCGCAGAACCTGTCTGACCTGCAAGGGACCCTGAGGAGCAGCAGCACCCCAGAACGACGGCGGTTCAGGCCAGTGTTCCCCCCTTTACCTATCTCTCAACAAGACGTGAGGCGGCCATAAGAATATTAGGCTTTAAAATAAACGGTTATAACATTACAATAATCGTTTCTTTTCGAACCCCTACCTACCTGTGGCTAGCTGGCGAAAGCCAAGTGCCGCACAGGATCGAGACGAATGGCATAAGCGAAGAGAGAACTATGCCTAGCAGTGGGTCGAAGGGGGCTGATGATGATGAAAAAGAAACAAAGTAGTGTTTTATGACTTATGGCACTATCTATCTAGTTTTTTGCGTGACAGTGTAAACTATCGGGTAAGATGAAGTGCTAATCTTGTTCTCTAGTGAAATGATAAAGAAAAACAAAGACGACTTCCAATAGATATTCTCAAAGTCGAACATGACAAAAATTTAAAAACCTAGCCACAAAAGAACCCATATTCCGCCCCAAAGCTGGAGCTTAAGAAACAGCTTGTACATTTGCAATGTAAAGTTTGAGACGGAACCCGAGACCTTTCCCACGGATTACGGCCCCCGGGCGCACGGCGAATCTAATTTCGCTATAACACAATTTGTCTACTTGTATAATGTACCGGTACGAATTTCAGAGGAGCGGCAAAAGGCTCTTTAGGGACACGCACACCTGTTACTTTATAGGCTATTGATAGCGCGCCTCCTTATATACTCGTACTGGCCTTACTGCTGCATGGAACGCATAATTAAAAAATAAAACCTTTTTAACTTTCGTGTTCTATTTTGAAGTTTCTTTTTTTAGAATATTGTATCATAGAAGCAGTTTTTTTATATTACGGGTAAGTACAGTGCTTTGATCTGACTAGGGGTCCGACCGCCTAACCGATCGCTTTGACTTCGTTTGTGGTTTATGACGTCATCTTGTCGTCTCGTCTTGCCTATGAAAGCAATATCGAAAGCTATAGCTTTTAGCTTTTGATATTGCTTTCATAGGCGGTGCGAGGTGGCAAGATGACGCCATAAACTACACGCGTAGTCAAAGAGATCGGTTAGGCGGTCGGAGGGCTGATGTTAAGTGATGATAAGGCCAATGATGAAAGCGCACTTCACCCGGGATCCTCAACTTGTGAGGAACTGGCTATCTTTTCTTTAGCTGCCGGAACACAATAATGCTACAAACATGGATGTTATGACGACATATTTAGATAAGATGGTGGTAGCTAGCCAGGCGGACAAACAAGCCCTACCAAACCGAGTACAAAAACATGTACAGTCAACAGCAAAAGTGGATGATGTTTACTAGATTTCAAAATTAAAGTTTCGATAGTGTAAATCGGTATTTTCTATATAACTACAGTCAAAGTCTGCAGGTACTAGTAGACACTCGAAGGTTTTTCGATATGCGTTCAAAAAGTTTTGATTTTCATACTGATTTCACCTTTGCTGTTGACCGTACCCCCCGCTGAATATTGAACCCGGGACCTCTAGATCTAAACCGGTATTCTTAATCACTAGACCATAATAGAAGCGGTATCCAGTCAGCCCGTGACCACGGCTGGTGCAACATCGGATATAAAGGGTTCGCCTATCGTAGTTATACTAAGTAGTTTGCGGTAAGCCTTGATAAATAAGTTGGATTATAATCATTTATTTTATTTTATTTTCAGCCTATACGAGTATCGTCTCACTGCAGGGTCTTTGCCTCTCTTCCCTTTTTTCAATACTCACGGTCTGTAGCTTTCTGGGACCAATCCTTCAAAAATGAGGAAAAATTAATATAATAATTTAATTAAACTAAAACAATAAAAATTAATTAAACGTAAAAATCAGTTGCGGCTTTGCAAATAGTGGAGGCTCATCCTGAGCACAGCCTTGAGACGATTACTTAACCTTAATTTCTTAATTGTCCCTTAAATGGGACAAAATTAAATAGCGTCTACAACTTCTATGCTCCTCGCCTTTGTCATTACAGTGTGGTACCAAGTTTGTTCAGGACGACCACGCTTTCTTTTGTCTTGATTTCAACCCAAGGCTGTTTAAGTATGTTTCGGATTGTTAAATGAAAGGCTTCGATATGATTATTTGTGGACTGTAATAAATTAATTACAAGATTCTTTATAAAGTACAAGACTGATCGGTGTTGTGGTTTTGACGGGAGTGTGACCGAAGCGGCCATTGGACTGGTGCGCGGGCGCAGCGCTCTTGATGATTCACGCAGTGGCCGGCGTCGAAATGACCATATAAAGTCATGTGTGAGCAACCGACTGCTTGGCGAGGAATGACTATGTACGGCATGGTTCCGCGCGCCCCGCATCCCCTTGCACGACTTCCGTGAGTGGACAAGGGATAAGTTCGGAATTCCTCCGGTGTGTGTAGCCAATTCCTCTTCATTTGCGGCGCTTGATCTGCTGGTCAATTGGAGATTCGTGACAGAGGTTAGACTTCTGTCACGAATCTCCGAGCTGCTTATTAGAGTTATTCAGTACATACTGAGAACACCATGAAAGCAACGGTTGAAGAAGACCTGAATTTGGCTCAAGATTTGTCCTTTGTAACCTTCCACGTTCCACAATCATAAAGAAGCATCAAAACTTCTTTTTCTTTAGCTTATGCTGTCCTACTGCTGAGGAAAGACCTTCCCTCCGTCCTTCCATTGTATTTTTCCCTTTACGATTGGGTAATTTATCTTTCTTTTCTGATATAACTTAATATACATAGATGCCCAGTTAAGTCTAGCTCATGTACTATGCCCTTGGATTCTTATCGTAACTCAATAAAGGTAGAAAGGCTGACAGCGAATCTAATTTAGTTACCCCGCAATACCTCGGTTGGCACCCCAACGCCCTGGTCCGAATATTAACTAAAAGCGGCAAAGGAAATCATTATTGCTAAGTGACATCGAAAGGTTGATGACCTCAGACCTTCGACCTTTAACAGTAATTCTGTTGGCAGTTTCGGTGTATCCTTTCACCATATCTGATCTGAGACCCGAACGTTATATTACCGACGTAAGTGCAAATTGTACATTTATTGGTTACTTTGTAGATCTATGTAGTTCTAAGTTCGCTGGCAGCTACTACAAAAGTCTGTTGCCATAATGCAAAAAAATGCAAAATGTCTTGTTCAGCTTAAGCTACAAAAATAAGCTCTTATGAATGCTACTACGCCATTGGTTAATAAGTTTACGGGGCATGAGACCTTGAACTGAGAAGAACTTGCAAGGAATTCAGTGAGGGCATCATAGCAACAAAGTTGATTTAAAAATTTTACGCAAACACTACACATTAAAATGAAAAAACTTTTACGGATCTACTCGCGTTTATTTTATAAATTAGTTTAATTAATGTTTATCCTGACGTTTCTATGGCTTATTCCCGCCCGCTCCAAGATTTTGTTATAATTAAGGGCTAATAAAATGAAAATCATTGGAGCTCTTGGGAATGAATGTATAGAAGTTTAATTTTTGAGAACAATAGATTTGGAACGCATAGGAATAAGCCGTTTCCATCGCTTCCATCTAGAAAAGTGGAATAGAATGATAAACGTATGGGATTGACATAAAGCATATGAAACGTCATAGGTAGGTACGTATCATTAATTGGCATATATTGTAAATCCCATACGACTTATTATGATATTATATTAGCGTTATTCCGCTTTTGGAGGCCGCATCACTTATCATCGAGTAAGATGAATGACCAACACTTTCCCGTCGTATAATAAATTTTAATTACAAAAAAGTCAAGACTTATTTAGCTTTTTATTATGGCTACTCGCATAAGAGAAGGAAATAAAACGCGTCAAGAATTTAGGTCATTTTAATTTAAAACGTTCGCTGCTGCGGACCGCAACCGCGCGATTGCAGTGGTTATGCTGTTAATATATTTCTTATTCAGGGTGTCCAAAAAGTCAACGCTTAATCGGAAAAAGATGACCGAGTCACATGACGACAGTTCATAAGATAACAGCTGTTTATGGGGTGTATGTACATTATGATTTTTGTTTACCCTTAATGTGCTACATGAGCCAAGGTCTCTATAATTTTTTCCACACTTTCCGACCTACCTTTATGTTCTGCCTCTGGTTAGCATACGTGGAAAGAATCTAGTTCGTCATGCTATCGGTGACAGTATTGGCCTACTTTTCAGGGTGTATGTGATTAGCTACAATATGTCCTACCCAGTCCCATTTATAAAATATAGGTATTGAAAAGAGGCGACACAAACGCTACCCTGGACGATTTTTATAGAAATGTAAATTTACTTTCTATGAATTTAAATAGGTAAATAAAATAGAAATATGTTTTTCTTTAAGCTACTTAAATCTCCAACAACGTTTAATTGGCTACAGAAATAGTATTTCAACGCATATGAATAAGTTTTAATCCCTTCCAAATAAAGGACTAAAATTTCAAAGCTACTCCTTTTATTTAGAAATAAAACTTTTGGAGCGATCCTCTGGTTGAAGGTTAAAGTAAAAATATTGTATTTAAATAAGTATGTATCTATTTTTTAAGAACAAATTACGAATCCAAATTATTTGACATTTAAAATTAATGTGAAGCTTAAAAAATACTCTAATTAGCTTACTTTACCTGCTGGAGACTTTCCAACAATCAAGAAACGCATCAGCTTACCTGCAACAAAAATATAATTTTAGATTAGAAAAAACATAATGATCAGCATGATTAAAAGTTTATATAATTCTAGCCGTCACCCGCCCGCTTCGCTGTGCGAAAGTAATGGATCAATGAATGCTAATCAAAATAATTATTAGGTTTGCCAACATTATATATAGCCTATCATTTGCACAATCGCATGTGCTTACTATATACAATTTTTTATCAAGATCGGTCAAGCCGTTCTTGAGTTATAAGAGGACATACAGACAGACAGACAGACAAAAATTTCAAAATCGTAGAATTGGTGTCAGTGACTTATAAAACTAATATTTATCGCAAAATTTGTCAGAAAAATTGCATGTATAGACAGATATATTATATCTCACGGGTAAGGACAGTGCCTCCATGTCACCTTTTTTTATTTGGTTCACTTAACTGGCTACACACACAAAACTTACATCTAAACATTACATGATATCGTAAAAAAAATATATAGTGTAGAACCTTCTTGGAGTGAAACTGCATGCAATAAGTAATAACACTCCTAAACCTACACTAATCATAATTGAACATATAAATGGAAAACAAAACAAATAAAAATTACAATTCAAACTTATTATATTAAAAAACACCTGATGTTATGTTATGATAAGGTCAATAGTGGAAGCGCACTACAAACAGGACTCTCAACTACAGAGGCGCTACAAAATCTAAAGAATAATAAAATAAAAATAAAAACGAGCGAGTTTTACAGTAGTCGCATAGATGTGTAACATAAAATACGGACTTTTCCGTTAAGAGCGTTTAAGCCGCACACCAGCGCCACCAATAAAAAAAAAACATATCTAGTAATTAGAGATAGAAATCAAATTATGCTCAACAAACTATTTAAATGAAGTAATTTAGCATTTTTACGTCACCTAATGAACACCTGACATGTTATAGTTTAGTTAAATATGGCGTTATAGTTAAAAGTGGCCGTAACGTCTTATTTAACTAAACCATAACATGTGAGGTGTTCATTAGGTGACGTAAAAATGCTAAATTACTTCATTTAAATAGTTTGTTGAGCATGATTTGATTTTCTATCTCTAATTACTAGATATGTTTTTTTTTTGCATTAGTGGCGCTAGTGTGCGGCGTAAACGCTCTTAAGCAGTGACAGAAATTAACCTCAACATTTAAAAAAGCTATATACTGAAATATTTTATTCGAATATTATTATTTATTTATTATTACTTACTTGGATGTTTATAAATGATCTGCACTTTATTGAGACTTATTATCGACAGTAAATATTTATTAATATAATTTAAAAGTCTATTACACACGAAATGGTTGAAATCAATAATACAATAGAAAATAGAATATAAAATCAACAATTACGTATATTTTTTTACAAATCATAAAGAGAAAGCAGTAAATACTCATTAGAAGACATTTGACAAATGACAATATGTATATGTCACATGTAATAATAATATGTGTTGTTCATAATACCGATTTTAAATTTACAAAATGGCGCGCGCCTGCGCGCTTCCACGACTTCCTATCACAGTGTTACGTCCAACTTCCGTCACATTTCACGAAATGACTCCCACAAATTGTATATATAGAATGCGAGCGGAAAGATTCTACACATCAAAAAAGCTGAATGAGAGTAGCCACGGATCGTGTTCAGTGGCATACACTTGGAGAGGCCTATGTCCAGCAGTGGACTAGTAAGGGCTGACGATGATAATAATCATGATGAAATGAAAAAAATCTAATCTATAAAAATGCCAGACAGGATATCACAATTTTATCTATTGCAAGTAATCTGAGAACAATAAACATGAACCAAGGTTGAAGTTTAGTTTGATAACACTTAATTCGATCTGTTCAACTTACAACAAAGTTTTAGTTTGTTAAGAGGATTATTAGAATAAGAACAGAAAATACAAATGTCTATCAAAGTTTATAAAAAATAAGTTTCGTTATAATTGTTATAAATAAAAATAAAAAAGTATCATACCTATTTATTGTCACCTTCCTGAAAAGTCACAAAAACCGAAAATGGCCTTAAGTGTTTGAGGTCGAGAAATATAATCATCATCACCATCAACTATTTTTTATGTCTACAGTGGGAGGCGTAGGCCCATTGCGGATTGGTGGAACGAATTAAAGTGACGACTGCTAATACAGCAGGGACCAACGGCTTTACGTGCCTTCCGAAGCACGGAAGAGCTCGAGAAGATACATTTTGTTAAATTTTAAATCTATTTAGGTTGTCTTATCTACAATCCGCAACCTACTTTACCTTCAAATTAGAAATAATGTGATTGCCTTCTGCTTTAATTTCCTAAAATTACGACGGTTTACAAGACACCAATTACATACAACAAAGTGTATACAAAACACACGAGAAATGTACGTTAAGGCTTTTATTGAGAACATAAAAAGGAAAACAGCTTACACACATCGCTTTTTGTGCCAATGAACGGTGACAAAGATTAGTAAATGGCAACACGAAAAACTACGAACAAAAAACACACACATGCACACAAAAACCGTGCGTCTTCGAAAAAATAAGCAGACCTAATCTACTTAAAAACATACTCGGCATGTTCCTCCATTAGTTCATTGTGTTCGCACAACGAATGGGATGATAAAATGAAAGCTTTCAGGGTTCCGTATTCTGTATTTTATTATTTTAATGGATTTAAAAAATGCATAGACATATGACTTATCCGTGTAGATGTGTTTTGCAGTATAGACACTCGGCAAACGTACCTGCAGGACCAACTCTAACTGTTCCACTGCTGGGCAAAAATCTCTATCATTGTAATCAATTCATCGCTACAATTGATTGGTATGAGCGTCTGACCAGGTTTCCATCTCGTGCGCAGCGAGCGGGTCCAAGTAGCGGTCTCGGTGGGGCTCAAAGCGAAAGGATTTGCGGGGCACGTGAGATGTCCATAGTTGGTTGTTCTGCTCGGTGGTTTTCATTGAGCAGGCTTCCAACATATCTGGCACTAGTCTGGATAACTAGTAGAGACGCCCGCTATATGCAATGTCTTCGGCTAATCCAGCCGCGTAGGATTGTGAAACTGGCGAGGTACCTGGATGGGTACTGAGAAGTGAGTGGGCTTACAACTCCACCATCAAAGAGGAGTCTAGGAGTCTACTAGTCCACTGCTGAACATAGGCCTATCCAAGTGCACATAATAAAATCATAGTTATTTATAAATTATTAAAAAATATTAAGATATTATATCAGCGCAACGCACGCCCCGACTCGCGCTTTACAAATTTTTTTTTACTTTTGATGTCGTACTGATTTCCATCATTAATAGTCGAAATAAATTTGATCAAACTGTCTTCAAAGTTAGTCCGAGTCTAAGAAAGCGACGGAACTAATTTTCGAGACGTGTTTAATTTAGAATGAAGCTTATGTAAGTTTCCCGTTCTAATAACGATTTTGTCGTATGGTTTAATACGAGTATCAAAATGACTAAATTACATTCAAACAAAATTACATCACATTGTATAAAAGAGGGGCATGCCAAAATAAACTAGATACTTAGGTAGTTAGTCATTATTATTAAGGTAATAATATTTATTTATTTATTTTAATGGACTACCAACAAAACATATACTATTAAAATTTAAAAACATATAAAAAAATACAGTCGAATTGAGAACCTCCTCTTTTTTTTGAAGTCCGTTAAAAATACAAGTTTATCATAAGACCAGTGTCTTAATTATAGGCAATTACGACATTTTTATTTTTATTTATTTTTTAATATTATTATCATCAATAAACGGAACAGAAGAAGGCTGACAAAAAATGCAAAACAAGCAGTACAGACACATTCATTATAGATTAAACTAAATTAAATTATGACAAAATAAAATCAAAATCAAAATTAAGATTAAAAATCAAAATTAAAAGTGCAATAAAATTAAATTTTAAATTTGAGTTAAGAGTTCAAAAAAATAAAACTATAAAAACGAATTACAAAACCATCAATAACACAGGCGTCTAAATACTTGTTGTTTACTAGAAAAAATATCGAAATTTTGTTTTTTAACTTAACTGTTATATTGACTTTGCTGTCTTTTTAGAGTTGAAATAAACGTTGAAAAAAATAGACTTAACTAACATAGGCTTAAATATTAAATATTACCAAATCACCCATAAACTTTTGACATAGATATATACCCATAAATATATAAATATATACCCAAAAGTTTTTGACATAGATATTGATTATGATAAATAATAGTAAAATATAAAGTGAGCATGATGTGTACGCTTAATTTGGATTTTCGTACAAAGAAATAAATAAAACAAAAAATAATTTAGTGCCTTACCAACAAAAACAAGTACGTGTCATTACGTACCTCTCGCTAAGAATCAAACCCAGAATCTCTAGGTCTGAGATACTTGAACTCGGGGCTTGCCAATCGTGACCCGAACCATCCTCGTAGCAGAGAAGGGATGGTACTAGATTTTTGTGAGTATACCTCCCTCCTCTAGTCGAGCTTCTAGTATTCGAAGCTGGATAAGGGAAGAGGAGAAAAGTACCATATAACCCGAGATCGCCCTTAGTCCCGGTGTATACGCAAAGTAGATTTACCCAGTAAATAAATAAAAGGTATGTGATCAGTGGTCTAATAGACCACAGTAGCAGTTTATTGGGGTGGTGATAAGTTTACTGTAACTCGCCATACTATTGTGATAAGTAAGACCTAAACTTTATCAGCGGAATGTTTGGAGCCTGTTCATAATAACGATTAACTGTTCTATAGCATTATCCCTCTAATTAACAAAACACAATCAAACTGAGATCATACTATCGTACCTACCCAATATTATGCAAATTAAACCCCCTTAAAATCTAACTTGTATTTAACTTCTGGAAGTTTTCATTGAGCACAAGTTGTCGATACAAGCATATTGTTTACGAAGTTTGAATAAACCCACACCTAAGTTCTTGAACTATGTGGAATAATAAATATTTGAAAACATACGGGCTAGCAATTATGGCAACACTGCCATTGCTACGTTTAAAAATATGATATTATTTTATAGCTACATGGCTGTTATTAAAAGTTTACAAAAATATTTTCAAGTATAAATAGCCGGTCAATAACAACGCAAACCACGCTTAAAGTATTAACTATTGATTGAATCATTGTATAAATAAATTGTGCAGTGAACAGTGATAAGTAGTTGGTACTGCAATCAAATGCTGTGATACATGGCAATGAGTCCTAGTTTAAATTCACAGGTCAAACCAAAGTACCCGGTTCTATTTTTAATAATTCTTAGCTATATTTTTAAAATAAATATTTTATTGGTATTTTGATTTAAAAAATATATGCATATTTAATTTAAATCTAAAGCATGAGCTTTGTCTTATACTTTTAACACGTTAGGGACTAAATGTCAAAAATCATCAATCATTACTAATGATTCATTAGTCTACTCACCGTTATTACGTAGTTTATTATTTTGTTTTAAGAAGTTAGCAGAAATAACACTCCCACCATAAAAAATATCTAACTTAAAAGTTTAATTAATTGTTGCTGTGCTGAGGTACACCTCAACATAGCACAGTGCACGCCATATTATCTCAACAGTACACAGCGTGCCATTTAAGCTGCCCCAACCGCGGCTAATTGATCTCGGCGGGCGCGTACGCAAAACCACGAGGTATGTTTTCAAACGAACACCCCAACCTTTGTGATATCAAACACCGTTTAAACTTAGCTTTCTGCCGTTTTACCGGAGTATTTCGATAATTTCTCTAAATAGCTAGTTTGCCACTAACTGCAGTTTGGAACATTAGGTGAGCGGTGAAGTCCTTTTGATAATTTGAGCTAAAGTGAAGCGCCTGCTTAACATTGTTGTGGATGCATTAAAATATTTCCTATCCTAACACTCATTTTGATAAATCATTCAATAAATAAAATTATTTGACTAAGAATATGTTATATTATATAATTTTAACTTTACGCAAATTTTAATGTGAACAAATTACTATTTGAAAAACAAGCGTTTTAGGCTCCTTCGGCTTACAAAGTAAGATAGATAGTAGATAGTGTTGAAATTATTTTGGCTGGTTGCACAGAGCCATGGTAGCATAGTTGGTAGTGCACCTGACCTGGCATGTCATTGGGGAGCGGGTTCAAATACCGCTTGTGGATTTTTTTAACCCTTTTTTATATACAATTAATAAAACTTATATATAAGTCGTCTAATCATTTTTTCTCTGAGAGAGATTTCAGCCAGCCAATCCCAGGTGTTGGAATTGGCTGGAAGAAATCTCAAAAGACTGAAAAAAATGGAACTGCCTCTTTAAGTGGCCATGGGCGTTAATAAGTTGGTTACTTAGTTTTATTTACATAATTATTATTATTTATATTCTTACTCACGTTATCACCCAACAGCAAAGAAAAACGATGGGTCGCTATATATATGGTCCTTACCTTTGACTAGGGTCCTTACCTATGAAATTGACGTTTTTTTCTCACTTATTATTAGGTGTATTATTTCTAAAAGTCAATACCAGTTGTTAATATTATTATACACATTTAATAAGGACTATGTTACTTAGGCTTCAGGACTAACAATGATTATTAATTTTGTGTCTTTATCACCCAATTTTTTTTTTAAATTGAATTCTTTTTTTGTTCGCGGATTTGTACTTGTGTTTCATTGTAGCTTTGAAGGGTCATTTTTTTTAATGCCTTCTATATTTAGTTAGTGAAACAAACACTCTACTCTACAATTTTTATAGTGTTAACATAAATAGATGGTAAGAAAATTAAAAAAAAAACGTTAGTATGAAAAATATAATTTTGGAAAACATCTTAATACAAAACGTCAATTTCATAGGTAAGGACCTAATATTACTCTGGTCTTACGTATATAATAACGTTTATAAACAAACATCAATTAATCTTATCTGACATATACTTTATACCTTTTATAACAGATCATAACCTTTTTAAAATTATATAGTTTGATCTAGAGACTTATGTACTCCATAAGTAAACGCAACCTTTTGGTATTATATAAACGTTTTGGGATGCGAACCGTTGACAATGCTTTTCACTCAAAGTCCTTGGTGACTATTTTGACAAAGGAAATTGATGTATGTAGGAACGTTAGAGTGTAAACACGGTATGTATGAATGTTCCTAATCAATTTTAGACTTTTATAGTTCTTAGACTTTTACAGTAGTTCATCATCATCAGCTCATTTTTATGTCCCCACTGCTGGGACACGAGCCTTCCCTATGGATGTCTAGGGAGATCGGGCCATAAACCACCACGCGGGCCCAGTGCGGATTGGTGGTTGTTACCGACTGCTAATGCAGCCGGAACCAACGGCTTTACGTGCCTTCCGAAGCACGGAGGAGCTCGAGATAAATTTTTGGTCACCCATCCGATGACCGGCCTTTGCGAAAGTTGCTTAACCTCAGCACTCGCAGACCGGGCGCGTTAACCACTGCGCCATCGAGCTCCTCCATCAGTAGTTACATTGCAATATTACGTTACCTTTTTATTTTGTTGTTATTGTTTGTTTTATATATTTTGTGTGCTGATTTGTGATGGCAAGTGTCCTTCTATGCCAGGGTGAACATTTACCAATATGTGGCGCTGTAAAAAAGGGAGAAAACAAATGCATTTGCTGAGTTTCTTGCCGGTACTTCTTAGTACAGTCAACAAGGAAAGTAGATGATGTTTACTAGATTTCAAAATTAAATTTCGATAGTGTAAGTCGATATTTTCTATATAACTACAGTCAAAGTATGCAGGTACTAGTAGACACTCGAAGGTTTTTCGATATGCGTTTAAAAAGTTTTGATTTTCATACTGATTTCATATTTTGAAATTTGACCAATCATCAGTTACCTTTGCTGTTGACTGTACAAGGTCAAGGTCACATAGTAATAGTTTTGCATTGCTGTATTTCGGTTTGAACAGTATATAATATAGTAAAAGTTTCAAATTAATGGGTTAAATTTTTTAACCTAATTTCATTGGGAATTACAAATAAAGGCCTAATCCCTACGCCAACTTTAAAAACTCACGTTTTTAATTGAATGCGTTTTCACGCTTTATTTTCAAACTTTAAACAAAAAAAAACAACTTCGTAATACTAACTCACAATCACGATACAGAAATGTGAGTCAAATTCAGCTTTTATACAGTAACAGTTACCAACAATGCGGCGCTAGCGAATTTTTCTGAAAGGTTACAACAGGAGAAATAAAAACAACAAATAATGGCCGCACCCCCACCTACCAGTTCGCGTTCATGAGGCAACTCATAAAATAAATGAATTATGAAACAGTTTTTATGCTACCTCGGATACAAAGGGAAACTTATTTGTGCAACGATTCTGTTTTCTTTTTCTAGGATTTGCTTTAAAGTTCCAATTAGGGTTCAACCTTTGGGGTGCTGTATCGAACATACTGAGATAGGACCTCAGTCCTCACTGTGCCCTCGCACATTGCTTGAGATACATAAAAAAATATTTTGCTAGATGTTCCGCGGTCGAGGTATGTGTGGTTGAGATGTAATGGGTTCCATGGCGATGGTAAATAACGACTGTTACTCTATATGAGATATGAGATGTTGTATATTTACAGTGACTACATTGTGACTGACTTATTATCTAAACCTAACAAGAGTATTTATACAATATAAACTGTGTAGATGTTGGAGGGAGGATGCCGTGTCTTATCTTAATCAGATCTACACGCGATTAGGAATGCGTTTACAAACTCTTTAACCATACGTGAGGATAAATAAGAAATTAAGTGGCGACCGCAGGCTGCCACACTAGACATCCGGAATACAGATATCATCAATCAAAATTTCAATATCTTATCAACAAAAACATACTAAGTTATTTTTTACATCCAAAAACCGACCGGAAAGCGCAGTGTGGGCAGGCCTCCAACAAGGTGGACCAACGATGATCCGGTGAAGGTCGCGGGAAGCCGCTGGATGCGAGCAGCACAAAACCGGTCGTTGTGGAGATCTTTGGGGGAGGCCTTTGTCCAGCAGTGGACATATTTTGGCTGAGATGATGATGATGATGATGATGATCCAAAAAAAAGCGACGCTAGCTACTCCAGTTTCCTTGCTCTATTCGTCAATAGGTCATTTTTAATTGCAAATTATTCAAATTTATTACTATAATAATTCAAATCTAAAAGTGATATTGTCACACGACAGTAATATTTTAAATAATAGGAAAAAATATTAATTTTATAAAATCACTTTTTTATATCTAGTGTTTATTCGTTCCGCTTAACGTTTGCCAGCACAGAGGAGCTCCAAATATTCAAATTTGTCTCCCATCCGGATGGGAATGGGGATGGATAGGTTGGTGAAGCAACTTTTGTGTTGTTGTGTTACCGGTAACACAACAATACAAAAGTTGCTTCACTTTCAAGATCGCTACCAAAAAGCTGTTGCGCCATTAAGCTTCTAGCCCTCTCCTCAAGAACAATAAAGAAAATGAAACACAATACTCGTTTTACTTTAAAATTCACGCTACGCCTCCACTGTTTACAAGCTACAAGAATCTTTTATACTAAATTTCAGCTCACTATCTGTTGTTATAGAAACTTTATGGAACGATCAGAACTAAGCTACGTGTTACAGCGCCCCGCGGTTGTCTACCAATTTCTTTCAATTATTACTGTAGTTTCAGCTCAGCATGCAATCATGAAAAACGGTTAATAGCCTGCAGTCTTGCGGTTACACCGAATGGTAAAAGTGATTTTGTATACCTATTAGTAATTTTTTTAATTTTTTAATTTTAAATTTATTTTGCCAACTTCTCATTAACTATAAAGGTCGGCAACGCATCTGTGATTCCTTTGGTTTTGCGGGTGACCATGGGCGGCGGTGATTGCTTCCCATCAGGTGACCTGCCTGCTCGTTTGCCTCCTTCTAATATAAAAAAAAGAAAAAAAATAATAATAATGAACGTTTTTACAACACATAACTATTAACTAGTACAATTACAAATATCAAATTCGTATTAAAATTAAATTATTCGTAAAAAATATATTAGTAATTACATGTGGTAAAGACCTAGGATAGGATAGGAAGAGCTCGATAAGGCGCAGCGGTTTACGCGCTGGGTCTAGGATTGGTAAGGTTAACCAACTCTTGCAAAAGCCGGTCATCGGAAGGGTGACCAAAAATTTATTATCTCGAGACCTTCCGTGCTTTGGAAGGCAAGTAAAGCCGTTAGTCCCGGCTGCATTAGCAGTCATTATCAACCACCATTCTGTACTGGGCCCACGTGGTGGTGAATGGCTCGTGCCCCATCACCAGCAGTGGGGACATAAAATGATCTGGTGATGATGAAATGATAACTTAGGATAAAGCCACTATACCTACTGCTAGATAAAGTAGGTTTGTTAGGCACACACTCATGGAATTGATAGGTACTACGTACAACCTTATTAATTTCATGCACACTTCAGATGAACACATGATGTCACAGGCCACTAATAGACGAGTGTAACAATTGATAAATAATCATAAATAACAGTAAAGTTTAGCAGCTTTTGCTAACCGATAATATGATAATTTATCAATTACTAGCATTGCTTACTCTTTGGTAGTACGTGGTTTTTGGTGGCTTTACCTTACGCATGGGTCAACGAACTTTGTCACATACGGACTTTCAAAATTCGCCAACTAAACCAACGCCTTGATAGCTTAATTATTATTTTAAGTCCGGATTGTGTAAGTAGTGTAAGTCATATGTTTTCATGTGTTTTTCACATCCACACATGTTTATTTTAATTTTCATTTCTAAAATTGGAGTTTGAATAAACGTTAATGAATATCACATTTCATAGTTTGAATCTAATAAAAACCTTAACTATTTGAAATGGAGGTCAATCGGCAGATTATAGTTGAATTATTGCTTATCTAAAAAACCGTGCCAAATCAGTGAACTAAAAGTGAGCAAAAGCAAGTAGGGTCGCCATGCGTTGCGGATTTCATGGCACCTAAAGATTTATATTTCTTTTAATTTTTAAAATTCTACAGTAACATCAATAATAATAATTAACTGCTCTGACTCGAACGCTCAAGACCTTTCGTCTAGTGTTCTTAATAAATGATTCAATAGAGAAAGCTGTAGAATTTCTAGTGTTTTTAAATTTTACCAGTCGTTTAGGTTGTGATAGATCATGTGTTCGAGGCACGTCTACCTATTTTTTTGTATTTTTAATGTGATTTACAATATAAGTTAATATATTGTAAAAATTTTTTTAATCAAACATGTCACAAAGTTAAAATTATACTTTTGAGTCCTGCTACAAATCACAAATGTTAAACCTTTTTTAGGCTTTGATTTAAATTATATCAAGGTTTTTTTTTTTTTTGTCACAGCTATAACTTATATCGATAAGTAACACTTACAACTACCTAGCCTAGTTAGGCGGACAAATAAGCCCTACCAGCAATCAAACTGACTACACAAATACCCCCGCTAGAAATCGAACCCACTGACACTAGACCACAAAGGGGGTTAATACCCAAGAAACTCAGTCACTAAATAAATCACTTTAGCACTCGGCGATATTGAGAGCTGAAGTGTTTTTTATCATATTATCGAGACCAATATTTCTTAAGAATAATTGATTACCATAGTTTTAACAAAATCTTGATAGCAAAGTTATATATAATTTTAGTATAAGACGATTAAAACGATTAGCTAAAGATGATTGAGTAAGTTTTTGCTTTTCCATGGTTCCGCAGGTACTTTTTTTATATCTTACGAATAAGGGCAGTGCTTTCATCTCATCCGATGTAACGTGTTGAAAAGACCAAGACGGCAGCGCACTGACAGCACAAAAAAGTGAAGATGATGACAGATGTACACAAATTGAAATTCACCAGCAAGTCTAAATTCTTAAACAGTTTCAAATTCGCACAACTTCTAGATTCGATTTAAAAATTTCCGAATAGTGTTCAACTTCCCAAAGTTTTAAATCCATTGGCTCCGGCGCCATAGTAGTAAATAAAATTCCGTTCCCGCAGACTGATTGGTTTACTCACGTTTTTTCTCTGTGAATTTCTGCTAATAAAAAAACTAAAGGCAAAATGACTTCCCAGCTTCAGAACAAACTGTAGTATTGCAAAAGTTAAACTTAACTTGCAAGCTGTTGCGCCGCCATGGTATTTTTGGTTTTTTGTATGAATGGAAATTTTGAGGACGTTATTGGAATAGTGACAATAATAGTTTGTACAAAAATTCAAGAGGCAAATCGGCGAAGTGTATGAAGACCAAAATTAAAAATATAAATGAAATAGATCATCATCATCAGCTCATTTTATGTCCCCACTGCTGGGGCACGAGCCTTCCCTATGGATTGGTGCAAGAATTGGTGGTTGTTAACGACTGCTAATGCAGCCGAGACCAACGGCTTTACGTGTCTTCCGAAGCACGGAGGAGCTCGAGATGATAGATTTTTGGTCACCTATCCAATGACCGGCCTTTGCGAAAGTTGCTTAACCTCAGCACTCTCAGACTGGGTGCGTTCACTATTGCGCCATCGAACTAGTCATAGTCGTCATAGTCATAGATATTTATTGCATCACGTTGTACAAAGATTCCCTGTGTGGTGCCGGGGATAAAGAATTGCACCACCCCATCTCTTCCTGTGAGTGTCGTAAAAGTCGACTAAGGGACCATTCCAGAGGATGGGCAGCAGCATCTCTCTGAGGTTATCCTCAACCTACTGCGATCGCCAACCCGCCTGCCAAGCGTGGCGATTACGGCAAATACCCCTCATATCCTTGGGGGAGGCCTTTGTCCAGAAGTGGACGTCTTTGGCTGAGATGATGATGATGATGATGTACAAAGATCTTGCAAAAACCGTATTAAATCCCAAACATGGCCCTGCAAGGGCATTACACCAATAAAATTATTAACCTTTAACGGTGGATGTGAAGTTTTTGTTACACTTACATGGACGTGGAGTCTCTGAGTTCCCTGTACTTAATGACTGAAAATTAATAATATGATAATTTGGTATAATAGAAAAAGTTAAGCCTTCATTTTATTAAGTAGGCTTAAATGAAACGAAAAAAATAAAAATCAAATAACTTTTTATTAAATTTGCTTTATATTAGAAATTAACAAACGGTACGGCATATTTCCGTCTTGAGGTCACTTATCGGTGCTTTATGTTTTAAATAAAGGTTAGATAACAAAAAAAATGGTTTCCTTCTAAATATAAACAATGAAGAGTAAACAAAAATAAAATTTTAACTCTTAGGTATACAGTAAAATAAAATTTTAGCATCTGAGGCCAGTAAAAATGCAGTCATCTCTTCCTAAACTAAAGGGTTTTCTGAGAACAATACTTTTCTTGCAAAACTATTTTCAGTGGAATTGGTAGGCCGTTTGATTCCGGACGATTCACAAATGATACTTGGCTGATTGTAACTTTAATTTTTTACAGAAAAGTCTAAAATAAAACAAAATCTTTCAAAGACACTCTGTATGGGAAACGTGGAGGTGGGGTCTATATTAATATTGTTATGCTTGAGATAGCCATGACGGAGCTATATAGATTGAACCACTATTTCTCGTATTCATCCCGAACATCTAGCGCGACATTTCCACGCTTATGAAACTGAAAGAAAGGAATTATAATATTATAATAGGAAACTAAGTAAGAATCCCAAAAAATCCTAATAATTTGGTAGGCCTACTCACCAAACGAGCAATGTACATAATGTTGCATAACACACCGTCCTCGTGTGGAGTACTTTCATGCTTTTCATGCTGCACAATTTAAAATATAAAACGGAAGTTAAACGTGCCCATTAAATTTGAGAGCGGCCGTATTAATTTAGCCGTACAATTTACTCGTACACATCTTGTAAGCTGCGAAACGTGTTCAGATAATGACACATCTGCGTTGTAGAATGGCTTGAAAGATAACATAAGAGGAACGGAAAAGCTACGAGTGAAATGAAACTGGAGTTAGGATATAGAATAGCGGTGTTAGCCAATTATTCGTTTATTTAATTAATTCGTAAAAATGTATTTCAAGGCGACGCACCGCTAAACAATTAATCTAATACGGAGCGTTTGCGCCCTGTACCATAACAACTGTTTTTTTCCATCAAATTAAAACTACAAATTATAAAAAAAAATGAACTAGCATATTGAAATGTGTGTTAAGACTAATCTACTAAGAAAATTTTAGATGCTTAAATCAGTCTAGATTGCCTGTGAAATGCAAATTTATGTTTTAAAATTTTAACAAAAAAAAAACCGACTCCAAAAAATTTTACTGATAAAATTGCACTAAAAAGTAAAAAATAAGCGTTAGACTTATATAGACAATAACTTTATTAAGAAAATATATAGGTACAATTATTGTTATTTTTGGGGCCGGTGCCAGCCAACGAAGTTTTTGAAGCCGGTGCCAGTCCGCGTTTGTAGTCAAAATTTCATGCATAACATTGAATGTACTATTATGATTATAATATAGTATGTCGTTAAATGTTTAGGTATATTAAAGTTACCTTGGCTGGCACCGACTCCAAAAGTAACAATAATTGTACCTATATATTTTCTTAATAAAGTTATTGTCTATATAAGTCTAACGCTTATTTTTTACTTTTTAGTGCAATTTTATCAGTAAAATTTTTTGTAGTCGGTTTTTTTTTTTGTTAAAATTTTTGTTTATTTCTCGCTTTTTAGTGATTCGTTTCGATCTATTTATCAAAAGCGAATATGGGTAGACCTACTAAATACGCTGCTCGTATGAGACAGCGCCGTTTAAATGAGACAAGCGAAGAAAACCAAAAAAAGCGAAGGGAACCACACGGGAAGCACTAGCTTTCAAATAAAGAAAGAATCATCAAAATCGGTTCACTCAGTCGAAAGTTCTGAGGTAACAAACATAAAAAAAAAAAATACAGTCGAATTGATAACCTCCTCCTTTTTTTGAAGTCGGTTAAAAAGAGGTTACTTTGATATTTTTTTCTCTGTTATAAAAGTTGATAATTCTTGTTTCTGCAACTAGCAAAATGAAGTCAATTAAATGTAAAATCATGTCATCAAATATCACTTTCATATGTTTTGTAATTGTTGGGAAAAATCAAGATTAAGACGTAAATTTCCAATGCGTCGCCTTAAATAGTTCACACGCCTGCACGTGATACTACCACAAACTGACAAATTTACTCAATAGACTTTGGACTTTATGTGTGAGGGCATAAGGTTGAAAATTGTTACCTACTTTTTTATTTTTTTATTTTAAGTGCTAATTGCTGCACTGAAGCTGAATCAAATACTTATAAAATACAGAAAAGAAATTAAACGCCTACCCGATTCAACCAGGTATCGAACCTATCGAATCGGCGCGGCGGCGGTAGCCAAAGTAACATTAAGAAAACGATAGCGAAGTTCGAAAAGAATAAAAAGTATGGGATTGACATAAGATTGACCGTGATTTAGCGCGGCTTATGTCAATCCCATACAATTTATTCTTTTCGAACTTTGCTATCGTTTTCTTAATGTTACTTTGGCTAAGCATACTGGGTCTTCCGCAATCCGGGCGGCTGCACTGACCGCTATGCTACCGGGAAGGCTGACGTGAGCGCTGAATTTTGTCACTGCTTTTAAATTTTTTTAATGCTTTTTTAGCAGCAAAGTGCCATCTATCCAACGGACATTGCAACCAATGACCATGTAGATTCATCTTTACAGATGGAATACCACAAATTTGTTAACACAACGCTATAGTAAATTTTACTTTTTTTATTTTAAGTGTTAATTGCTGCACTGAAGCTGAATGAAATACTTATAAAATACAGTGAAAAAATTAAACGCCTACCCGATCCAACCAGGAATCGAACCTGGGTCTTCCGCAATCCGGGCGGCTGCATTGACCGCTATGCTACCGGGAAGGCTGACGTAAGCGCTGAATTTTGTCACTGATTTTTAATTTTTTGAATGCTTTTTTAGCAGCAGAGAACGAATAGAACAAATATTGAACAATGATTGTAGAAATTTGGCAGTTCTGGATAGTCTGACGTGTATGTGCAGGCGTCTGTATACACCTGTCAAATTTCTCCAATGAATATTGATCCTTCCAAACAATAAAGTTCAAAATTGATTGTAGAATTTTGACAGTTTTGGTTAGGTTGATCAGCCGCCGTGTTTACAATCGATTACTATTTCACTTTATGAAGAATGGAAAATAGTTTAGGCATGCGTTGTTGTGTGTTTAAGGTGATGGAAGTGTGTCCGAATAATATTTCTTATTACTATAATCTTTTTTTATATTACCTTTTTACCGAACTTTCTCAATTTCCCTTTACCCAGTAAGTCGAATCATCTAGTCGCGTCGGGATACAGCCAAGTATTGTATACGCCTACACGCGAGAATACTTGTAAGGGTTTTATTGTAATGTGCAGTGTTCTCAAAAACTTACTCCCTATAAAATAAGTAAGTATACTGAGATAATTGTTAATTATAGCGTCCTACAGATGGTAGAGTTTTTGTTGACAGAAGTTAGTATTGAAGCTTCAGGGTCTGCAATGCGAGCGTGGCCGAAACAAAAACTTCGATGCTAATGCTTCTTCTTTTCTTAGTCAGCCTCTCTTGGCAAAGTGGGTGGGGTGGTGGGGTGGGTCCTGGTGAATGACGGCTCTCTCAATGCGTTTCCATTTGGCTCTATTGGAAGCTCTGTGAGAGCAATCCGTCATCGTGGATTGAGTGAGGTAATGAGCTCTGTCTATCGGGTTGGCGAGCGACCACGGTATCTCTTGCCCTCGACTCTGCCCTGAACTACAATATGCTCCATTGAGTCCTCTTTGCGAGTTATGTGCCCATGCTTCTATTCCGTGTAAATTCTCTAGTAATTTCAAACTAAAAGCAAAGCTGCTTGGCGGCAGTAATACTCGTAGATAGATAATTTAGGACGGTCGCCATTCAGTTGGACTCCGGGCTGAATTTAATTAAACGTGCAAATAAATCGAGAACCTTCGCCTGGCTCATTACGCACTACCTATAAAGTTGGATGCACTTTAGGAGAAATGGAGATTAGGTTTCTGACCATGTTTTGGGGATATAACCGTGAACGTAGGTAGCTTAAGCCGGGGTTACTTTGAAGCTATTATTACATTGACAACAGCTTTTGATCTTTTTTGTTTAATTCAATTTCTTTAATTTACTCTCCTTTAATTTTATTACATTTAATTTAATTAGTTGTTAATATTGTTTTCGCTATGCCCTAATAGGGAGCATATGTTCAGCACATCATAGATAATAAGTAAGACCTTTGTATAACCATATGTAATGCAATAAAATATTGAATTTCAATTTAAATTTCGACTCGACTTCATATAGCAAAATCTCGGAGCTAGATATACTAGGGACGCCTAAGATGCTTTATATACTGTTAACAACAGCTACTTAAGAATCTGAAGCGGATATAGGTGTTACTTTTGATTCTAGTTATCCCTGTTTTAGGGGGTTAATGTACATTTGTTTCAAATTAAGTTCGTCACATTTTTTTTACACTCCATACATTGAAAGTAAATTTTTACATGCATATAAATATGTGTAAATTCGTCAGTCATGTCCAAATTAAAATATGACTTTACTTCATAAAAATAAAAGTGCACAAAATTTTGGTATCTGTATAACAAGAGAAATGTGTTTTATGTTTGACGCTCATTATATTTACAACACCAAAAGTACACAAGTCACGAGCTTGTAAATTATATTGAAACGAAAGGTTGCATTCAAACAAATAAAACTGTTTTGTTGTTCCTAGATGGGTGTACAGTACAAAGATAGCAATCTTAAGTTTTATAAGGCAAGTTAAAGTAAGTTTCGAAGTAGAAAAAGTGCAAGCTTCATTTTTCCATTTAAAGTCATTGAGAGGAGTGCAATATTTATTATGTACGTGTTAAATTTTCTTATTTTAGCTTAGAACTGTAATGTTATCACTGCTTAGGTACTGAACCTGAACCAAAAAAAAAAATAATGCTATACAGTAATCCTAAGTATAGCAGAGTTACCGTGCATGGACCCCGAAAAATAAGAAACATACCTTCTTAAAATCTATACTATATATAAAGCTGAAGAGTTTGTTTGTTCGTTTATTTGTTTGTTTGGTTGAACGTGCTAATCTCAGGAACTACCGGTTCGAATTGAAAAAATATTTTTGTGTTGAATAGTCCATTTATTGAGGAAGGCTATAGGCTATATTTCATCACTCTATGACTAATAGAACGCGGGTGAAACCGCGGGGCATAGTTACCCCATAAGCCGAGATATTGATGTTGTTTGTTACAAAGTAAAGTTAGAAAGTGACAACCATAGGATCAGGTGGTACGTTGTTCTTGGTCGACGGCCTCATGGCCAACAAAAACAGAAGTCAAAACATGTGAGGGTTGAACAAAAATAATGAAATAAAATTAATTTGAGTTTTTATATGAAAACGTAAATCTAAGTAAATATGATTTTGCCTGTTATCACAGTGTTCTAAGGGTTGCATGGCTATGTTTATTCTTCTTCGTCGTCGAGTCCTCATGTCTGAGGGTCGTGACCACCAATAGGTCTCTCCATGAGGTCCTATCCTGGGCTAGACGGATAGCCGTCTGCGTGTTGCATTTCAGGGCTTTCAGAATAGCATCCGTCCACCGGGCAGGCGCTCTTCCTCTGCTCCTTTTTCCCTCCACGTGACAGGATTATAAACAGCCTGTATGTTTAAACACTAGGGACTAAGAATTGCCTCTGTGGCCTAGTAGTAAGTCCGGTCTCGGACGCAAAAGTACCGAAGAACATTTAACAGGGTCCTCAATAACATAAAGTTCGGACGCAAATACGATTAGATCCGTAAAAAGTGTTTAATTTCCACTTCAGCCTGTTATAAAATGAAACAAAATTAATTATCCCAAGTCATCGTGGATTTGCCTTTCATCAATCAATTTGTGTCTATTCATAAAGTATTTAAGAGATTCGGGTCGTATAAAATGGCACAGCCTCCAGCTAATGACCTGTTTTGGGATCACTGATTATATTATTATTATACTATTATTAATAGTCGACATACTAACTAAAACTAAGGTCAATGTCTGTGCTATTTGTACAACAAGTATTTAATTAAGATTTTTTTTTTAATACATAGCTCGGCAAATGACTTCATCCCATCTGATGTTAAGTGGAAATGGAGTCCAGACGCGAAGATAACTGGTGCAGCGTGAAAACAAACGTAGCATCAGTTAACTTCACTTTTCGGCCCACAAGGTGCTTTTTCACGCCTCTCTTGAAGGACCCCATATCATAGGAAGGAGGGACAACGTATGCTGGTAGACTATTCCATCTTTTGGAGGTGCGACAAAGAAACGAGTCACCAAATTTCTTTGTACGCGATGGGATATTTGAGACAGTGAAGCGGTGACTCCGAAGAGCAGCACGTGTACTCCTATGAAGAAAGGGAGAAGGTGGGATGAGGTCAAAAAGCTCATTCAGAGCACTCGCCCAACACTACTTTCTAAAAATAATTTACCTAAATATGTGAGCCGGCGTAAGGTTCTGTACTTGTAAAATCAAACCCCATCGCACTAGCCGCTGCCCCGTGTAAGTAATCAGATGAATTATCACCATCAACAGCTCATTTTGTCCCCACTGCTGGGGCACGAGCCTTCCCTATGGATGGACAGGGAGAACGGGCCATAAAACACCACGCGGGCCCAGTGCGGTGCGGTGGTTGTTAACGACTGCTAATGCAGCCGGGACCAACGACTTTACGTGCTTTCCGAAACACGGAGGAGGTCGCGATGATATATTTTTGATCAGCCTTTGCGAAAGTTCCATAGTAGACCGAGCGCGTTAATCACTGTGCCATCAAACTCTTCATCACCATCCTTACAAAATGGCAACCCATCGTCATAACCCATTTTTCTGTGCACTCACTATGTGGGAATATCGCGAGTACGCAAGAACTAGGTACTTGAAGCTAGAAAAAGTCATCGTCCATGTGAACCAACAACCGTATCCCGAATTGGGTTTACGATTACAATACATGCGCATAACTTACCCAAAGGTTCATCGCAATTGGATGAATGGTATAAAATTCAAAATTTAAAATTCAAAATCATTTATTCAGTTTACGCTACAAATAGCTCTTATGAACGTCATTATGCCATCGGTTCGTAAGTCTATCTACTCTGGGCAGGAGATCTTTTACTGTGAAAAGAACCGGCAGGAAACTCAGCAAGTCTCTCATAGGAAACGTGTCATATAAGAAAATATAGAAAACGCATACGGACCAAGAAAGAAACATTCATTGTTATACTCGTATGAACTACTGCTACTGCTGATACTGCATAATCCTTAATTCAATTCTCTGTTTTCTTACTGTTCTTTATTATTGGCAATCGTTTTTTCTTTTACAGCTTGACCTTCAACAAAGACCTCCTCTAAGGGCGTCCGCTGCGCATAGCGGGCGTACGGCCGGCGCGGGCGCCCGCGTGACCTGCTGTTATGTAAATGTATAGAGCAGCGCTGCGTGAAGCGAGTTGACTGTCATACGCGGCGCAGCCGCCGCCGGGGTTTAATGCTCTAAGCTGCAAGGGTGCATTCGTCCGCTCGTAGTTCGGATTACTGCTATGCACTTTGACACATGACAGCTTTAAAACCATTATATTCGTTCACGATGGAGCATGGTGCGGGACCAGTGGTGTGCTCTCGCTTAACACAGCGGACGCCCGAAAGCTTTAAATATTGTCCTGTGTTTTGCTATTTGTGACAATTTTGAGTTACAATTTTATTGAATTTATCAAGTAGGCTTGTCTACCTTTGTTTCTTTAAGCAAAGGAAAAGGAGATGTAGCAATCTTTAAATATATGCATAGGTAAAGTAGGAGCAACCCGATCACTCCCATTAGCGTCCCATCAATAAACATTCGGCGAACTGTGATAATTCCACCTTTGCCAGACGTCCTAATCACTAACCCAAGCCCTCAATCAATAACCTAATGGACGTGTGTAATCGATCTTTCATACTTCAATCGCTACGAAAACTTTCGGCCCTTCGTTTCAATTACAAAGCTTTTGCTAATTCAATGAATATTTTCGAAAGTTGAAAGAAAAAGTTTCGGCTTTGCGCAGGTAAGTTAAAAAATTGAGAAACCTGACTGGTATTTTAAAATACGCTTTTAAAGCGTTTTGTTTGTTATTTTTTGCTGTTGCGACAGAATAAATAAAACCTCTTTCAATAATTTTATTTTGAATTTATTTTTTTTTTTACTATCGTAAATGTTTCAATAATTTTAATTTAATTCAATTTGTTTATCTATAACATTGGCTGAGCACATTTGGACCCATATTAATCCAGCGTGTTGTGGGCTACACGCTGTTACATTAAACATTAAATTTTGTTTAAAATTTTCTTTAATTTAAAATTTTGTTGCAATTGTTTTTTATTTCAATTTGGTATTTTATTATTTGGTTTGGTAGGTATGGTATGTGCATGTAACTTGCTATATGTAGGTAATGTTCTTATATGGCCAATAAGAGAAGATAGGAAGGAACTTGAGAGAAGTAACTGATAATTATATTTTAGAAAAATTTTGTCCTATCTTATGGAAAAATACGTTGTTATAGAAAAAGAGGAAAATGCTTTCTTTAAAGAAAAATCTGTTTGATTACCAAAATTTAATTCTTATGAACATACTAGTATTATTTGTATTTGTATTATTCCCTATTAAATTATATCATTGAGTTAGAGATACAAAACATGAAATAATGAAACATAAAACCTACTTCATTAACGTGAAAAACTGATTTTTGCTTAGCTCGTAATAACCCGATACTGTCAATCACAAGTACCAAGTACTTTCGGAATGTTCGTTAATGCAAAAATCGTGTCGAAATTATTCGATAACTACCCCCCATTCGATTAATAATAAATTCTTAATTGAAAATAATTGTCGTTGATCACTTGTTAAGGCAATGGACGCTGGTAATTGGCCGTTTGTATTAATAAAAAATATATTTTATGATTACGTTTTAATCACTAAAGATTGGGCTACGTATAAGAGTTATTATGATGATGCAGCTACATTTGGTGTTTAACTACCAGGCTTTACTCCACATTAAATTAAGATTAATTTATAACTATTTACTGTTACAGGTACATTGGTGGGGAGAGGCTTTAAGCTTTTGACTTGTATAGAATATGACTAATCAAGGATTTGACGAGTATCTGTTTTGACAAATCAAGGATTTGACGAGTATCTGTTTTGACAAATCAAGGATTTGACGAGTATCTGTTTCGAAAAATCAAGGATTTGACGAGTATCTGTTTTGACAAATCAAGGATTTGACGAATGCCTAACTTGACCAATCAAGGATTTGACAGATGTCTGCGAAGTCCTCGATGGTGCAGTGGGTAACGCGTCCGGTCTGTGATTTCTAATCTAAAGCAATTTTCGCAAAGGCCAGTCATCTGATGGGTGCCATAAGTTTATCATTTCGCGCTCATTCGTGCTTCGGAAGACACGTAAAGCTGTTGGTCCCAGCTGCATTAGCATTCGTTAACAACACTGGGCCCACGTGGTGTTTTATGGCCCGTTCTTCCTACCCATCCATAGGAAGGTTCGTGCCTCATCAATGGGCTGATGTGATGACTGTTACAAAGGCGGTATAAATAAGGTGGTTATTTCTGATATACCATTTTAGAATAACTCGTTACATGTCGTAGCCATTGTAAATTGGTCTCTAGTAAATATAGGACAACGTAAACTCAAGTTAGAGCTGAGATCTTAAGACACGCTCCACCAACTTACATTCAGACAAACTTGTGGATCTCTCAATTTTTAAATTAACCTCGCTTACAAGTCCCGGATTGTCACGGGCGAAGTAGGATGATAAAACTAAAGTAGGTCTACTACATAATTAAGGAGGTGGAACCGCGAACCTGGAATAAGGTAATGGCTGGAAGGGGTATGAAAAGTGATCAAAGAGATTGACGTAATAAAGAAACATGTGTGTTCTTTTCTTCTTTTATCACATATGTATTTTCTTCAACTTCAGAGCCATGCTCTTTCGGGGTAACCTTTACCATTTATTTTGATACATACAAAATTCAAAATTCAAAATCATTGATTCAGTTTAGGCTACAAATAGCTCTTATGAACGTCATTATGCCATCCATGCCACCATGCCATACAACCTGGACATTTTCAAGCAAGGCAAGGGTGAACAGGCATTATCTCGAAAAGTATTTACATCCTAGGCCGCGTCATAGTGATGACGCGATGAGTGTAACATTAGGTGAGACCGCAGTCAAATACTTATATAGAATTTAAGGGTGCGCCGTCCGTAAGTGACAAGTGTCATATATTTTATTTGAAATGTCTTCGTCCATATTTATTTGATGCCGCGCGGCCATACTAATATTGTATGGGGAATTTAACGTGTCAATTTAAAAAATAATAATTTAAATAACTACTTGATAAATCGAAAATGTGAGACGAACGGATTTGTAGTTTAAACATTGGTGATTGTTTAGACAAAATCAGAGGTACAATAATTTAGATAAACTATAAGATATCAACCAAACGCCGCCACTCGTTTTCATGATTTTTGTCCAACTTTAATAAATGATATTGTAGAAAAAACTATAGTGTGTTATGAATTCATGGATCAGACTAATTATAAACACGTTCTCTTTGCTACTAAATATATATTTTGTTTATTTAATACGATAGTATTTTCAATTATATCAACTTAACCGTGACTGCATTTTTGGCAAGTTTTGGTCGGCGCATTTTTAAAAAAAAATTGATTTCTATCCCAAGCCAATTCTTTTACTTCTTTGTAAGACACGACGTTCGCCTTCTCTTTAATTTGTTCTGTGTAAAGTATTAAAATACTAACTATATATATATAATAACATTATAAAACTATAAATATTTAAATAGGTTTTTATATTTTATTTAGTTTATTTCGAATTAGGTATGGTGATTTCCCACTATCAATCTCTTAAATCAGCATCCCACTAATGATTGCACAGCTAACCCCGACGACCTAGACTCCTGCTCTATTGAAAAATTTCCACTATCAGCTCAATCTTACGTCCCATTGCTAGGTCACCAGCCTTCCCTATGGATGAAAATACTATAGGGTGAACGGGCCATAAACAGCCACGCGAGCCCAGTACGATGCGGTGGCTGCTAGGACGCAGCCGTGCCAACGTCTTTACGTGCCATCCGGAACACGAAACTAACCATAGCGGACTTTAAATCGCATAAAGTCAAATTCAAAAAGCGTTTTTTAAAATCATCATCATCATCATCATCAGCTCATTTTTATGTCCCCACTGCTGGGACACGAGTCTATAGGGATGGATAGGGAGACGGGCCATAAACCACCACGCGGGGCCAGTGCGGATTGGTGGTTATTAACGACTGCTTATGCAGCCGGGACCAACGGCTTTACGTACCTTCCGAAGCATGGAGGAGCTCGAGATGATTAATTTCTTGGTCACCCATCCAATGACCGGCCACTGCGCCATCGAGCTCCTTTTTAAAAAAAAATTCTACTTACTATTTACATCTCTGTATTTTCCTTATGCTACGCATTATCAGTAAATTGGCTTATTAGTATGAAAAAATTAGAAATTTGAACTTTTTATTGGATATCGCTTAAAATCCCTTCGACCTTAATTAAAAGTTTATAACTGAAATACGCTTACCTATTAGTATTCAACGAAACAAACCCCAGTTCTTTAAATTTTGTTCAATCAGAATATTTCCGCGAATAATACTTAATTATTCTGGTAACGGCTGTTGATGATTTTTTAATTTGCCGCGTGAAAACATGTACAGAAGGAAGGCACGTAAAGCCGTTGGTCCCGGCTGCATCAGCAGTCGTTAACAACCACCAATCCGCACTGGGTCCGCGTGGTGGTTTATCGCCCGTTTTCTCTATCCATCCATAGGGAAGGCTCGTGCGCCAGCAGTGTGGACGTTGAGGAGCTGGTGATATGATGAAATGTTCACTATTGCCATTTTTGTGATATTGAATATACATAATCAAACTTTGATTTAAGTAGTTTCCACCAATTCTCTATTTCATCGTATTTCGTAAAACAGTTGTAAGCCCAAAATAATATTAATATTGGTTTTAAAACATTTAGGTAGGTTCATGATAAAATTGACAAACCTTTTTATATTTACTGCCACATCTAGACAAACTAACATGTAAGTAGGCAAATAAGGTACTTAAGACTTCAAACTTTAGTCCATCCTTTCTCGGTAACGCCTTCTTTTCTCTTTAAAGCGTATCCGCACCCCTGAGGTGGGCACTTAAAACTTTTCCTGATAATGCGACAACCAACAAACTCCCGAAAAGGGTTGACAAAATAATTTACCTTGTACACCTTTTATGTACAATTTACTATGAACGTTTGCTTGCAATTTGCATTATTTCGATTCCCTTGAACGGGCACCGATTATAATGTGCGTAAACGACTCACTGTTCAGAGTTGGGTGCGAGTTTTTCCGCAAATACTATTTGTTTCACATGTTGAACACTAGATGGCACAGAATGAATCTCTGTATTTGTTACAAGTTAGCTTTAACTTCGAACGAACGAACGAATAGTGGTAAATACTTGCTCTCGAATCAATTTAAACAAATAGAACGTATAATAGTACAATTACCTAGTTATTTTATAATACGTTAGCTTAGGTACAAACTGATTCAAAAGTTGAACGAATAAGATAAGTATACATAGTAAACCTTAGTATTAGTAAGTAAGCGAGAGTTTATCACATTCCATTTGCCATTTTTAAAATATAACCAAGCGTTCAAAAGAGCGCTTTTAAGTCGTAACATTTCAAGTTCCTAGGCATAAAATCGGATCGCTGGCTTAATACGGGATTGCGGGATCTCGCGAAAATCCCGCATGGCGTGACGGAATGTTCCCGTTCGAGAAATTGGAGCGGACACACTAATCCTTCAGTAGTTTTTAATTCTAGATACAGACGTTTAAACAGAAATATAAGGATTACTATAAAAGATTACCTAAGGCGAGCGTTTCCGACTGTGAGATTTCCAAGGCGTTCCGCTTGGGACTGAATGATGGCGCGAGCGTCGAATTACGCAATAATGTGGATTTTATTGGACGTTTACTTATTACTAAAATTATTATGGCCGACAACTATTACATATTCAAACACATTGGTTTGGTATATTTTTCTTTGTCTGAAACGGTGTATAGCCTGAATAAAATGATATTTAGTTTATTAATAAGATGTATGTTTGATAATATATTCGATGCAGGAAATTGAAAAATATCGTGAAAATACCGGCCGATGTTACTAAATAAAAGGCCAATGAATAATATATATATTTTTTGGATTTAAAATCCTTGTACATTTCGAATAAAAGTCATTTAAAAACACCGATTTTTTGGAAACTCTCGCCTTAAGGAGAAATTTAGCACTACGGCTATTTCACCCGAACAATTGAGTCTAGAATTCAGCGTTTTATTTAGATCAAACATCATTACATTGTGTCAGTAGTTTGAAATTAAGAGAGACAGGCGTTTAAAGCAGTATTTAGTTAAATCAAGATCTAGCTGGTGCGCTGTGCAGTATTAAGAATATAATAAATTGGCAGCATACAACTTGGAAAATAAAGGCGATAATATTACTTAAAAAGTAAACACTCACTGATTGACTCATCAATGCCTAGCCTACACTTAGAAATCTGGAATTCTACACAGATGATGTAGACAATGAACAACGCCAGATTCCGATCAAAGTATACGCATGTTTACATGGATGATATCGCGGGTGGTCGGTAGTTCAAAACGTAAACCAAACATTGGCACTATATCTTGATTACACCTACCAATGCTATCTCAGCCCCACCCTATGGGTAGACTGGTAGAGAATGCCTCAGGCGGACTTAAGTCCGCCGTGTAATATTTATGTTGCAAAAGTTTAAATAAATAAAAAAACACATTATTTGTCAACTCACTCGTAAAATTTTATCTAGTCGTATGCGGTGGCAGACGTGTACTCTAGAGTGCATATGTGCAAATTTTACTTGCCAAAACAAGATTTTGTGTAAAAAAAAATTAACTCCTGGTTTGCCTCCATGAGGCACTGCTTCCATGCCACTATTTTTTTCGTTTTAGTTATATTGTAATGTGATCTAATCTATATAAATAAAAATGAGTCGCTAAATGTGTTGCTAATCGCATAACTCGAGAACGGCTTAGAGCCAAATCGGTTCGATTTGGCTGATTTATTTTTTGTTGTGTTTGATGAAGTCTGAGGAAGGTTCTTATGGAGGGAAAAACTTAAAAAAATACGAGGAAAATAGTAAAAACAACAATTTTCTTTTCCCATACAAATCACTCTGTCCCCAGATGTCAAACATTTGACGTCAATCAAAACAAAACAAGGGCGCGTTAGGATTATCTTTGGTATATTAAAGGTCCGATGTATTTATATACGCGCCAATAAAACAAAAAATATCGTGTGCCATAAGGCATTACATTAAAAATATCATCACATTAGATATTACTAAAGTCTTTCAATGTTATGTTTTTTCTAATAGACTGCGACAGGCCAATAACTTTTGACAGAACGAAATCTGTCGGGGCAAATAGGGGCAAATCAATGTGACTTTGTTTTAGAGAAATAGGGCAGAACAAGGTCTGCCGGGACAGCTAGTTGCTAATAAAACCCACAATATGCACTTTGGTATTTTACGTATTTGGCGAATCTTATGTAAATGTCTTGGAAAATCAGCGTTGCAGTTTCTAGATGCTGCAATTCATGCTGAGCGGAGTGGAGTTCATTGTAGCATTTTAATTTTAAGTATTAGTTTTATTGTTAGAACCTAAGCCTAGCCGTCCTACTTGAAATAAATGTTTTGAACTTGAAAACGTCTACCAAGCCTTTCATGACCGAACGAATCCTTAACAAAACACGAAGTATAAAGTTACCATGAAATTTCTACGAATCTCTGTAGGAAAGGGCTTGGGGCATACAAGACATCACTTACCCTTGTTGGACCCCAAAATAATTATTTTATGAAAGGTATTATAAAATTATGAATATCCGAAACTTCGTATGTAAACCGTGTTACACGTATATTTTTAATGTGGTGCCCACATTTGCCAAAACCCTTAAAATTCACGACTTCAAAGTGGGTCAGAAATCGAATTTCGGGACCGTACTTGTAATGTAAAAAGTGATGTCACATTGTTTTAACTCCAACGTAAGAGATTCAAAACGTAACATAAATCTCATGCGTCTGGAAGAAAGTCAGTTGGAATTTCAGACAGAATGAAATGTCTTCTGTGGAACATTCCCAGGAAACTGATAAAATATTGTTTCTATATTTTCTACTTTATTTAAAATGGATTTACTTACTATTGTTTGCTGTTAGTTAGAGATAAACATATTCTTACCGAATTGCTATTATATATTTTTAAGCTTCCTTCCTACTGTTAAGTAAAAACCTCCCAACCTTTCCACTTCTTTCGATTACTTGTGGTTTTCCACCAATCATATTTATTATGTGTATACTATTCTCAATAGACGCTCGCACAAATTAACTACATAATAATTTCGTCGGGCTGGTTTAAACCACGATAGCTCAATTGGAAGAGCACCAGACCCGGTATGTCAGAAGGGTGCAGGTTCAAATCCTGCTCGTGGAAATTTTTTCAACATTTGCGTTAAAAATTATATAAACAAAACAAAAACATTTTACATAATCAATGTAACATAGTATAACAGACTTATTGGGACAGTTCAGATTTCAACATTAAAGCTAATATGAATATCTGTAAATGTTTAACTAATCTTAACATCATCATTTTATAAGAACACACTGTTGTGTTTAAAGTTCCTTTCACTTATGCCACTTTTTCCGATCTAACTATCTAAGGATTCGGGTTTTAAATATAATCACATTCATCACACATAAGTCAAAAGTCAAAGTTTATTTTTATTCGGAAAAGTACTTTTTAATTGTTCAAACATTTTTTACCTACTACGATTCAAGACGTTAAATTTTAGCTGTGGAGAAGAATGGCCGCAGACAACTGCACAGCTAACGAAAGAAGTAACGACATTTACAAAAAAAACATCCAATATTACATTTACATAATATAAGCAGTCTATCTACAAACCCCCGAATGCCAAATGATAGAAATCATTTATAGTGAAACCATACCTTTTGTATATAAAAAGAAAAGCCATTGTAATCTTGGGCATAGCGATAGATCCGTGAACGAAAATATATAAAGCGGCATGGAAGATTAACCACAAATCAAACGGCTGAGAGGAAACCTTAAAAGAAAGACCTTCGAACCGACGACAAAATAAAGGGGGAAACTTTAAGCCCAGATAAGGAAATTCATATTAAAGATAATGTTATGGGGAGATCCATACACTTGGAGTTAAGCCGTCTGCGAAATCTTGATCCCGTACAAAAATATCCAAAGCTTTATTGAAACTGTGGTGTTTGCTCGCTGAGTTACGTACGGGAAATGAACACAGTGTTAATAATAAATAGAACAGAATTTACAGCTCATATTTATGTTATTGGAATGTAATCTATTAGCCAAAGGAATTATGGATTTATATAATCCTACATACAATCACCAGCCCGTTTTATGTCCCCACTGCTGGGGCACGAACCTTTCTAAAAGATAGAAAGGGAGAAGGTGTTATAAACCACCACGCGGGCCCAGTGCGGATTGGTGGTTATGAAGGACTGCTAACGCCGCTGTGACCAAAGGCTTGACGTGCCTTTCGAAGCACGGAGGAGCTCGAGATGATACAATTTTAGTCATCCATCCGATGACCAGCTTCTGCGAAAGTTGTTTAACCTTAGCGAACGCAGCCCGGGCGCGTTAATCGCGCCATAGAGCTCTTTAACACTTATGAAATATGCAATATAATTTATTTTTTAGAAGAATGATTAAAAGATTTTTTTAATAAGAAAGTAATTTAGTGAGACTAACGAGTCCTTGCTGAGTGTGACCAGCCAGCATTCATAAGTTTTTAGTTGTGTCTCCTTGCCTTAAGAAGGCAAAGACGTTATTTACATTTACTGTCTCCTCGAGCCAGACAATCGTCCATCACCCTTCGGAAAGTGCTTGACCTTCAACTCTCCATGTTGTTAAATATTAATAAGGCAGAAGATAGAAGCAATCTCAATGTCAGAAATAAACTGTTATCAATGTTGTTGTGGTGACAGACTCAAATACGATAGTAGTGGCTTCACTAGAACAAGTCCTACTCTCAACGAAACATAGTGTTACATGTATCGCAACGGGGAGTCAAACCTTCGTCTGAGTTTGTTTAGTGAACTTTTTTTTGATTCAATGTACATAAAATAATGCTAAAGTAATCAATATGACTGTAGAACACTATTTCCCAAATAACTGTTTTAATCAATCAGCTTCATAGAAATACGAAGCGTACTTCACAACAAACACATTTGATAAAACAATCATAATTAAAAAACTGTTTGCTTAATACTTACGTAAATGCAATACAATTTACTAAAATCCTTCAGTAACAGCAACGAATTACACTTGCGGACAATAAATTGGATGCGCAAAACCTGTTTAAGGATTAATATTTTCATTCAATATTCAAAACCCTTTCAATGTTTTGTCTTTATTCGCCTTTAGTCTTTATTTCAATATATCACTTTTACAGAGTTAATGAAAATATTAATAGTCTCTTTTAAACTTTTTGCATATTTTTAATATAGGATCAACGTTAAAATCGTAGAAAAATATTAGCTCATGCATACTGTTATGTAATACCTACAAAATGTAATGTTCGGTCCCATAGTCAAAGTATTGCAAAATTATGAGCAAATCTAATTCTAGCCACCAGTAAATAGAAACTTACTCATCATGGTAGACAAAAGAGAAAAAGACAAATTCTCGTTTTGGGTATTATAGTCACCAAGCAAATTCCGTTGAAAAGCCCGGTTTCGCAAAGCCCCAACCCCACGAGCCGAGGTATTTAGAGGAGCCCTCGGGTTGTTCCGTTCCCGATACGAACCTTTCGGAGAATCTAACGGGGAAATTACTGCGTAATGCCATTCCTTCTAGAAAACCTCTGACGTGTTTCATTTGACACGGCTTGAGGAACTCTTTAATTTTCTCGCCGCGCCCAAAAAGGCAAGGCGGCGACGCATTGCAAAAATTTACGTGGCGGGGATCTTGATTTTTCCTAACAATTACAAAACATATGAGATCATTCTCATATGTTTTGTAATTGTTAGGAAAATCAAATATCATTATTTGATGTCATGATTTTTCATTTAATTGACTTCATTTTGCTAGTTGCAGAAACACGATTTGTTAACTTTTATAACAGAAAAAAAATATCAAAGTAACCTCTTTTAAAACATAGATTTGCATTTTACAGGCATACCAGACCGATTTAAGGATCTAAATTTTCTTAGTAGATTAGTCTTAACACACACTTCAATATGCTAGTTCATTTTCTTAAACTTATTTGTAGTTTTAATTGGAAAGAAAAAAAACAGTTTTTCTTATGGGCGCAAACGCTCCGTATTAGAATAATTGTTTAGCGATGCGTCGCCTTAAGGCAATCATCAAACTCTCTCCAAACCAAACAGGTTTTTTAAGACTATATCCCCTATTTTTTGCATTCATAGTATTTTGTAGTAATAATTAAAAATATTTGGGCGTGTAATTATGTCGTGTATAGCGACATCAATAAATTGGCTGCAAGTGTAATCGCGCGTTGTTACCCAACTTGTATTCGTACATACTAGCTAGTACGTAGGTAGGTAGTGAAATTGTGAAACTATTCGCATAATATTATTAATTCTGAACACACTCGGCGCCGTTTATTTAAATGTACTCTATGAACAAGTGAAGCGTGTAACTTAATTTCAAAGTTTGAACACAGGGTTCGTATAGCTACGAGGCAACTTTCCAAGCGTTATTGTGGCAAATGTATTGTTATACTGTTAGAGATAATTAACAATTTGAATCGAGCTTCACACCAATAACTTCCCTATGCTTTGCTACGGCTTTTTAGATATCCCAAGCGGAGATTGAGCTTGAATTCATCATACTAGCCTCGAATTTTTGATTTTAGCGCTCTTTCTGACATTCAGTTAAGTTTTTATCACGAGTAATCATTAATCAATCAATCATCACTGTTATTCAAATAAAATAACAGTAAAGTAATAAGTGTTTTCTACTATAGTTATTGTTATTATAAGATGTTACTTCATTTCATTTCGCGTAAGCTACGACAAATAAAATTAACGATGTCCTTTTTAGAGTAATATCTACGGTATTTCGCTATAAATATGTCATACTGCACTAACGTGTTATAAGCTGGAAAGCAAGCAAACAAGTATATTAAACTTAAATCAGCGTCGCATATATTTATGTAACAATATATATGTTATCCAGAAACTTCATATTTCTGGCTCATATACATTTTATTGCATGCTTGCGAAACACTATGCTCCACTTTTTTCTCTATCCATCCATAGGGAGGGTTCGTGCTTCAGCAGTGGGGACATAAATCGATCTGGTAATGATGATGATGATGAAACACTATGCTGACCTAATCACCCCATATAACTGAAACGCATCGGCCATCAATAGTATAACAACTTCTGATATGATTTATGTAAAAAAAAACACATACCTGTTGCTAGGCAGCGACAGATAGCAAGCACCTGAAAACAAAAACAATATCTTTGAAAGACGGAACGCTTACAAGTATATTTGTGGATTTCACATTCAATTGTTTGATCGAAATAATGGGTCGTCAGTCGTTCGTTTCGTCAGGATACTTTGTCAACAATAATCTCGTTTTGAATAATGTTTGTTGACACAATTATTTTTTAACTAGCTACCTTCGTTCGCGACTTCGTTTTCCTTAACGCCTGTGTCCCGGATGATACCGACAGGTTTTTGAAAAATGGTCGCGTTCGAAACTCATTGCCGTGGCAGATAAGAGATGGTTTTTAGTGTGTAGGCCTCCGCTACCCTTGTCGAGCTTTTCGCGGATGGCTGGAGAAAGGGAAGTCTTTCCCCCTATATGGGATTCTTGTCCCACATAGCCGATGTATGCTGAGTTTGCCGATTGCCACTGGGCATTTTCAGCTTTACTGGGCTTTTTGGGGGCGGTGAGAAACTTAAAGGGTTCCTCAAGCCGTGTGAAACGAATCACCCTCAGAGGTTTTCTAGAGGGAACGGCATCACGCACTAGTGCGTGTTGCCGAGGGGTTCAGATCGGGTCGGGCCCTAGTCATACAAATATCACAAGACTGAAAACGACATCAAACTGTAGGGTAGTATATATTTATATATATATGTCTATTTATATACTGACACAAACAACAGTTCGCTTAGGTTTTTTATTTTTAATCATATGATTTTTAGGTACAAAAATACATATTTTAAATATTTACAACCAATGATGCCAAATCAAGAATTTCGACTCCACGAGCACCAGTGTACGAAAAACTACCCGCCAGTGTGTCCCAAACGGTACGTATTAAACATACGTATATAAATTTGTGTTAATAACAACATACCCAGAACGCGGATACTATTGTAGGAGTCGAACGGAACAATACAAATAGTCTGTACAAATATAATATAAATTATTCAGAAGTTGGCTTATGTAGCTACTACTGACTGTACGGTTACCCTTAAGGTAAGTCCAGGCTATATGACAAAACATGTTTTATAGCATGTTAAGATAAGTGTCTATAAAACAACTAGGTGTGTCACACTAGGGAGGAGCTCGATAGCGCAGTGGTTAACGCGCCCAGTCTACGATTACTAAGGTTAAGCAATTTTCGCAAAGGCCGGTCATCGGATGGGTGACTAAAAATTTATTATCTCGAGCTCCTCCGTGCTTCGGAAGTCACGCAAAGTGCATTAGCAGTCGTTAACAACCGCCAAACCGCTCTAGGCTCGCGTGGTGGTTTATGGCTCGTTCTCCCTATCCATTCATAGGGAAGGCTCGTGCCCCAGCAGAGGGGACGTATAAGAGCTGGTGATGATGAGTCCCTATTAAGTAACAGGTTAAAAACTTATAATATATAACATGTTACAAAACTAAAAGCATAAGTATTGCGGTTGTTTTGTTGACACTATTATCGTCCACAATTGTAAAACATGCTACTTAACTATGCTATATAACATGTTTCGTCATACAGTCTGGACTCAGCTTAATATAATAATTCGTAATTCAATTCATTTATTCTGGCGTCATAGACCCGACCTACACACCAAATAATTTCAAATTTATCGCATGTCAATTTTTAATAATAATAATAAAACATTCACAATACAATTTTGATGTCAAAACAAATAAACGGAAACATAAAAACAATCAATAACGATTTTGATGTAAAAACTACAAAACACAAACTAAGAACTTAATATGACGCCAAGCAACACGTCGAAATAAACACATAAAATAAATTAAAATTGGACAACCTGAACTGTCAAAATAAACTTATAGTTTTGTAACTTAATTTATACCATAAGTTATATAACGTATTACTTAATGTGCACTCACCTTTAGCGATGGAATATAAATCAGTTATCCTCAAATTGTCGCACACGACCCGAGCAAAACAAAGTATGCGTGAGATACGATGTTTTCAATGAAAAAAATCTGCATTTTTAATTTGTAAATAATGATAAATATTGTTGTTATTTGATTTTATAACAAAACACTGTATAGGTACTGTAGGGTGGGTTTTGGTCAGATTTTTTTGCCAGAAAGTTTTTCAAATGACAATTTATTCGAGAAGCTAAATCCTAGTTGGATTCAATTTAATTCTCCTATCATGTATGATTTTTTTTCCCTGACCTTAGGCAGAATTAGTTTTAAGTCTTTGATGTACTGTAAGATCTCAGATAGATTTTTTATTAAGTAAGGTCTGCACCATAAGTAGATAGATAGGAGAGTTTTTTTGGTAAGGTCTACACCATATGTGTAGTTAGGTTTATATTATTAGGAATTCGTTCCTTTTATGTGATGAAAATTTTATATATTAAGATTATCACCTTGGAAAAAAAAAATTGAGTTTAAAATATTTTTTTTAATGGAGAGTGGAATATTGTAAGGAGTTTATATGCAGCTCATAGCAAAAGTAAGTTTAATTTATTTGTATGTAAACCTTTTTAGTTTGTATGAGTATTGGAATCATCGATAAGTAATTAAAAAGGTTGGCAACGGTTTGACACAGTCGCGGACATTGGAAGTCAGGGGCTAGACAGCCCGGCTAAGAGCCAAAGTGCTCGGAGATCGTTATAACATTATGTAATAGTTTAATTGTAAATACACAAAATTAAAGTGAAAGTCGTGTTATCAATTCACACCCACATACAAAATATCATGTAAATTTTGAGCAGCTGTATATAACAACCCATTGGGTAACTCGAGTCTGCAGCAACAAAGGCTGTTTGCATGTTATTATTTTATTGGAATGAGAAATATTGTACTAAGACATCACCTGCAGGTTTCTATCCAGATTATGTCAGTAGACGAACGGATCGTATCAGGTGCTCGGGTTGAATGCGAGATATTGTAGTTCAAATCCCATAACTGTTAGACTAAGTACAGACGTGAACCCAGCCCTATTGATCACGCTCTCTACTAATTTAATGTGATAATTATTATAAAATACATTAAATATTATATGTTAAATAAACAATAAAATATAAAACCTAAAAATAAGAGGAAACGTTGTTAATATAAACATAAAAGTAACGCAATAGTATCTTCATACAATTTATAGTTCCGATGTAAAATCATAGATGGCGTGATCGACAATCTTGAATCGCGCTATCAAGATATTTAAGAATATAAATGTTTTGTGTCGGTTGTTGCTATTTTCATATTATACATTTTAACAAACATCAGACTTTCATTGAACTCTCGCTCTAGACCTGCGGTTTGTACACCTATTAACAAGCAAATTAGCTTTTCTGGATGGGTTACCACTACCAGGACTATTATTATTAAACTAGCTGACCCGGCGGACTTCGGTACCGCTTTGACAGTTTCCATGACAACAAAACAAACAAATAATTTTGTATCAGAAAATTAAATTGTCGTTTTTACTATTTTCCGTCACTTATTATTTATGTTACTCACCGTTTACCTTCCCTGAACTTTCACAAATATTTTAAAATTAAAATTAGTCAAATCGGTCCAGCCATTCTCGAGTTTTAGCGATACAAACGAACAGCAAATGATTTTTATATATTATTACTAGCTGACCCGGCGGACTTCGTACCACAAATAAGGGTTGATCGTAGAAAGGTGAAAATTGAGGATTGTATGTATTTTTGTATGTTGTATCATAAAAAAATAGAAATTAAAAATTTTGTCTAAAAAATAAAAAATAAAATTTAGGGGTGGACTACCCCTAACATTTAGGGGGATGAAAAATAGATGTTGGCCGATTCTCATAGATACCGGATAAGCACAAAAAATTTCATCAAAATCGGTCAAGCCGTTTCGGAGGAGTATGGCAACGAAAACTGTGACACGAGAATTTTATATATTAGATAGATTATATAGATGAGGCATTCATAATAACCTTGAAAACAAAATTAAATGCTGAATAAGTCATTTGACCACAATTCCCATATTTCGAGTGAACCAATAACCAACACCACCATTCCTTACAATCAACCTTTTTTTTGTATCACGTGGCATGGTTTTTTTAGAAGCCTCCTTAGCTTTATGACCGCTTTTCGGTTGAAAGCTCTCCCAAAAAACGAGTTGGTTTTCAGATTGGCGGTCTAAGATTCAGTTACACTACATTTTTGCTTATTATTGTTTGATTATTTTATACTTAGTTATATTATATTGAATAAGATTTGACTTTAACTTTGACTTTGGCTATACATTTAAAAATATAAATAAACAGTAGATGACATTGTTAAATTGAGGTGAACAACCTTCTTAAACTTAAACATTCTTAACTAGGACAAACCTTAGCGAATCAATGTTGCACAATTAAATAAAAAACGAAACAAAACAAGATCAATACAAAAACATTATATATAATATATTATAAAATTAAGCCAAAAAATGAACATCAAGAGCTCATCTTTCTATTTACAGACAATATAAAATTATTAAATATAAATGTACACAAATATCAAATTAAATATTAGGTCCTTACCTATGAAATTGACGTTTTGTATAAAGATTTTTTCTAAAATTATATTTTTCATACTAACGTTTTTTTAATTTTCTTAGCATCTATTTTTGTTAACACTATAAAAATTGTAAAGTTGTGTGTTTGTATCACTAGCCATATAAGACGTTAAAAAGAAAAAAAATGAAGACTCTTCAAAGCTACAATGAAACAAATGTTCCGCGAACAAAAAAGAAGTCAATTTAAAAATATTATGGCCGATAAAGACACAAAATGAATAATCATTGTTTGTCCTGAAGCCTAAGTAACATATTTCTAATTAAAGGTGTATAAAATGTTTATATAATTTTTAACGAAAATTTTGTTGCGAACAAATTACAAACACACAAATGTTGAAAAAATTTCCACGAGATTTTTTTTTAAAGGTGTATAATATTATTAACAACCGGTATTGACTTTTAGAAGTAATACACCTAATAATAAGTGAGAAAAAAACGTCAAATTCATAAGTAAGGACCTATTAGTAGAAGTAGCAGTAAAAATAGTTTTCGTTTGACAACTATTTATATTGAAGTCTTGATTTGTTACGGGTTTATATTCTGTTTGACAGGCTTTGACAGGCATTTTGAAATGTTTGATAACGTTTGCGCGGAAACATCTTGTATTGAGCAAACCCTTTTACTCAAAGCATCCGCAGGTATATACTTTGCTACACAAACATTGAACGAAGCTGTAATTTTGCTTACATATTTTCCGTTGAAATGTTGAAACCATAATCAACGTAACAGAAAACTTGGTTTCGTGTTTCTTGTTTGTAAGCTTACAAACATTGTCGAAATGTGTATGTATCTGGTGGTTAGCAATAGTTTTCATATGGTGCCTGCCCAAAATACGTGTCCGTTAAGGAGGCGTACACATAGTCGTTTTCACGTTTGTTGCTATGCCCTATTTTAATGCGTAATTGTTGCGTAATTACTGCAAAAACAAAATGATTAGTGCCTCTTTAGTTTAAGAAATAAAAACCTTTTTTTGTGTGTACGCTGGCATCACGATCAAGCTTTGACATGGACATGGATTTTTGGACATGGATCAAGCAACCCATGTCCGTTCTCGAAAACTACTTATATTATAGCAACAAAATTAACACACATATTTAGTGCATAATTAGTGCCCGCGCTATGCAAAATTTCATAAGGATTACCTACTCTTAAAGGAACGGAGTTATCACACAAGGCATGTAAATGACATTTTTAGCTGGCGTCAAGAGACAACGTTGTTATGCCTTCTTTTAGTGCGTAACACTAAAAGAGAGCATAACAACAAACATGAAATCGACCATATGTACGCTACCTTAAGGGAAACCTTAATACCCACAGACTGCCTCAGTCTGTGGGTATTAAGGTTTCCCTTAACTTGCAGTTTCTACTTGCAGCGTTATGGGTAACGTTACGACTTAGAGTTATTCTATCATAGTAAACTTATATACTGTCCCACTGCTGGGCAAAGGCCTCCATTGAAATCAAGTCATCGCTACAATTGATGGGTATTGGCTTAATCAGCACGTTTGATCTCTATCATGTTTTATTTTTAAGTTTTCAAGTCAAATCACAACTTTCACTTTCACATCACAATTTTCAACCGCCTCTGCGGTCTTGTGGTTAAGACCACCGGTTTAAACCCAGAGGTCTCGGGTTTGATTCCCAGCGGGGGACATGTTTGTGTACTCGGTTTGGTTGGTGGTAGGGCTTGTTTGTCTGCCTGGCTAGCTACCACCATCTTATCTAAATATGTCGCCATAACTAGAAATAAGATAGCCAGTGCCTCACCAGTTGAGAATCCCGGGTTAAGTGCGCTTCCATCATTGGCCTTATCATCACTTAACATCAGGTGAGATCAAGGCACTGTGCTTACCCGTATAATATTTGAATAAAACATCAAATAAGAGTGGTAGAGTAATGGTACCAGTGTTCGACGCTTTAGGCCTAAATTTTTATTAAAATTTTACCGAATGACAGCTATAATAATATGAATGACAGCAGCTGAGTGCTCTGAAGAGCTCTTTGACCTCATCCCACCTTCTCCCTTTCTTCATAGGAGTACACGTGCTGCTCTTCGGAGTCACCGCTTCACTGTCTAAAATATCCAATCGCGCACAAAGAAATTTGGTGACTCGTTTCTTTGTCGCACCTCCAAAAGATGGAATAGTCTACCAGCACACGTTTTCCCTCCTTCCTATGATATGGGGTCCTTCAAAAGAGGCGTGAAGAAGCACCTTGTGGGCCAGCAGAGTGAAGTTAACTAATGCTACGTTTGTTTCCACGCTGCACCAGTTCGGTGCAGCGGTGTCTTCGCGTCTGGACTCCATTTCCACTTAACATCAGGTGGAATGGAGCCATTTGCCGAGCTAACTATATATATATATAAAAATTCGAAGTCAGGTGTGGTAAAATAAAGTCCATCATTAGCTGCCGACTTTATTTTTAATGATAAAAATAAATAATGTCAATCGCTGCTGCCACTACCCAACAAAGAAAATTTTGGAAAAAGTTTTTTTTGATAGTAAAATAGTTTCCCGTGCCTCGTGGAAAGTTTTGTGATCATCAAGCTGCATTTAGCAAGGGTAGTGATTAAGCCAATACTCATTTTCCAGTTGTGGGACAGTGTACTTTAGCCTATAAAGTATTTACTTACTTACTAGGATATGACAACTTCGTCAGCGTCATCGATCGCACGCGGATAAACCAACGGATTAAAGTAACAGACGGAAAAGAAAAGCTTGTAACAAAATGTATCGTAATAAATTTATCTCGACTCAGTAACCCAAAGGGGCGTGGAAATTTACAATAAGATGATGCTTTGTTTTACATCAATTAACATGTTCTGTTCTGATTCATCATCGCCGAGACGAAGCTGCCAGAGCTAATTAGATGAAATTTTGACGATAGGTTAATTGAGTGACGTAACCAGCCACTATAAGAAAGGATTTTACGGAAATCATACCCTAAGGGGGTCAAATAGGGGGTAAAAGTTAATAATAATAATAATAATAAACACTTTATTTGCACACTAAGAAATAAACAGTTACAAAACAGGTCAATAAGTTTGTATGAAAGTCCGTCAGTTTTTTAATAAAATACATGAAAATTGGTATTTGGCTTTTTGAATAGAAATAAAGAATGACGTGTCTCAGGAATATTCATTACTTTCCTTTTAAGAAGTAAAAAAGGATAGAAAGTTTTTTTTTGTGGAAGTCGTTATTTTTAAAGTAAGAACTATGAAAATTAATAATTTAATCAATCTTTAGATTTCTTAATGAACTTAAAGAATGATGTTTTTAAGCATTTTTTAAAAACCTCCCCAAAAGAGGTGAAATATGGGTGGAAAGTTTGTATGGAAATCTGTCAATTTTAAACTTAAATCCTTACATTCGGTATTTGGCCTGGTTAGAAATTATGAAGTGTTTCAGGATTACCCCTACATATAACTACTTACCTTTAATAAGTTTTGATTTTATTGCAAACAATCAAAAGTTGTGCAGCCCACGTGAGCAACGCCGCGAGCAAAAGCTGGTATTTAAATAAAGATACTCATAAGTAAACGTAATATAATTTAGTTTTACTTAAGAAAATGAAATAAAACTATTCTTTATTGTAGATCATACTATAGAAGAAATATAGAGGACAAAACAAGAAACAGTACAAATGGCGGGGCCGCCCGCATTACTAAAAAGCAATTCATTCCAGGCAACCACGTGTTGAGCTGGACAAAAATAAGTAAAACATGGGCAGTTTATTTTGTTTTTCGAACGTAAAATCCTGATTGCCACTCACGATGATACATAATTGTTGAAAACTTTTTGAAATAGCTTTATTGATACCAAATTTTAATACGGAATTCGGGAGACAAACTCATTTCCGTATCAAAAATTGTTTGCTCCATTTTATAAGAATTTAATTATAAATTATCTTTGCCGGTATATGCTTTTGAGCTCGATTTCAGTGTTGGAGTGATAGCCTTTTTATTGCGGTTAATAGGAATAGTCGTCACGTATTTGGAATACAAACGTATGACCTCTAATCATCCGGGAATTAAATGAAGACGAATGATCACCTTATCAAAGCGGTTGTTTGCTCCAAATTTGTAAAACCTATTGAACGCTAATCTATTACACGTTCTGGGTTTTGGGAGAACGCTGTACTTGTCTCTGCGCGAGGTGAGGAAATATGAAGAGATATGAGGAGATATGAGGAAAAATGAGGAGATATGAAGAGATATGAGGAGATATCACGAGATATGAGAAGGTATGAGGAGGTATGAGGAGATATGAGGAGATATGAGGATATATGAAGAGATATGAAGAGATATGAGGAGATATGAGGAGATATGAGGAGACATGAGGAGATAAGAGGAGATAAGAGGAGATATGAGGAACTATGAGGTGGGTAACCAAGAGCTCTTTAAGCAGTATTATTGAAGTTGTGAAAACGTGATGTGTGTATATACGCCGCTGCATGCGTCTCTTTTTCACAACTACAATAATACGTATTTGCGTTGCCAGCACTACGTTCGGAACATCACTACGTTAGGTAACATCACCACGACCACATAATTGCCACCAGCCGGCGCGGCGTCACTTCGTCGTTCGCTACGTCCATGTGTGGACGGATATTTATTTAGTTATTTATTTTATTATGGTATACACAACAGGTTGCAATCATATCATAAACAATATAACAAAAATCTAAAAAATAATAAACCAGATTGAAACTTGCATACACAGCATGACTAATATTAGCACGTAAACAAGATTAACACTTAAGAATATAAGAGATTATTAAGTGCTACAAACATAAACAATTAATTCATATAAAAGACAAAGACAAATTAATAATTTATAGCCTACAAAACAAACACGAGTATGTCCAGACTCGTACACTGGACATACATATTGTAACACATACATAAAACAATCAAGCTTCCGAAGTCCTATTATTTTTAGGATGATTGCACTTAAATAGTTTTAAGAGCATTCAACAAAATGACGAGCTCATGGTTTCTACGAGTAGAACGGATTCGCAAAATTAAGATCTTTTATCTTCTTTTTATTTACTCCATTGCAGAGAAGCGGAGGCTTTCGTCTTACATAGGCTTCGATTCTGTCATTTTAAAGCGTCCACAATAATATAACAGTGGCCTCATATGTATGATTTGCCTCATTTTCTGTCATTTGCTTGCAAATACTGAGTGAAGTCCCTGTAGGACACATTTTTTTTTCTTTCTTCTACATAAGTATCTACTGACTGTGTGTTCTAATAAATTTATTTCAATTCATTTTATTATTGAAAAATGTCAGAATCAGGTCACGGAGACAAGATTGTGAACGTGTTAAAATAGTAGCAAGCCCAGCCCGTTAATAGTGTATTTATGCACTTGACGTTCATAATTAGTGCACTATATAAGCCTGATAACCGATAACCGTTGGAGTAAACGAGTTCTTGAGTGGAGACAGAGTATCGGCAAACGTAGTGTAGGTCGCCCTCAGACTAAACGGAGCGACGATCTCCAAAAAGTGACTGGCATGAGTTGAATGAGGGTAGCCGCGGATTGTGCTTGGTGGCGTGCACTTGGAGCGGCCTATGTCCAGCGGTGGACTTGTATAGACTGATGATGATATTGATGATGATGATGAGTTCTTTCATTTTCATTTTATTTCATTCTCTAACTATTTAAATAAGAATCAGTTCCATCAGAACTGATTCTTATTTGAATAGTTAGAGAAAATAGTTAGGGTGCCTATTACGAGATTTATTCGGTACACGTTAAATGTGTATGACATTGAAGAAACGCCTCCCGGTGGAATACGAGAAAATTAAAATTTTGCCAAACAAACTATCGTTCTGAAATGAAACTCGCACCTAGGCAACCTGTTGTCATTTTGCGTATGCGTTAATTCGTGTTTTTAGCAAAGGAAAACATTTGCTGAAATATTTCTCCGTTCATGTAATGGCGGCGCTCGCTCCAACTTTTTTCTAGTGTATCGTAAAGGGCACGAAAACATGTTTTCGTAAACAGAAAGTTAATAAATTACACATGTCATATGAGCGTCGCCGATGTTTCCGAGTTATTTTCACGGAACATTATTATCGACAGTAAAAAGGACCAAGTGACAGCTGAACAAAATACTCTACAAAATATGTATATTGACATTTAAACAATTTTTGCAACTTCTCTGTGCCCTGATTCTTGTAACAAAACCCGTTACATAGCGACTTAGTCGTTGAAACAGTTTCTGTATTCCCATCCGTCAATCGAGCCGATTTTAAACTCGTTCGAACGAAGTTGCAAACCACCGTATTCAGATCTACTGTATACAGTTAGTTGGAACTTAGTTCGAACTACTTTAAAATCGGATGTTGGTATGAAATTGGTTTCGATGACTAATTCGCTACGATATCGGTACGGTTTTTGTTACGAGAATCGGGGGGCTGGTCTTATGGTCAGAGTACTACTCTGATCTCATCTCGATTCTAAAACAATTCAAAATAGAGAACGCTCAGCGGCTGTCTACAACCTGCTTGCAGCGTATAGTGCGGTATTTTGGCCACATTGCAAGAGTAGGCAGTGCTAATCTGTAACGTCTGATGGTGACAGGGAAAGTTGATAAAGTCACGATGCTTAGCAGTGAGTGAACGTCTAAGAAGAGATACGGCTTCTTGGCGGGAAAGTGAAGAGTCATGTTTGCGGTTTTGTTTTATTTTCTAAAATTTGTGTTATGTCGAATATTAATGTGAAATAATGGTGGATTATTAACCGTTAAGTGTTCGTGAGTGTGCATGAGTGTTGGCAAATGAAACAAAACAGTGCAATGTCACTTTTCAAATTATCTCAAGAAGTACGCCCGAGGACTTAGTAAAGCCCCACATCTTTACTGAGATACTCGAGGGGTTTGGGGGGCATATCATTTCTCACTTCTCATTTCTATTATTATTCATCGTCATCATACAGAAAGGAATATTGTTTATTTATGTATCACTTGTAAGAAAAATTACTTTGACACTGGCTAAATGTGCTAATCGCACGAGGCCATCAACTAAAAAAAAAAAAGAGATACTTCTCTCAGGCCCAGAGCACCTGGTCTCGCATGTCTATTTTCTCCCGTTGCAACGGGAGAAAATAGACAGTCAGTACGTGTTGGGAGGATTTTGGGCGCTTCCATCTTCAGCTTTACTGACACTTATCAACAGGAGAGATGAAAGCTAAGTTTGCCCGTTGTGAAATAAAAAGTATATAACCACCTACTGATAAATTAAAGAAGTCGACTACTACCGTTAGACCACACAATCGGTATTAAGTTGGTACAATTACTTACAAAATTCTTAGAAAATTTTACGACGCATATCATACCCGTAGCGTTGCCGCTCACATCACAAGTCTTAAAGAGCGTTCGCCTACTGTAATTAAATTCCATAAATTATTCTGTCATGAGTGATAAAGTTTAGCAGCTTAGAGAGAATCACTACAGTAAATTTTATTTTTATTTTCAAGTGCTAATTGCTGCACTGAAGCTAAATTAAATATTTATAAAAATATTGGATTGCGGAAGACCCAGGATCGATTCCTGCCCCCCGACCGCCTAACCGTCATCTTGCTACCTCGCACCGCCTATGAAAGCAATATCAAAAGCTAAAGGTTATAGCTTTCGATATTGCTTTCATAGGCGACACGAAACGACAAGATGACGTCATAAACCACACACGAAGTCAAAGCGATCGGTTAGGCGGTCGAGCCCCTGGCTGGGTCGGGTAGGCGTTTAATTTTTTCACTGTATTTTATAAATTTTATAAATATTTGAGAATCATTACGTTAAACACTATACGCAGTTGTTGAATTGGTTTATCAGGAAGCCTAACTTTTAAAAGTAGCGTTATTGAATTGCCTGGTGGTTTGATTGTGCCCAGTCAAACACGCTGTGTCCCAGTTTGTGGGGAAATTATTTATTAATTCTTTATTCATCTACATTCTGTAAAATAACAGAGTATGGAAGCAAAAGAACGGAAGCTTTAGAGTTGGCAACGCGCGTGTGAATCCCTTGGTGTCCCAAGAGTCAGCCGTCAAGATGGCCTCTTTATATAAGGCGGTCTGTACGCCCGTTTACTAACTGAGTAGCATTCAAAAAATATTATAATAATAGCACAACGGTTGCACAAATGGTTGCATTCAAGAAACGGGTCAAGGAAAACTAGCGTTTGCCAGCGATTTTGTCGTTCGCGTGCAGTCAAGGACGACATCGGTTATACAGGGCGTCCCACGGCCATGCCACATGGAGGGAAAGTACCTTATTTATTGCATATGGAACACTTTACTGAAAGAAGACTTTATTTTAATTTTTAAAACAATTTTAACTGCATTCATACATTTTTAAATAATTGCCTGGTTCAACCGGGAATCGAACCCGGTACACTAGAAAAAAATCACTCTGTAGTTTTATCATACCGATCGGAAGGCTTCATCATAAGGATTATTTTTTGCTAATAAACATAGCATCAGAAATTAAAGGAAGACCATGAATTTTGACATTTTTAATTCAAAATTAATCAATTTAAATTATCAAATGCTCAAAATGAGTCCCATTGTGTTGAATACAAAGTCGTACTCTTTTGATTATTTCACTCCCTGACGCTTTTTTGATCATGCTATGGTGAATATTTAGAATAATACGTCTAAGTTCTGTTTGTAGCTCGTGGAGACTTTCATACCGGTTCTTATAAACTAAATTTTTTACATTTAAATTTTACATTTGAATTAAAAATGTCAAAATTCATGGTCTTCCTTTTATTTCTGATGCTATGTTTATTAGCAAAAAATAATCCTTATGATGAAGCCTTCCGATCGGTATGACAAAACTACAGAATGATTTTTTTCTCGTGTACCGGGTTCGATTCCCGGTTGAACCAGGCAATTTTTAAAAAATGTATGAATGCAGTTAAAATTGTTTTAAAAATTAAAATAAACTCTTTTTGCAGTAAAATGTTCCATCTACAATAACTAAGGTACTTTCCCTCCATGTGGCATGGCCGTGGGACGCCCTGTATATATGTACCAGTGTGGCGGTAGCTAAAGTAACATTAAGAAAACGATAGCGAAGTTCGAAAAGAATAAAATGTATGGGATTGACATAAGATTGACCACGTGATTTAGCGCGGCTTATGTCAATCCCAAACATTTTATTATTTTCGAACTTCGCGATTGTATTCTTAATTTTACTTTGGCTAAGCCTTTAGTAGGCTTAATGTTACTTTGGCTAAGCATGTATGGCATTGCCATAAGCCGCGCTAAATCACGTGGTCAATCTTATGTCAGTCCCATACATTTTATTCTTTTCGAACTCGCTATCGTTTTCATAATGTTACTTTGGCTACCGCCACAGCTTCTTCAGCAAATTTGAACTTCAACACTTCAGCATCAAGACTATTAATTAATTTAACTGGCTTGTCAAGTAACTGTGCTATACTGTACGCTTCTCCTGATTGCAAGCGGTCACCTCACTTTTAAAAGAACGATTCTAGTATTGACCTTAGTCATGGTGCTCAATAATTTTCATTATCCTTATTCATTTTAATCACATTGTTTTCCAAAGCACTGTGAATATATAAAAAAATAAGAATAGAGTAATTAAAATTACCTTTACATATTTTCCCATGCTGATATTTATTGCTTACTCATTTATTTACGATTGTAATGGAAATAGAAGCGGATGTCTAAGTCAAAGTCAAAGTAATTTTTTTTATTCAAATAAACTTACGAAAAGAGATTTTGAATCGTCAATACATTTTTTACCTACTACCCATTCAGGACGGTCTGTTTTGATTAATGTTAGTGCTCTTTATGCTTGTTTATCATTGACATTATTTCTCTTCTTTAAATAATCAATTAAAGAGTTGCTAAGCTCTAGTGGCAGTGGGCAAGGCAGGCTCGTAGGACCAATGGACCGAGGAAATAACTGAGGTCATAAATGGGACGATCTAATGATGTTAATTAAAACTATTATAACGCTGTAACTTTTAATAAGTAACACGTATGTCGGCCATCAGCCGCTCGGGCGGAACACTTCTTGAGTGGCGATCGCGCACCGGCAGACACAGTATGAGCAGGCATCCAACAAGGTGGACCGACGATCTGGTAAAACGGTCGCGGGTAGCCGCTAGATGCGAGCAGCACAAAACCTGTCGTTGTGGAGGCTTGGTAAGGCCTTTGTCCTTGGACGTCTTTTCGCTGAAACGATGATGTTGATATTCCCAATTCGGGTAACACTGAAAACTTTGAAAGCAATTTTCTGAGTTAGTTCACACAAAATCATTGATCTATTTTTTTTCAATACCTTCCATTAAATTTTATATCCCTCCCATTTTATTTAATGCAATTTTGCTAATGCTAACTTAAAACTTGTGACGAATAAATTGTGCTTTTTAACTTTCGCGTACCATTTTAAACTTAGTTTTTTTTAACGGGGATTAACGCAAACAACTATGTATCGAACTCTGTCGAACTGTTCTTAGATAATTTTAAAATATTTATTTGTTTGAGGTACAATGATAATGATGATAAATAAGCGATTGTCGAAAACTAGGATCGAGATTGCAGTATGATCATCGGTACTGACATGTGATGGTCATAATTGGGACGATCTAATGATGTTATTTGAGACTGTTGTAACGCTAACTTCTAATAAGTAACACGTATGTCAAACCCGATACCTCGCAAACAGTTTCAACCGAAGCGTGGTTCAATTTCTGCGATTTCAATTAAACTTAATATGGAGAGCATAACAATTCTAATCATTTGATTGGAGCATTATGGATGGTGTCTTTCAATAATGGAGCTTGTTACTGTCTGAATATAGTTCATTATTCAGTTGCTTTATCAACATCAGTCTTTACCTAAGCGTCCCACTGCTGAACTCAGATCTTACTATTATTTATGTAGTATTATTGTGTTTTTGTAGTTTTTAATAATATTATAGTACATGTATTGTTTAAGTATTGTACCTAATATTGTTATTTTTATTCGAGATATTTTTGATTGCACTTTTGTCGCTTCCTTTTAAACATGATGCTCCCATTCCACCTTAGGTTGGCTGGAAGAGATCTCTTTTAGAGATAAGTCCACCTTTGCTCACCATTGTTTGTAAACTGTTCTCTGTATGTGTGTTTTTTGTGCAATAAAGAATATATATATGAACAATGAGACATGGGGTTATAATAGGGATATGATGGAGGATGGGATCGTAACTCACCACGGTGAGCTAAATGCAGGTTGGTAAATTTTAACGATTGAAAATAACCGGGACCAAGTACTTGAAGGTACGCTTCCTAAGTATTGAGGAGCTTGAGACTGAATGGGCAATGCAAAGTTCCATAACTTGAAAGATCGTAAGAAAAATGAGATAAGAAAATTAAAATAAAAAAAATATAAAACGCTTGTACGTCAACAGCAAAGGTAACTGATGATTGGTCAAGTTTCAAAATATGAAATCAGTATGAAAATCAAAAGTTTTTAAACGCATATCGAAAAATTTCAAGTTTATACTCGTACCTGCAGACTTTGACTGTAGTTTTATAGAAAATACCGACTTACACTATCGAAACTTAATTTTGAAATCTAGTAAACATCATCTACTTTTGCTGTTGACTGTACAATGAATGTAAATTTTGAGAATCATTGTGTTTAATGTTGAACGTTAATAGGATAAAAATAGCCAAAATATAGGATATAATAGCTGAAACATTAAGATCATACAATTGAAAATTATCAAGATGTAAGTTTTGAAATCAAAATTGAAAGTTATAAACAACGCAACGCCTTATTAAATGACGAAGAACCGCATATAAAAGAGAGATAAAGTCCACTTTCAATTCAATTTTATATATCGACAGTAAAAAGTTTTCGCAAGAATTTTCAGTAGGTAATAAAAGTTATCTAGAACAGATGCAGACAATAGGGATGTGGGTACCTATTCAAGCTATTATGTCCAACTTCATCCGTTTTATGGCATTTCAATACCACATAATCCAACTCATAAAAGACTTTTAAGTCGCACCATAAAATACCCTCACATGGTAATTTGGAATTGGTTTTTAAAACTACGTTACCGTGTTAACGTATTTCCCGAAAGGAGACTACAATAAAAAATGGATTTGGAAATTGCTGCGGGTGGAGCGGAGAAAATCCCCACGGATTTATTTCTTGGGATACTTGGGAGGCAGGAGATTTTTCGACCGTTACTTGATAATATTGGCACCAATTGAAATTTGCGTCACATTATCCAAGAATGGCCGTTTTGTGTTTATATCACTGTATAGGTTTATTGATGATGCAATGACATTTCAAAACTAATAAAAATTTATTGATTTTTTTCAATTAAAGAGCGTTGCGTATGATAGCGCAGTGTTAAACGCAATCGGTCTGCGTCTGTTGAAGTCTAGTAACTTTTGAAAAGATTGGAATTTGGATGAGTGATTGGATGGGCGACCGAAAATGTATAACCTCAAGCTCCTCCGTGCTTTGGAAGCACATAAAGCTGTGTTTCCGGCTGCATTATGCTCGTTATCATCCCAGAAACGTCCCACAACCTGACATAGGCCTTCAAACTTATTGTCCAAGTTATAGCGATATGGCAATATCGGGCCAAATCCGACCTCTCTGCCCCAATTCGGGTTTTTGCTGTTATGTGTCCAATGTAGACAGAAAAAAACGGCAGAATCGAGGTTTTGACAAAAGTTTATTTTATTCTTTAGCCAGCCAACAAGGTAGCATGCGGTATACAAGAAGTGAGAAGGAAGCTGTCACCACGGACCTAACAGGCTACTTGATTTGATAACTACATTCAAGCAAAACCTTTCTTTGCCCAAGGAAAAGCTAGAGTGTATTGGGGAATAAGAAGGCAAAATAAAGGTAAAATAATTATTAAAAGAAGAAAATATTACAATAAAACATACCAATTATAATCAACCACGACCATACAAGATAGAGGAAAGTAAAACAAAAGAAGGTTGACATTGGTAAAAGTAGAAAAACCTTAAAAAGTATATACCTCAAAAAGGAGTTTTTACTCCTTAAAAGTAACTATTGCAGTTTGTATGCGGTTTACTTTGATACGCTCAGAGCGATTAAGATAGCCTATGTTTTTTAATCCACTAGCATTGTCCAGTAGAAATCTACAGCAAAAATGAGACCAATTAAAAAAAACGTTTTAAGAACGTATGTAGGAAGACTTGTAAATTTCCGTCTGCACAGACTTGAAAGGCACACTCACAATGAGGGCTTAACAGCGTAGAAATCTTACAAAAACGCCTGGGATTCTTAAGAGGATTTCCATTCGGGAAGGAAGCAGATTCTTTTTTTGCAAAAAAAAAATAGAGAGAAGGTAGCAACGGAACTTTTATGTCGTCTCGTTGCGCTCTCAAAAAATGTTTTTGAGACTTAGTCCCGTTCGCTACACTGTCCTAATTCGCGCCTTTCATTGTATAAAGGTTTAAAAAAGTGTTAGTTTCCTATTTTATTCTTGAATAGGGTAAATCAAAATATTGTTGGCAATAAGGTAGGGTTATGCCTTAAATACGTATAAACGATAGAGACGCTTTGGTGGCCGTGTGGCAAAAGCGCTCGGTTCGATACTTGAAGATTCCGGGTTGAATTCCCTGGTCGGGCAAAGTGTGTTTCGTATTTTTCGATGCACAGCTCGGGTTTGTTTCCAAGCCGCATTTCGCAAGCGTGGTATTTAAGCCATTACCCATCAATTGTAGTGATGACTTGATTTCAATGATGGAAGCGTTTGCCCAGCTGTGGGATAGTCATAGGCTATTTACTTTACTTACGTCTAGATGGCAACCATCATGCTACAAGGGTGCGTTAATCTGGCTGGTATGGCGTCCTGCTCGTTACACCATCTTCGATTTAGTGTGCCACGCTTTTTTTTTCTTTTAGATGATGGCTTCGTGCGATTAGCACATTTAGCCAGTGTCAAAGTAATTTTTCTTACAAGTAATACATAAATAAACAATATTTCATTCCTGTATGATGATGATGAATGATAATAGAAATGAGAAGTGAGAAATGATATACTTCAAAACCCCTAGAGTATCTCAGTAAAGATGTGGGGCTTTACTAAGTCCTCGGGCGGACTTCTTGAGAGAATTTGAAAAGTGACGTTGCACTGTTTTGTTTCATTTGACAACACTCATGCACACTCACGAACACTTAACGGTTAATAATCCACGATTATTTCACATTAATTTTCGACATAACACAACTTTTAGAAAAAAAAACAAAACCGCAGACATGACTCTTCACTTTCCCGCCATGAAAAACCTCACATAGACTGCTCTAGGGACTGCTCCGATCTGTTTCGAATATCCGGGTTCGCGTGAGGGTCTGTGTGCGTCTCTCGAGCGCCGTATGTATCCTTCTACAATCTCCTCATTTTGTGCCATAGACGTGGCCAAACCTATTAAGTAAAGTGGTCGACTCACCCCGTTCAAGCAATTCTCGCCGTTGAGGAAAGAGCGCACGGGCGAGTCGTCTAGCATGAATGGCAGCGCGGGCTGCAACGGCGGAAGCTTCACGCCCTCTTCCACCACCCTCAGCTTCTTCATTCAGAGGATGCCACTCGAACTAGAGGTGGAACTCGCCATGTACGGATCACAATCGTGAGCTAAGATCTAGGGTTGACAACCTAATGAAACATCCATTTACTTGTTCGGAATATTTCAGAGACTCTTTCACGGTCAAGGCTACAAGCCTTTGAAATAACCTTTTTTTAAGACAAAACTGCATTCGCATCTCTTAACTAAGTCTTAGTTTGTGCGCGTCTAGCGTGTGAGAGTCTGTGTGCGTTGCTGGAGCGCAGTACATATCAAGCTTATCTTCTACAATCTCCTTATGTTGTGCCATAGATGTGGCCAATCCTATTATAGATTTGTGCAAGTTAAAAACACCCCTGCGTTCTCAAAAGTATAATTTGTGGACGGCTCCATTGATAATTTTCTTCCGCAAGAAGTCCCACCCAAGTGCGACAGCTTCAGTTATGATTAATGATGCCTCCCTCGTACCTTTTGTATTTCTTTCAATGTTTAACGTTTCAGGTCGCATGCCCTTTCCCGGCGTTTTACTGCTTAATTATGCCGTTGTAGAGGCCACGCTCGGAAAGTTTTAGAAAACTTCGCTAAGTCAGATTGTTGAGTTTGAACAATAAAAATGGCCGGATAAATCTTGAGTTTCAACGTAGACGCAATGTCGTTGTGGAACAATAGAACTTTGGTGTTGTATGATATTGCCTGAGGGGAAGAATTCGTTTAATAACTTAAGACAGAGTGTGGTAAAAATAGAGCGTTCACTATTTTATAATTATTGTCCGCAACACAGATTCTTACTATAGTGTTTTACTGAAAATGTTTAAGTCATACTTGTTTTACAAAAAAAAAATTAAAGCAAGTTAAACCAGATAGGCGATGAAGTCGAATGAGGTGTCTGCAATGTTAGTTAAGATTCATCATCATCATCATCATCAGCCTATACTAGTCCACTGCTGGACATAGGCCTCTCCAAGTGCACGCCATTGAGCAAAAGTCGCGGCTACTGTCATCCAGCTCTTGCCAGCCACATTGGTTTGAGTTATTTGGTTGGTAACGCATTCTGTACTAGTTATAGAATCATCTTTCAATTTATGTTGACCTAAAAATACGCGAATCGTAAAAGATACACAATCGGAAAAAATTGCTTTCTTTCTAGCTCT